>JAHLJT010008446.1:69053297-69077244 GCA_031308135.1 Acheta domesticus | reverse complement strand
AGCATATGACTATGGACGTGCAAACCTATATTTTACTAAGTATTAACAGAGAAATAGACGACTATTGCATACTTCTGTTGTAATATTTATTCTGTCACTGATTGCTAATTGCCTAGGACATATGAAGAGATAACAGGTCTTACGTATGAAAGAATTAAGACACAATTTCTACGAACGTTTGAGCTCTTAGAAAAAAGTGTTACTAGTGACTTGGTGAATGCGGAAGGTAGTACTGGTTAGTAGTTATGAGAACGGAGGTTTTGGTTAGCGAAATAATTTATCACATTGTGGAGTTAATAGACAATTGATGTATTGTGGTAAGTAAACCACAGGCAGGTCACGAAGGGTTATTTACGTTCCCGTTTTGTTTCAGGTGCTAAAGATGCCTGAGTCTGGAAGAGAATCATGTGAATCCACGCTTGGCTGTAATTAGTATAGTAAGAATTTATATCGCCATTTGATGACTTTCCCTCCTTGACATTTTCCTGTCGTTTCATATGGTCTCACGTGCGTGTCCTTTAATTGCTCTAAACAGACCCATCTGAGGTGAAAATCTGACTTCGAAATGTTAAAAAAAATAAATTGCAAGGTTTGTAATTGCTAGAATGCAAATGCGAACGGTAATGAGTAAAGTACTTGTATTCGTAATTAAAGGTCAATGACAAAATAATTACTGTAATACCGTTTAAATATTTTCCAAGAGTAGCAAACAGTTTACTGTAGGTACATTCTCCCACAGCGTTCACCGAACTAATGAGTGCCATACTCGATTACCTAGAAAGGGGTACTTTTATACATCCCCTTTCTAGAATGTGACACAGTGGTTGTTTGCTATTGTTTTACCATTTATAGACGATAGAATATTATTTTGGATGTGATTGAGGTTGTATTAAAACTACCAAGCTACAAAACACCCCACTTTTTACAAGGGATTCTCACTGCAGCAAGCCTTTAATTCCGAGTTTTGGGCGTTGTTTGAGGGACCCTTACATTCCCGGAAGCAGATACTTGAATAGTAAGGGAAAAGTGGCTGAGGGCATCAACTTATATCACTGCAGAGTCTCTAATCGGGAGGACCAAGGGTTGCAGTCCCAACGGTGGCAGGATTTTTTCCGCTGTCTAAGGAGAATTCTATTGGCCGGCTACTCTGATCGATAGTTTTCCGCGGTATCTATGATCAACACCAAGCAAATGCCGGAGAAAAACCCTAACGGGCCGTGGACCAGCGCGCAATCTTTCCTTCCTATTCCTTCTTCTATCCTAACCCCCTTACTTACACACGCTTACACTCACATGGACTGCACTATCACGCTTGTTGGGAGACCAGTCGTGAGCTTAGAGCTTGTCCCGGTTGGGGAGGTCTGAGACGAGAGAGAGTACGTGGTTGGGAGAAAATCCCCGCAAGCAGACATATCTCGACGCCAGTATTTCGTCAGTCACTGGGGAAAGATCACAGTCACAGCAAGCGACGAAAACATGCATTACACTTTCAGGACTAGTGACCTTATGACCTTGACGTGCCTGGATTCACTAGTCAATGAATAAATTGACAGTAAGGGGAAAAGTGAAAGATAGCCGCGCGTCAGAAACAGTTACCCTCCCCGCAGAAAAATTTTGCTACGTCTACTTTGCATACAGCTTCCCTTTGACTACTCCTGTGTTCATGCCGCTCTGCTCTGCAAGAGCTCCTCCTGGTATTTACGCGCTGTTATGCGAGTTACTGATCACGTCTGCTCTGCGGTGGTATTCATCTACGACTAACTATAGATACACTCCGAGATGAAGATAGTTCTGCATAATGTTTGCATGTAAATGTTCATTGTTTAACGTACTCTGAATAATAAACGAGAGAATTTAGAAGCGAATGTGAATGTGAATATAATGAACGATAATAGAAATACACTGTTAAACATTGTTCTTCGAGATTTCAGGGAAAGGCAGGCTTCTGTTCCAGCCGTTTCGAGAGTTCTGAATTTCGGAGAACGAAAAGTAGCGGAAGAACACTGGCAGTGACAGATTTGTGATGTGTTTTGTGTCGACTGGAGATGTTTGAAGTGTTAAAATGGTAGGATCCATTTCAAATCATACGCTTAATTTCATCCAAAGAGACAACGCATGAGCACCCACAAATTATAGCCGACATATTGGAGATAACATACAGGTGCAAAAATGTCACTAATGTACATAGAAACATAAATTTAATTTTCCTTTGTGAACTTGAACTGCACATTTGCGTTGTATTATATCTAGTGAATACAACGCATTACACCCATAATAAGGTACATTAAGCAAACTATACTCAATGTAAACAACGAGCACAAAGTAATTGGGGTCACGCATTCAAAACTGTAAGTAACAACGTGATGGTAGACTTATGTAGAAGACAATTAGTCCGAACTTTCCCGTCAGTAAAATCATACATTACGTTCTTTGGAACGAAAAAAAGGTGCGTGCTCTTATTAATATCCCACTTGCAGGCGTATGCTCAGCTTCCTTCCGTCCAGCCCCCCCCCTCGTGTAATAATAAATTAGTTCTTTCCTGCGCAGCGCGCCGCGAGAAAATAAGAAAAGCGGGCTGCGTTCACGGCGAAAACGAGCGGAACAATATTGACACAGCATTATTTCGAATAGAGCGTCCGGGTTACGGATGCACCGGATTACGCCGCGAGAGTGGGTGAGTGGGCAGACCGGGGCTGCACCATATTCGCACTGCTGAGCGCGCCCGGGGCAGCCGGCCGGCCGGTCGGTCGGCGCTTCCATTAATTGGGCGAGATTCATGTGGCGCGACGGCGGGACGGGGGTGCGGGGAGAGGGAGTGCGTGGCGGGGCAGCGGCAGTGGAGGGACAGGGGCTTCCGCCCGCGGGCGCAAGGCAGGCCGAGCGTGACGGCCGAGAAATGACGACACGACGACGCGCCAACGGGCCTCGTTCATCACAGAAAAATCACTGACGCCCCGCTGATGGATCGCAGGTGTCGAAGCAATAAATTAACTGTCCGCGTCCCGATAAATTTACCATGACGCCCGAATGTGCCGGGCGGCGGCGGGCGCGCTCGCGCCAGCTCACTCGCCCGAAATGGTCCTCCGCGCCGGGCCGCTGGCTGGCGGGCTCCTGGTCCTGCCGAGTCGCTCGACGGACACGAGTGGGTCCCGAACTTGCTTTCCGCCTTGCCCGAGTTACCTGACGTTCTTAGGAGACTCGAATTAATTGTCAGCGTCCCGATAAATTTACCATGACGCCGGGCGGCGGTGCGGGCGGCGGTGCGGGCGGCGGTGCGGGCGGCGGTGCGGGCGGCGGTGCGGGCGGCGGTGCGGGCGGCGGTGCGGGCGGCGGTGCGGGCGGCGGTGCGGGCGGCGGTGCGGGCGGCGGTGCGGGCGGCGGTGCGGGTGGGGGTACGGACGGCGGCGGAGGCGGCGTTGGGGGCGGCGGCGGGCACTCGAGCTCACTCGCCCGAAATGGTCCTCCACGCCGCGCAACTGGCTGGCGGACAGCTGGCCCTGCCGAGTCGCTCGACGGACACGAGTGTGTTCCGAACTTCTCTTGTGCCTTGCCCGAGTTTTCCTCAGGACGATCGAAGATTCCTCTGGAGGTGCGAAGAATAGTGCATGTTCAAGAAAGGCTCAGTGCGGTGTTGATATGAGAGTTGGTGTTGTCCGGTGAATTGTGGTGAAGTATATTTCGACAATCATTTAATGTTTGCGAGTTTCACGATCAGAGGTGATGTGAAGTTGACTGAAAAGCAGAGTAATTATTGGTAAAGAGGGTTATAAAGCTGTTTCGTTTCACCCGCATAAACCCTTCACTAGCGTCTTATGAAAATTGCATTAATGAAAAACTGCTCGGAATTTTGCTTACAAAGGCTAAACCAGCATATTCAACGATGTTACATTACACGGTATTACACGTTTTACGACAAAAAAGTTTAATTTTTTGATGCGCACAACTACAAATTGCCGAGATTTAAATCCTATGAATATGGAGACAGAAAAACACTATTATCTGCACCATCCAAATTGTTCATCTCGGTGAAAAGCAGAACATATGTTCCAAAACTAAAAATTAATTTTTTAATAAATTAATAAATTAAATTAAAATTAATAAATTAAAAATCAACACCAGCAAGACGGTGCAAATGATCTTTAGGAAAGGTGGAAGAATAGCAACCGATGATAGAGTAACAATGGACGGAGCCCCCACTACAAATAGTACACTCTTTCAAATACCTCGGTGTAACGCTCCAAACAACAATGAAGTCCTTTAAACTGCATACAAAGTCAAGAGCTGCGGCAGCCACTAAAGCCATATACGACATTAAATCATTGAACAGGTTATCCCTACAATCAGCAGTAAAGCTATTCAAAGCCAAAATAGTCCCCATCCTCACATATGGAATCGAGCTGACATGGGAGAAGCTAACCACAAACGACCTTCGCACTATAGAAGCAGTAAAATCCCGCTTCCTAAAAGCTGTCCTCGGGGTTTCCAAATATACGAAATCCAGACTTGTATATGAACTTGCAAAGGAATCCTTCCTACTAGAGGACTTGCGCCTAGAACATAACCTGCCATCGACCAGTTGCTATACAAGGGTACTGCTAGAAAGAGTGGAGAAACGAAAGGAGATATGGATAGACTTCTACTCCACGGAAGCCATGGTGGACCGATCCTGGACGGAAGCCAACCAAGACCTTC
This sequence comes from Acheta domesticus, assembly GCA_031308135.1. Lineage (NCBI taxonomy): Eukaryota > Metazoa > Arthropoda > Insecta > Orthoptera > Gryllidae > Acheta > Acheta domesticus. The sequence goes on along the minus strand of JAHLJT010008446.1, from coordinate 69,072,552 downwards.
GACACTTCGTCAATTCCCTAGCGACTCATGGATATCACCACAAAATCTGTTCAACAAAGACGTACCATCAACCTGATGAAAACTGCGTATGTGAACTGTGCTATCAACCTTGTGACCGGTATCATATAACTCAGTGCAGAAAAAGAGACATACCAATTATTAAACTCTGTAAAAACTAAGCTATAATTTCTTTGTACAATTTGTACGCGTTTCTATTATTATTATTAAAACTAAAAATTAACAAAAACAATTTTAAAAATAACGCCTCTACGAGAAAAATGGTCAACGGATATTTTGTTTGGCTTTGAACGCGAGGAGAGAGAGAGAGTAAATGCTGATAAAACAAATTGCCGGTACCGAAAGGTTACGGAAACGGAGAGAAATAATACAGTGAACCCAGTATTAATTGGCCACTATAGGTTCCATGAAAACAGTTATTTTTAGAGTAGTGGTGTGAGAATTGCTTGACACTGGGATTTTTTAAAAAAAATAGTTTATTATAACTAAACATTGGATAATAAAGAATGTTGTCTATTTTCACCTAATGAACATCAAGTATTTAATAGCTTTTAGTATATGTGGAAGAATTACGACAAATAAAATATTTTGACAAATTTTAATCTGATTTCTTACCTATTTTGACACAAATGGCTTTTAAGACATGATGAATATTTGAATGCTTTCATTTTAAAAAAATCATATCGCCTCCTCATGATAAAAAAACGTTTAAATAATTTTCAGTTTTAGTATCCCGAATAGTTATCTAGCGTTATCAACCACATCCTTTTTGCGGATTCATTATGCCATTTCGCTATGCATAACGAATTCTGTATCATAGGAGCCCCCAAAACCCCCTTTTCTTGCACTTCTTCTACAATTAAAACCAAATATCACTCAGTATGCCATGGGTGAGCGCTGGGCGCAGATTCCGGACGCAACCCAAACACTCATGTGTTAGAGGCAAGTCGATAATCCTGACTTCCGTCATTGATATGGTACTGTAATGTTCCCAATATAATTCCAGAATCTCAGAGAGGTTTTACTCAAACTCTCTAACTTTCCAGACCAGAACATTTTTCATCTAGGCAAAACTTCTGACCCTCTACAAACAAGAATCCACTCCAGACTTCCCAACGACAAATTTCGCCCACCTTTATAACTCCATAAGTCCTACATTTCTACTCCAATTTATATGTAATAAAATACTTCCAAATAACTAAACAGTGAATCCAATTCCATAGTACTACATGGTTGAAAAGGATCCCAGAGGAGTCACTTCCCATATTTGTAATAATTAGAACATAGCATATGTACTATGATTGCAATTATCTGTAAATGTTTTATAAAATGGTTATTCCATTGCACCAGAAAAAATTAAAAAGGGAGGTAAGGTAGAGATTAGTAGCAACACATAGATCACGTGCGATACTTGGTGATCCCTCTAAGAGGATATTCAAAACAGTTGGATGCCAGCGACTTTTTCGACCCATGCTTCCTCGGAAGCCTACCTCCGAAGTGGCTCTGGGGACCTATCAAGCAGGCGCACCTCGCGGGCGGTTCCCCAATACGCCTTGGGGGGTGACTCTAATTTCTCCCCCAGACGTCGGCCTCAGTTAACTATATCCGAATTATCTGTTTGGGAGAAAGTGACATCTCTTTAGGGCGGGATGTTGTCGGAGGGATTTAATTTTGCCGAGCATCCGCCAGGGATCTTTTACATGCCACAAGTGTGACGTGGCGTCTGTGGATTTTCCGTCCTTCGAAAATTCACGCACCTCGGCTGGGATCGAACCCGTGCACTGGGGATTCGGAGGCCCGTAAGCCACCGTCACCCACAAGGTGCGCTAAGGTAGGGAAGGGTCTGTTACTTCAAAGAATTAAAAGTTAGGCCTCTTTCATACCCGCTGTCACATTAGAAAATATAAAACTAAAGTTGACCAAGCAACTGTTTATGTGGTATCGTATCAGTGGCCATAATATATTCTTATATGTTTTCCGGAATTCCCTCCGCCACTGATTTCCTGGACATTTGAAGCTCACGTGACGGGCGTGTCGCGAAAATGTCTTTTACAATGCCCCCAAACATTTTCCTGAAAGTAGTTTCTTACAAGTGGTAAATTAAGAAAATTGATATGAAGGGGCTGTTCTGTGGGCGGAGAGAGTCTGTTAAGAAGGATTTACAAACAACATATGGATACAGTATTCGTTCCGAAAAAAATCCGTCATTGAGAGGGGGGTGGTTTAGTTTAATACGAGTAATAATTCAGAGAGGTTACACTGTATTGTAATATGTAACGTCCCAGTCGAGATAATTCCATATTGTCGATAATAGATGAAGTCCGAATGAGACAGAGCAGTGAAGCATACTGCCGACATTAGCCAGATAAAGTGCACATTAACTGATACGAGGCGAGTTGGAAAGGTGAAGTTCGTTACGCTGACGAGGAATAACAGAGCATGTGACTAACAGTGAGCATACTGCTGATGGCACTTTCTAAGGATACTGGGAAGCAAAGTGTATTGTTTCAAGTTTCACTGTGCCAGTTGTACATTTCTATTTACACAATACCACACATCCTGACTTAATCTCACGAGACACTTCATTTGATGTTTCGCTGCCCTTTTCCGAGCTGAGGCGACGAGGCTCTGGACTTTGACATTCGCGATTTACATAAACAACTTTGAGTGTATGTTACATACAACTTTCGACCAATGGACCAAAATACTTCTCGCTAACTCATAAGACGCCTTAAACTCGGATAACTGGCCTTACTTTAGTCAGAGCTCTGCTGTTAATGTTGACATTAGTCGTATTATGTTTAAAATGATTTTTTCATCGTCATCCACTTAGCTTTGTCCAAATAGTTTGGAGCATTAACCGGCTTCACCTAATACTAGCCGTATTTCGGACATTATCCATAACATACTATATTCACGACGCTATGTTATGTTGTTGGATGAAACCGCGGCGGGAGTGCATAGTGAAGGAAATGGAAGGTGCGTCGGCGCCCACCTGTAGTCGAGCAGCGGGTGTGCATAGTGAAGGGCAGTGAAGAGGTGGCGGCGCTCACCTGTAGTCGGGCTGTGGGTGCGCGTAATGAAGTGAAGGGGCGGCGGCGCTCTCCTGTAGTCGGGCGGCGGGTGCGAAGAGAAGGGAAGGGAAGGGGCGGCGGCGCTCACCTGTAGTCGGGCGGCGACAGTGCATAGTGAAGGGAAGGGGCGGTGTCGCTCACCTGTAGTCGGGTGGCGGGTGTGCGTAATGAAGGGAAGGGACGTTGGCGCTCACCTGTAGTCGAGCAGCGTGTGTACATAGTGAAGGGGTGGCGGCGCTCACCTGTAGTCGGGCTGTGGGTGCGCGTAATGAAGGGAAGGGGCGGCGGCGCTCACCTGTAGTCGGGCGGCGGGAGTGCATAATGAAGGGAAGGGGCGATGGCGCTCAACTGCAGTCGGGCGGCGCGTGCGAAGGGAAGGGAAGGGGCGTTGGCGCTCACCTGTAGTCGGGCGGCGGGTGCGAAGGGAAAGGAAGGGAAGGGGTGGCGGCGCTCACCTATAGTCGGGCGGCGGGTGGGCGTAGGGAAAGGATGGGCAGGGGAGCATTGAGTGGCGCTCACCTGTAGTCGGGCGGCGGGTGCGCGTGCTGCGCCACGCACGGCAGCACCACCAGCTCGTCGCGGCGCGCCTCCACGCTGAGCAGGCGCTGGGCGAAGCGCGGGGGCGCGGCGCCGCGAGGCTCCGTCACCGTCAGCTGCGCGGCGCCGGCGCTGGCGCGCGTCTCGCCCGACAGGCGGTGCGTGACGCGGCAGTGGAAGCGCGACGCGCCGTCCGCCGCCGTCGCCACGCGCACCACCAGCTCCCCGCTCGGCAGCATGTGCAGCTTACCGTCTGCGCACGCGGCACAACGCGCGTCAGGCATTATACTTCGCTCAGGCGCAGCATTACGATGGCAACTGCGGGAACTACGCTGGTCACCGGAGAGCGTGATAATCCTGTCAGATATAGGCTGTACAACCAGTGATGCCTGGTGATTTTTAGCATTTCCCACTAGATAGCGCTGCGAACACCACCAATAAAATAAACCAAATAAAAAAGATTATTTCATATTTAAAATGTATGAGGAGATATGAAAATTAAAGAATTACAAAAAACATGATTAATTGCATTTGATGATATTTTTGTATCACAGTAGGCCTAAACACATATATTTGTAATAAACCAAATGTGTATAACAACTATACAATAATGTATAGTATTGTATAAGTTTTGTTTTAAGTAGTTTCACACTGTGTACGAGTTACGAAACGTAAGAGGTGTTCTTGTTTCACTCATTGTAATGATTGAAAAAAGATAATGATACCTCTGTTAAATCTTTCCTGTAAACCAGAATTGTTTTCATTGGTTGTTTATTGTTGTGATTCGTTACTCTTCATCAAATGTATTGTCCTCTGTCACCAATCTTTAGTTGTTACAAATTTTAAATGTGCCCCGTTTTAAATGAGGGAACTCATTCAAATTATCCTACAAGCCTACATCTTTTTTACCATGCGTATTTATATTTGAATAAATACACCTGCAATAATGATAAGGAACAATTTTGGAATTTGTGATACACAATAGATATTTAAAAAAATAAAACTTAAAAAACTGAACAAAAACTCTCAACAAAGTCCCCCAAATAAATTCCCCCTAAAACATCCACAAAAGACAACAAAACCATAAATTTAGCGAAAACCACCTAACCTCGCAACACTGTTTACAACTCCAAGGCAATAGCATAGCAGTGTTCCAGTTTGTTTCTGCTTCGCGTCATAGGAGAATTGTCTATAAATAAAATGTAAAAGTTAGGGCTAAACAAAAGACAAAAAATGCAATTGTTGATCGCAGTATTAAAAATTGGAAAGTAAAACCCGGAAAAGCTACAGAGCTCTGAATATGACCAATGGGGTTATTAATGAATATATCGAATTATATCAGCAGCTGAAAAACAATCGTCACCTATATTATTTCAGTAGTATACCTTTCCTTTGTGGCTCTCATACGCAACCAATCTTTGTAAATAAGGTTTCTAAAGAAAGAGAATTTCACGGAGACGTGACGAATTGCACTTTGATGTTAAAAACATGAAGGATTAGTTTTAAAAATCTATCAAAATATTTATGTCAAATGCAACCCGTAACACATGTCAATGTTTTCTAATCTATATCGTTAAACAACTCCTAAAGAAAGCGTTCTAGGGCCTTAAAAACTAAAGTATTGAGGCCAAAGGCCTCCAATACTACGTGAGTTAATTTAAAAAAGCAACTAAATTTGAAATTATAGAAAGAATAGCGCAAGTTGCTCGACATCTGCCAACGATCGCAGTCCAAACGCACGATTTAAATGTTGGAGGTATCTGGAAGTATGTACATCAACACCCAGATGCAAACTCGTATTGTGAATAATACACCGTTTGATATTAATTTCAAATTGTCGGATCGTTAATATATTCAATATGCAAACATCGTCAAAGGAACATTCTCATGTACCGAAGTAAAGTCCAAGCCTACTAAATTGTTTCTAATGATAACAAATGGTATTTAGTACTCAAAGGTGAAAATATTAGTTTGTCTTTTTGGCTCGGAATTGCTTTTATTGAGGTACGTAAGAACGCAGAAAATAATCCAAAATTTTTTAGTACACAAATGATTTTTCAATTTTCGCTCCCCAACAAGCTTGAACTATGACACTCCAAAACCCCTTCTGTTTCTCATAACAAGTCAAGGAAAGTTAAATAATATTGCAAAGCGTAGAATTGTACTTGCTGTATCCGATATTTTCGCACTACTTTAGTTTGCTTTCTCAAAAGAAAAAAACTTTTTCTATTGTTTTGTGACTATCAAGGAAAGCAAAAGGCTCACTCTCAAGGAAGATTGAATAATTTCTTCAAATATTATTAAAGAAGTAAGAATTGTTGCAAGAACATCTCTATATAATGCTGAATAAATATTTATTGAAAATTGGTTTTCAACATCAATTGCGTTGTTATTTTTGTTTGATATTCTATAAGTACATTAGAACTTACATTTATACATTTTTTAAACAAATAAACACGTTTCATTAAGAAATTTCCTTATTAATGGATAGGATAGACAAATGGATGGGGAAAGTGTGGGGTTTAACATGCGACAGGGCACGGATACGCTAGTTAGAATTAATTAAATTGGAGATTACGAGTGGGAAATTTGGAACTAACGGTACATGCAATAAATCAATTGAGCATACAGTTATGATTCGTATTTAAAAATAGTTCGATTGTATCGTAAGAGTACTTTATGTAGTTACATTTTGTGTAATACAAACAACAGTGATTGTTTTGTATTAAGATTTTTGTAGTTTGGTTAGGTAAAATATCGTTTATAGATGCGGTTTCCTGGGGATACGGATTAAATAATTCCCAATTAATATTGTTAAGAGAGCAATCAGAACGCGTGCAGTGCACAGAAAGACTTCTCTGATACTCCTACTCGAAGCGCGAACTGGAACGCTGATGGTTCAGCTCTGATACGAAGGCTTATGGGCTACTTGGTTTCAGAACTGTGCAGTGAAGCTCTGTTGAAGCTTTAATGGTGGATTATATGTTCATCATTTGGCAATATCATACCATCTTTTATGCACACTATGTACAAGCTGTATAATTTGCTCATAAAACATTATGTCTATAGCGTTTCTTTCCCTTTGGCTCTGTCCGTTATCAGTTTTGGACGGTAGCTGCTTTCGTTTAACATAAAGTAACCAGGCAAAAACTCTCACATATTAATCCGACAGACCCCTTCCATCACATCTGTTTTAAAGGAAACAATGTCATAGAGAGATTAGTCCATCAAGGAACCACTTTAACAGCTACTTCTGGCCACATCATTGCAAGTGACGTGCATTCACTCAATTAGTAAACTCGTTCGTTTTCAGTTGGCTCACTTGAAAATGACTTCGTCACTTCATCGTCCGACATCATATTTCTTGGTTTCCCAACCTGTCAAACTGGTCCCATTTTAGAGTATCTTATCTATAGCGAAACGTTTTATAATATAATTCCAGATTGGTACCTCAAACTCCACTTTTACCAGAAGAGGAGTATCGGGAGCAGCCGAGTCCCAAAAATGCAATGGAAGGTCCCCAAAGATCTCATTTTGTAGACTACGATGTGAAAAGGTTACTTCAGGTTTTCGGTCTCGAAAACGTAAGTTATAGTCTTAGGCCGCGCAAGCCGCAATATGTGTATGTGTACTACACGAATGTAATATAGATCCTTCGCCCTCTTATGTCAATTGTTTTGTCTAATAATACTAATATGCTTGTCAAAAGAGCAGTCACATAAAATGCCAGCTCTATGAGGAATTTCTATACTCTTTTTGTCGTTTAAACATAATATTAGATAATATTAGTCAGAACTAACATGCATCTCAAATGCACCAACGACATCTCTCATATTGCCCCAAGTGCTCCCCAGGTCTACCACCCATCCTACAGCTTTCAGAACTGAACTCTGATCTCGCACATTTGGAATGAGAGTTAACGCCTCACTCGCCGGCCAGTTGGTTTATTGGCCCGAAAACGATCGAAAATTGGACAATAGCGAATCCCTGCGCCTACGTTTTCGCCGGTTCCAATCCATTGAACGGATTAGCGCTCCTTTTATCGAGCGAAAGTGACTTCCGGCGCGCGGGCGAGGCGGTGAGTGTAGCGGTGGGGGAGGGGTGGGGGATGGCACGCGCCGGCGGCGGCGTGCTGCGTCGTGAGCGATGCGCTCCAATAAGTATTCGACGCGTTCGGGAAACACCATCTCCACGGCCGGCCGGCCCTTTGTGTGCGACACAAAGTTCTCGTTTCCGGTCGAGTGCCGGCGACACAATGGAGCGCCCTTCCCTCCCCGGCACCCTCGCGCGACGCGCACAGGGGGGCTTATGTCGGCGAGGGTGGTGGAGGGGGCGCCGGTGGCGGGGATCGGGGCGACGACTGTCGCGGGGACAGGGGTGGGAACAGGGGCGTGGACAGGGGCGGCGACAGGAGCGGAGACAGAGGCGGAGACAGGGCAGGGACAGGGGCGGGGACAGGGGCGGAGACAGGGGCGGGACTGGGGCGGGGACAGAGGTGGAGACAGGGGCAGGGACAGGGGCGGGGACAGGGGAGGGGACAGGGGTGGAGGCAGGAGTGGGGGCAGGGGCGGGGGCAGGGGCTGGGGCAGGGGCGGGGACAGGGGGACAGGGGCGGGTATGTGGAAGCGACGATAGTTGCGGACGCTGTTCGGGTTAGTGGGGACGATGATGGCCAGGACGGTGGCGGTGGCGGGGAAGGTGACAGGCACGGAGGCGGCGGTCGTGGAAGGTGAGTGCGGCGTTGTGGGGGCGAAGTGGTAGGAATCATGTGGGACTTTAGAGGGAACTGTCTGTTATGAAGAGATAGGGAGACAGTAATGGTAATGAAAGTAATAGAGATGGGGAGAAAGTTAGTGGCAAAAAAGGTGGTGATAACAATATGGTAAGAATAACAGCTGGTTTGATTTAAGGGTGGTAAATGGGATTGTAATGAGAATTAGCGATGATATGGCACTTCGGCGGTTGTTTTGGTCACCGGGATGACGGCGGAGTTTCCGTGGGTATGTTTGAGCGGTGCTTGAGACAACTGGAGATGAAACCAGGGTGGCATTTAAGACAGAGATGGCGACGATGTTGGCGGATGATGTTGGAGTAGCTTGAGGAGACGAAGAGTGCTACAGCAGAGAAGTAACAGAGAAATCGATGTCGGAAGTAGGAGCGACAAGCATGCGAACACGGGTTGTGGGAGGAACGGTAACATTCACATCAACAACTGCAGAGAAGCAGTGAGGTCGTGATAACAGGTAAGAGGCGACGGTGACGGGGAGTACTAACGGAGACTGAGTGGACACCGCTATTGTATGGCGGGATCAAGGTGTCGGCGCTGGTGTCGAGGTCTAGATTTGACGCACTAATTGTGCAGATTTACCAGTAGCGAGCGAGAATGCTGTTTGCGTTAGACTTTTGATCAGTGGAGTTCAAATCTCGATCGATTCTTATGGAATTTATGGTTGACAATGTGGGTTGGCGACAAGTTTTCTCTGTGTTATCTCGTTTACTTTTCCTTCATTCCTACATTGTTCCATTATCATCAATATTACAATTATATCTCTTACAAGTAACACTCCATCTTCCTCGAATATAAATGGAACACCTACGGTCGCAGTATATCTCTCACATACAACTTGAATGGAGATGTCGAATTAAATCATTTGCTCCTATAAATCGCAATGTATTCATTTCATTTATTCACTAACCCTTAAGAAATAATTCTGTAATTAATGTTTATAAATATGTTAAAATCTGTCTTTTATTAAGTCTTTGTATATGTAGTATCAATCACACTGACCTATCGTAAACAAATATTTCTCATATTTTATGCATAATTGATCACTCTAGTTTTTGTTAAAACTGTATCACTGTTTACCAATATGGAACGAATCAGTTCCGCAAGTTTTTCATTTTCTAGCTCTAAATCCGATTTTAACTGAAGGTAATTTTCTGTGACATATTCCCACTGAATCTCTCAGCAACAAAGTTCGTACCGACACTAAACAAAAAAACGTCAAATAAGCTGATATTACATCTGTAGTTTTTAATAGGTTAGGGAGGAAGCTACTGCGAAAGTTGACATCGGACCTATCATCAATTTCAATGAAATAAACAATTACTCTATGCGCGTGTATGTGAAAGATACATCGCGATCGGTAGAAGGTTAAGCATTGATCAATCGAGATGTGTCCATACAACATAGATACTGCAATCATAATAAACAATTAATATAAATACGAGTATAATGAATCATTCAAGGCGGCAGGAAGAGACTGAGGTACCTTGGGAAGCGGGTTTAAGGGAAGATAAATTTCTATCTCTCCCGTGTTAATTTGGCTGTACATTTGATCCATTATCTCAGAAACTATACAACTAATGCTGTACAATTTTAGAAGCGGCTTGATGGAATCTTTCCCGTAAGTATGAGCAGATTTACATCGTTTGAATAATTTTTTAATTTACACTATATTTGAAGTAAAAGGCAAAATAATTGCCTTTTTTCTGTAATTTTATTCCGAAACTTACTGTACTCATTTGGTCACATTAATTTATTATTATTATTATTATATTATTACTTAATTGACCACCAAAAATAGGAAATTATCACTTGAGTAGTTTCAGAGATGAGACAAATATTTTCAAAAAGATCATTTCTCAGAATTTAGGCCGAAGTGAATCCTTCCATGAAATCAAGTCACCTTGTCATGGTATCAAGTAAACAAAATATGTCTGCCGCTTGTCATAGAAAATTTAATTTTGCAGTGCAAACCAGATTACAGAATGCACATCATGACAATACAAAATGCAATTCTTATATCCTTTTGTGAAAAGCAGAGCCTTCTAGAAGAATACATTCGAAAAGATATAGCATAAATGAGACTTGTAACCAAAGTGACTGCCATTTTGAAAAATGCAGATGAAGGAGGATAATAGCAACAACAATGCTAAAAGAGAGGATTTTTACAATGACTTGTGTAACATTTAATTCAGAAAACTTAAAATTCCAAAAAGTCAGATTTTCGATTTTTATCCCCAAGAGAGATGGCATGCAGTCGTGGTCACGCGTGGGGGTGCCGTTGCAACAAAAAAGGAAACATTTAAACGGGGAACAAGCGGGAAAAATATAAACGATAGGTTAATGGCAGTGCTGGACGAACTAGCAATTAATAAAAGCGCGAAAGAGTCACTGTGCGAAGCAGTAATAGATGTTTGATTGATTTATTGATAGATTGTTAGCGATTCCGGGCGCGTCAAGTACTAGGGTCATTAGTTCCGTAAGTGTAGTGCATATGTTTGCTCGGGAAATGGAGGTTCATGTTAGCATAACTCCCGACCGGTCTCCCGACATATGTGTTTGTTTAATGCATGTTAGTGTGTGTGTGTGTATATAATGGGAGAGGTTAGGGCAAGGAAGAGGTAGGAAAGATCGCGCGCGGTCCATGACCCGTTTGTTAGGGTACTGCTCCGGCATTCGCCTGATGTTGATCAGAGAAACGACGAAAAGAACCGATCAGAGCAGCCGGCCGCTAGAATTCTCCTCCAGACAGCGACTTAAGCTGAGAAGCTAGTAACGAAAATCCTTTCGATCCAGTGTCGGGACAAGAACCTAGGACCTCCCGGCCAGAGGGACTGCAGTGACATCGGTTGAGCCACTTCTCGCGGTAGAAAGAGAAGGTAATGGCTGGGGGAGTCTGTCGGGGGATGAGTGGGATTCAGGTGAGTGTGGTGGGAGGTTAGCTGACGAAGGCTGGGTGTGCCGGGAGAGCGGAGCAACGACCGGGCGCGTGAGGTTAGGCGGTGGCGCAGGGCTCATCCATGCAAGCAGACGACGCTCTTTGCGACGCCTCGGTTTCCACGTCCCCTTCGTTTCCGAGAAAATTATTTGCTTCTGGGGAGTTCGTAGACGGGTACAATATAACGAGGACCTCTAGCCAGTGGTCATCTGGTAAATGGTGATCAATTTTAATTTATTTCTTAAAGAGGGACAATCAAAACGAACTGGTTTCTTATATTATTTTTTTTACATCTTTATTACATCTTCATACATTTTTTAACATATTTACTATCATCATACATCCATATTGTAAGATATATAATGAAGATGTAAAGCTTTTAAATATAAGAAATGAGTTATCTTTGATTGTCTCTAATAGGAAAAAATGATTAACATAAATTGCCAGTAAGAATCCTATACTAAATATATTAAAAATGGTCTGGATATTTAGCTTTTTTAAATCTAACTAAATTATACAAATGTGTGTACAAATGTAGCACAAAACGAAATTCAATTCTTCTCCGTAATTCTTAATCAAAATATGGTAGAACGTAGAATATTCCATCATATTTGTATTATTGCATGTAATTCTGAATTAATTACTCAGGAAAGCAAGACTCCACAGCTCTCAGATTTATGGGCGCCGTCCTTGAAGACATGTAGCCCTAACAAGATATTGCTATTACAAAACAGACCCAACACTTTTATGTGTAGTAAAGATATGGTGTTTTCTAATACCGTGGAGTATACACTGGAGTACGTAAATAGCAAGATTATTGGTTATCAGTTCCCTTTTTCTGTATGCGACAGACGACGCAAAACGTAAGGATCGAATTTCTACGGCGACCGTAGAATTCCAACCCGAGGGCGGTTCGACAAAGGCCAGTAGTCGATACACACCGTCTCCCTCTTTCATTAGCACAGTGTGGAAATTAATATGCATTTCCCTCCGAGTTCCAGACGAGCGCGGGCGGGCGGCCGTTCACATATTGCGGGCGGGGGGCGCGTCCAGAGCGGACTTTACCGGGCGGGACCTGCAAAGCCGGCCGTGCGTGCGCCGCAAGAATGGGTGGGGAGAGGGAAGGGAGGGGGATGCCTGAGGATGGGAGGAGGGTGGCAGGCGACGGGCCGATAACCCGGCGCGCGCGGGTCGCCGCCGCCACCCTCGCCGCCGCTGCCGCCGCCGCTGCCGCCGCCGCTGCCGCCTCGCCGCCGCCTCCGCCGCCGCCTCCGCAGTCGCTGCCGCCGCTGCCTCCGCCACTTCCGCCGCCTCCGCCGCCACCTCCGCCGCCGCCCCCCGCCGCCGCCCTCGCCGCCTCCGCCTCTGCCACCGCCTCCGCCGCCGCCTCCGCCGCCGCCGCCTTCGCCGCCGCCTCCGCCGCCGTCTCCGCCGCCGTCTCCGCCGCCGTCTCCGCCGCCGCCGCCGCCGCGGCGGCCGCAGCCTCACTCGCGGCTTCATCCTCTGCCTCCGCCGCCGGCGGCGCCAAGAGCAGGGGGTCACCGGCCTCGCCTGTCCCTGCTAGTCCCGGCAACAGGCCCCACCTGCCCTGCAGCCTCCCTGCCATGCTTGTTCTCCTCCTCCCGATCAACCCCGACTCCCTCGGGGATGTTCCCCGGCCCGCTAGTCGTTCGGTTGATTCCCCCTCTTCGCTTTAGACCTGCTTTCTCTCGGCAGCCTCGTCGATTTCACTTTCTGATTCAGTGGACCCGTTCTTCTCGAAGAACGATACATTGCATTCCTCATGGACTACCTGAACGATCTTTAACGCATTCTCGACTCTTTATCTCCGTTTCACATACGACTTCCTATTTACAACAGTGTATTTTTCCAAAAAGAGAAATCAATAGAGATATTGTGTATTTATGTAGCCCGCAATGACATCAATAAATCTTTACGCTGTTATGAACGTTCCATATGGGAGATCAAGTTTTAAGAATCTTGAAAATACTCAATAGGTGAATAACAATCTAACTTATTAATAAGATAAGTATTTTCAATAATTATTCATTGTGTATTTAACGGATTCCAAAAATATGCTGATGCTATTAATTCGTTACATATTTAAATCTTTAAAGTCTTTAAAAGTTAACAAGAACAAAAAATACATTCTGCATACCATGGTAAGGGGCCCTCGATATTTTGTTTCTTGAAAGATTTGCTGTATGCATGAAACTTCAAAATTAAATGACGTCTGTGGTATCATTTTAAAAGCACCTTAGACACCTTACTATACGATAACACATTTTGTCGTATTCCTTTCGAGACTTATACTTCAGTGTACAATGCTCCTAACACGTATCTGTTCACTACTGTATACCATTCTAGCGATAACCCAGTTCCCATTGGAAACCAGCACTGCGATAGGAAAATGATTCATGAGTGAAATGGAAATCGTTATATTCCTGGCGGTAAACGGCTTCAACTAAGTTGGACAGGCATTATAGGACATGGGGAAATACAAACCATATAGTTGACATGCTGTACCAGTCAACAGGTACAACACTTTTACTTTTATATTCTCTCTTTTCGAATTGTAATACTTAGTCCGTTTTTCGTAACATATTAATTCACACTGATTGAAAATTATTGAAGATATTTTCGAGGAAATTACAATTTACTGTTGATGGCAATTTTGAGACTGAAATAATTTTCTCTCTAGCAATAAGAGAAATCCTTTTTGACAAATAGTTCATAATATTAGCTAATATTATTAATAATCCAGAAGGTTTGAAATAGATGAATGAAACGTAATGAAACATAATGCTGTAAGAAACCGCGTTACAAATGTCACACTCCGTAAAACTGTAAAAATTGTATAATTACTTGAATCCTTGGAGTCAAAAGTTCAACATTTTGTAGCTTAAACAACCTTGCAATATTCTGCTCATACAATGTACTAATTTTCTTTCAGTCTAACAATATTAATTGTTTGGATCATTCCTGATTTTCCTTCCTCTATCTCACGCAGTTTGAACGTACAAAAAAAACTTCAGAACTAGGAGGTACAGCGGTTTTGTGGTAATCATGATAAGATGGGTCTGCTAAATCATAATGGGAACTACAGTAAACCCGCGCTAACACGAATTCCAAGGGACCGAAAAAATCGGAGTTCGTGTTACGGTAAAATTCGTGTTAAGCGAGTTCGTGCTAACGAGGGTTTCCTGTAGTTGCTGCGATTTTGGCACACCGAAGTTCACTTCATCAAGGTTCCGACCTATTATTTCCACGAACTACATTTCTTAATTTATATTTCGTTGAAATATTTCAAATATGATTCCAGGATACAACCAATCTCAAAGGTGTATATTGCGTTTTAATGCTAAAATTAACATTTACACAACGACCATCAGGTGCCACAAGCGTTCACATATCAAATTGAAATTTCATTGATTACTTTGTTTGTTTCTCTCACATCAATTGAGTTCTCACTCCCTTTCCGTTGTTTGAACCATATTACGTCCGCTTCTACATAGTTTTTGTAATATTCGCTTTTGTGAATTGCTGTTCCATTGTGATTTTTATAGAGCTGATTGTTGGAGGTAACGAGCTGTACTACAACGTTACACTAACACATTCTTACAGAAAGCGATTGTAATCTGTATTATTAAGAAATGTTGCTTTAATTGCTGTTCCAATATTCTCCAACGGATCTTCAAATCTACAACTTATTTTTGAACATTCAGTATTAAAATTGACAAATCTCAGAAGAAGACAATCTGTCATATGTCAATGATCATCCTTATATCCATTCACTATTTTACTTTCTTGTATATTAGCTTATACAAAGTTACATACTGCAAAAAATTGGATGGCAAGATTTAGACAAAATTTACGTTTTACGGTACCTGGCACCAAAACGTGTTTTATACGTATCCGAAATGGAAGGCCAAAGGGATACTATTAAGACTACAAACCACTTGGGCGATATGAACCACTAAAGCTGTTGCCTCCATACTGAGATAATCCCAAGAGTACACACTTACACGTTTTCATGAATTCGTACTAAACTAGTGGTGCTAAAACAGCACGTATTTTCTCGCCCGTATTTTCACGCATAATTATACGAAAAGTACTCAAACTTTCGAAAAATTGTACATGATTTTTTTTCAAAATCTATCTTTAAGGAACAGATTTTGTTAAAGAAAAAAATTCTATCTTTAATATTTTAGTTGTAGGAAGACTCCGAAAAACTTTTGAACTTTGCAAATTTAGAAAAATCAGGATTTTGCGCGAACAAGAGACTTTCACCATTTTCTTACGTTCTTCACACTATCCAACAAAAAAATAATAATCATAAACGTTGGAGCCATTGTTTTGAAAATTTCGAAAATGTCCCAGCCGCTTCAAATAAAGTACCCACCAAAATTAAAATATCGGTTTCAAATTCAATGGGTCGGGCAATCAGCCAGATCGATAGGGGAATGTCAATTTTGGAGAAAATCAGCAGAGCGATTTAGACGCTAACGTTGTTCACAGACAGACGGACAGAGGTTTTGCCGTCATTTTCGGTATCAAGGACCCACAAAACATGGATTATGGCTACACCATATTAGAGGATTTTTTCTAAATTTAGCCGCTGTATTTATCCCCCCTTTTTTTACTAGGGTCCTGTTATAAGAGTTTTTCTGCCAAAAATTCACCTTTTTTTCGAGCATCACTGCATAACTTTCTCTCTCTCCCCCCCTAGCGAGAAAGTAAAAATAATGCACGCAAATCATTAACGAAGTGTTTGGCGTACTCATTTTCCAAATGCCGAATTCAGCTCTATCTACGCTTCGTCCCTCAACATACAATTCGTAGGCCAAGACTCACTTTCTGAATTAGCTACGTAAATTTTTATGTCAATTTAATAATTCTTAATTATCTAGTTTATAAACTATTACAATACACATTCATTCAATCATAATGGTAATGGCAAATGACGTTTGCAATAAAATGTAATAACTATATCACTTTTCTTAACTAGAGTATAATTATCTATGTAGGGCAGATATGCTTTTATATTACGATGTAAATAAACTAGAGCTGCAGGAAAAATTCAAACTGGGATATAGTATTAGTGTACAGAAGCAAAAGAAATGAAAAACTCTGCTTTTCTTTCTGGATTATGAGATACTGCACCAAAAACCCTATCGAGATGTGGGTCAATGATCGAAAATTCACTAACTTCACTAAACTTCACCAACTTAATTAAAAAATCATAAATAATTAACCAAGAAATAAAAGAGCAGTCGAATTGTGTAAGTGGGGTGCATTTTTATTTCTAGATAATTTTCTTTCTGAACAAATATATTAATTTCTTTTGTAAATAAACAATTTACATGTTTATTCGAAGCAAATTTTTGTTAGAAAGTATTTTTTCAAACGAACTTTGGGTGCTTATTGTGGCTCTGCCATTCAGAATATCCATGTAGTTTATTACACAAAATATGCTTAAATAGTCTTAAGAGCTTCCTTTGGAATTTTCGAGTTTCTTCCCCGGACACCTGTATATTTGTCTACTCTTTCTATCGGGTTTGGTGGCTCAGAGCATCAGTTGATGTCACTGCAGTACCTCTGGCCGGGAGACCTAGGGTCCATGTGCCGCAGGTGGAAGACTTGCGACTCTAGCTAGACACCTAGGTCGAGTTCAGCCGCTGTCTGAAGTAGAGTTCTAAATGCTGGTTGCTCTGATAGATTGTTTAGCGTGGTTTCACCGATTAACACCAGGCGAATGCCGAAGCAGCATCCTAACAAACGAGCCATGGAGCGTGTGTGATCATTCCTTCCACTTTATTTCGCAATCCTTATGTACACACACACACACATATACACGCATACACACATATACACTTACGTGCACTACACTACCACTTCGGGAGCTTAGAGCTTCTTCCAGCTGGGGCAGTGCCCCACTGGTGGAAATACCTGAATGGGAGAACCATGTTAGCCGAAATTAGGTCGGCGCCGAACCTCCCTATCCAGCAGGGGAAGATCACCGCCACCTCCCGCGATGAAAAACATGCATTGCACGTACGGTACTAACGACATTAGACGCATTGGGAAACTCGAATCAATCAATCAATCAACATTTTCGTAATAGAAAGATCAATATTGTTGCTTTTAGTTTAATTTTGAGCGTCTGCAAAGAACTGAAACAAAAGCGAACCCGCTGTGGCTTGTCCTGCTGACGAGCTGGCAACCTTCCTCGCGCCGCGACCCGACATTGTCCGGTCTGATGAGGGCGCTGTGAAGCGTAGGCGGCGGTGCGTCGCGTCGCCCGCACGGCCCGGCGTCGCTCACCCCGTCCACTCGCACCCCCCGCCCCTCTCGCTCTCACCGGCCCGCCGCCACCGCCGCCCGCCGTGTGGCGGTGGCGCGCGGGCGAGCCGCGTACCTGCGGTGCGGGCGTCGAGGGTGGGAGGGCGGGGGCGTTGGGGGCGTCGGGGGGCGTTGGGGGCGGCGGGGACGGCGGGGGCGTCGGGGGCGGCGGGGGCGGCGGGGACGTCGGGGGCGGCGGGGGTGGCGGGGGTGGCGGGAGCGGCGGGGCGGCGAAGCGGCGGTGCGGCGGTGCGGTGGGGCGGCGGGGCGGCGGGGCGGCGGGGCGGCGGGGCGGCGGGGCGGCGGGGCGGCGGGGGCGGCGGGGCGGCGGGGCGGCGGGGCGGCGGGGCGGCGGAGCGGCGGGGCGGCGGGGCGGGGGGGCGGCGGGGGCGGCGGGGAGGCGGGGCGGCGGGGCGGCGGGGCGGCAAGGCGGCGTGGGCGGCGGGGCGGCGGGGGTGTTGGGGCGGTGGGGCGGCGGGGGCGGCTGCAGGGGCGGTGACCGGTGGTGCGCGAGGCCTGGCTGCGGAGTCGCGTCGAATCGCCGCGCGTCTGAGGAGCTCCCGTGCGGAAAACGATGCGGTGAATGTAGCTCTCGCAAAACCGGAAAGGTCGAGCAGCCGAGCCGTGGCGTCTGCGCCTCCTGTCGCGTCGCGTTGCGTTGTCTTCGCCACCGATCGCGCACTCCGGGACGACCTTTTAATTTTTTTGGCCGTCGTCGCGGCCCCGGAAAACCGAGTACCACATAATGTGGAATTCAACGCAAGTTTTTCGTGGAATGTGAGTGTTGTTGACAGAGAAATCTGGTTGATTTGACTTAATTACTCGATATGACATTTTCATATGAACGTGTTTATAGGGTACAGTGAAATCTGATTGATTTCAAGAAATACGATACGTAGAAAGGCACATAACCTTTCCGTCAGAATGTGTTTGTAGTGAACAATAAATTGGATGTTGGGTAACTCTAAGAACTACCTACACGAATTAACAATTCGTTCGAGCATCGAATGTTAAAACACAGTATAACGTCAATCAAGAGATGGCAAATTCTGTAAACTGAATATCGTGTTTCTAGAGGATAAACAATAGATAGGTAAAAATAGAGTTGAATAAATACTATTAAATGAGGAAGGTTGTCGGGGAGAATCATTTCAAAACATTCTGACTCTAAAACAAAAAAAAGGAAAGTTGTTGAATTTGGATCTGCGTGTAAATTGGTCCTTGGACGTATTTCTATGCATAAGACCATTTGGATCATATAAGTTGGTACTGTTTCATATAAGTGTGTTCTGAATGCAGATTATTAGAGAACATTTGATGTGTTTGAATGAAATTCATCATTAAGAAATTACATTGCAGAGATGAGATCTAATATCACTAGCCACTATATTGGTACTTCACATATTCTTACAGCCTATAGAAGTTTATATGAAATAAAAAAGGTAGTACTTAATTATTCATTTACATAGTACTACACGGTGATTTGGATGATTTTGACTCTTGCAGGCAAATTCAAATAACATTGAAATTACTTCTTCTAGGTATTCTTGTGACCATATA
>JAHLJT010008446.1:69028984-69052297 GCA_031308135.1 Acheta domesticus | reverse complement strand
CGGCACGCAGGCGAGCTTCCCAGGGATCAAGCAGGGAGTTTCGAAACCGTGTTCGTGCGCTTTATTCAGGGAAGTGATCTCCATGTGGTATATAGTATTGCCACTGGTAAGACTCAGTAGTTCGTGGAACTGTGAAACTTCCCCTCCATGCACTTGACAACCTCGACAGAAGCAGTAGTGAACGGGGTTTTGGAACTTCCTCGTGGGATTCGATCAGGCGAGGATAAGAAAAATTAATTCGCATATTTCTTGTTGATCTTTTGTGTTACCCTTTATTAACATTTTCGCTCTTTTATTTTTGTGCACCGTTACTTTTGAGGGTCTAAAGAGTTTGTATCATTTTACAAACACACTTCTGCAGATGTAAATAGCGACAACGCTATTGTAAAAGAGCGACCGCACTGAATGTTTCCTATCAGGAGCCAGTGGTTCTGGTGTTCATTGCACTCCTTAGCAGCTCGAGTGATTAATTAATTATTTAATGTTTCCGGACGCGTCATCTACTGTGGTCATTAGTCCCGTAAGTGTAGTGTAGCTTTTCATTAATATATTGGCAGTGTTCTTCCACTGAATAGTGAGATCCGGTGCCAACTTACAACACCGGCTTGCGAGAGCTTCCTTATCCATATATTTCCTGTGCGCGCGTGTGTGAGTGAGCGAGTGAGAGAGAGAGAGAGAGAGAGAGTGAGTATGGGCTGATTATAGGAAAATGAAGAGGAAGGAAAGATCGCGCGCGGTACGTGGCCGCATGTTAGGACGCAGCTCTGTCATTCGCCTGGTGTTGATCAGAAAAACTACGGAAAACTATCGATCAAAGCAGCCGGCTGCTACAATTCTCCTACAGACAGTGGTTGAGTTCGACCCAGCTGTCTAGCTAGAGTTGGAAATCCTGCCTTCATTGGGATTCGAACCCTAACACTTACCGGTCAGAGATAATGCAGTAACATCAATGAATGCTCTGAACCACCTCAGTCGGTACGATGGCTCAAGGAGTGCTGCCGCATCGGTAGACAAGCGAGACAAATCGTCACCGGCAGCCTCGCGACCACACCGTCGGCAAACACTGGGCAGGTAGATTAGTTGCTGAGAGGAAAATCAATTCTCTCTGGCCTGGCATACGAGGAATTAGCTCGACGCGGCACTTTGCACTCAACGCGAACGTTTCGACTCCAGGCCTTACAGTGGGTCCGAACGTACGAGCGTGGAGAGGCAGAATCTCTGGTTCTAAGAACACGTGACGTTGACTGCAAGGCCCGTGCAAAAACATTACACTTGTTGATTAAATGGTATTTAACGCCAATATTTTTCATTTAAAAGAATACATCAAATAACATACTTCTCCGGTTACTTCATATTTGCAATTCTCAACTTCACTGGATATTTTCGAACATTAATAATACGAAAAAGATGTATGTTTCTTAATATTTACCTATAATTTATTTAACGAACTGCCAATGAAACTATTTATTCTACATGCGTCATCGATGTTCTTTTATCGGACACTCATGGCAGTACCTTTTTTAAAATCTGACTCGCAATAAATTTCTGCATTTTGACTTAATGCTATGGACAAATAGAACAAGTACAAAAGCTGTATAATTTCGGACAAACATACACCAAGTTTAGAATTGAAGCAAGAGGTAATGCATTCACTTTGGGAGGATAATTCTGTACACCAATTCGTTCCAGGAATAACAGCTTGTAGCCCAGATTCCTGATCGTTTAATACGATGCGTCGGACTGCACCTCGGATTCACCCCGGCTGGCCTTTTGCATCGCACTCACCTCGCCCCCACCTCGCTCACGAATTCCTCCCGCCTCTGTTCTCCCTCTCCTCCACCTCCCCCACGCTTGGCCTTTGTCCCCCACCTTGCCCTTGTTTCTCCCCGCCTCGCCCCCGCCTCGCCCCCGCCTCGCCCCCGCCTCGCCCCCGCCTCGCCCCCGCCTCGCCCCCGCCTCGCCCCCGCCTCGCCCCCGCCTCGCCCCCGCCTCGCCCCCGCCTCGTCCCCGTCTCGTCCCCGCCTCGCCCCCGCCTCGCCACCGCCTCGCCACCGCCCCGCTCCCGCCACGCCACCGCCTCCTCCCTGACTCCTCCCCACCCCGCTCCCGCCTCGTCCCAACCCCATGACTCCGCCACGCCCCAATCTCGGCCATCGCCGGCCAGTCCCGCTCGCCTTCGAAGTGCCTGTCCATCCCCGCCCCTCCTCTGGCTCTTCCTCATCTCCTCCGTGCTTGCTCTCGGATCATCCCCGTGTTGCCTCTGGCAGGACCTCGCATCCTCCTGCCTGACGCGACCTGGGTCCACCTCGCCTCATCTCCCTCTCTCTCACACACACTCTCTCTCCCCCTTGCGCGCCCGTCTCGCGCTCCTGCGTTCGGCTGGCTCTCAACCTAATTAGCCAGGGCGACCCTCCGCGTCCCTTGGCTTAGCCCCGACGCCCGCGTCGCCGCATCTCCGTTTCGCTCCATCGCACCGCGCCACGGTGGGGCCGGGTAGGGCAAGGCACGGCAGGGCAGGGCAGGGCAAGGCAAGGCAGGGCGAGCCTGGGCAAAGCAAGGCAAGAGAGGGCACGGCGGGGCGAGGGAAGAGAGAGCACGGTGTGGGCGTGGGTGTCAGTGTCGCCAACTCCGCACGACCCGACGGCGCGAGGGCGGGGCCCAGCGTCGCGTTCTCTGCGACATTGCTATCGACAACTGAGACAGGTGGAAATATTGCGCGACGACAACACTTCCCGGCGAAAATTTCTCATTCGCATTTCGCACGCACGTAAAACACCGGAGCTCAGAAGTACGAAATATCTGCAGAGGAGGACACTTCGTGCACGATTCTCTAAGAAACGCTGAAATATTTCATTTAGATTTCACGAGTACAACTTTGTTATTATTTCTGTAATAGTGGAAACATATTACTATGGCGTTATTGAAACATCATTAGAACATACTATGACGTCCTTGTTCATTAACTAAAAACTCTTGGGCGCATAATATTGTCATAGCCAGTTACCGACCACGCAGTGTGCATGATTTGGGTGATAACGTCGTCGTCGGACAACGGAAAGTTCGGCCAAAATCGGCTCCATTGTGTCTGTCACATGAGAGAACCACATTTGTTTTTACATGTAGTTGAAATAATGAAATGATAGAAATGGAGAAGAATGTACGTCGGTAGAGGGAATGCTTCTTTGTGTTATCTCTATTGCCGTAGAGAAACGTCAATATGAAGTGATAAATTTACAAAAACGTTGTTACAGTCGAAATGTGAATGCTTTTGGACTGGGTCATTTACCATTTACCATTAACAAGTTCCAAAAACTTCACATTTCGAAGTTGATGCAAAACACATTCAAATAGACATTAAGGGTTTAAAGTTGTACGTTTCAGAAACGAAATCCATAACGATAGTTTAATTAACAACAAACTGTGAGCAAAATAATAAAATATTCAAAAAATTGGCAAGCATATTTATTACACCCAAAAGTGATGTTGCGGTTGAGGACAATCTAAGTGTTACTAATATTACGCTTTTTTTTGTCCTCAGTTACTGTTTGAGTTACCAAACACAGTGGATATTTTTTCCTGGTCCTTGCAGAATGTGATATAACCTGGCACATGGGAAAATCAGCGATTTTCTAATGAACTCATCAGGAACATC
Source organism: Acheta domesticus (assembly GCA_031308135.1). NCBI lineage: Eukaryota > Metazoa > Arthropoda > Insecta > Orthoptera > Gryllidae > Acheta > Acheta domesticus. The sequence continues at coordinate 69,048,645 of JAHLJT010008446.1, read as the reverse complement.
AATTATCAGCCGCGTGTAGCAAGCACGAACTGCAAACAGGTTCATAGTGTGTCATCGTGTTGTTGCAAAACATAACGAGCGAAAACCGTGTTGGCTACGATAGATACGAATAATTAAAGTGTTATATTGATTCAAATGTTAAGAGACACAATTTGACGTTATTGAAACAAAGGAGGTAAAATATCGCCGCAGAACACTATCTTTCATGAACATTTTACTAGCAATCAATATCCACAACCTCTTATTCAAAATGTTTGAAATCTATATAATTATTAGTGTGATATTGAAGACGCAAATTTAAAAAAAATTATAATTCTTCTGAATTTCAGAAAACTCGTAAATATACCATAAATAAAAAGATTTCTTTCTTTGTCGCTCTTGGTTTTCAAGTAAATATAACACAATTTAACTAAATTTGACTATATATTACAAAATCTCCTCTTCTCTTTCAGGCATTAAACGTGTTGGACTGTGCCGACTCGTTGATCACGCCATCTACTTTTGGATCTATCAATGTTCATTTCCCTCGAGATGTGTGGAAGAGGAATTGTAAACGATTATTTTCCACCCTTAATACACGGTCTTTCCCTTTCTATATTCTTCGATTTTGTCGTTTAGATTGCAAATTCTAAGATTCTTCCGGATGGATTTTTCAATCGATCTCTTCTTGTTTCTCCTAGGATCGACCTCAAAAATTTCATTTCAGCCGCCTGTACTCTGCTGTAGGATTTGGAAATTTAACCCAGTTTCACTTACTTATAGGCATCAAGGCACTGCCATAACTTTGTAAAATTTTAGTATTGTGTCTTTTCGTACTTTACATCGAAGTGTCCTTTTAATGGTTCCACACATAAGGTTGAATCTCTCGATCTTTCTTTTAATATCATCTTCTCGAAGGTATGATAGTTAACATCCAATTAACAATTAATAAATCTAAAAGTATTTACTTCTTCAATTATCGTATCTTCTAAAGTGAGCTTTCATCTTACGGAGTGAGAATCTTGGAAAGCCAAGGACTTGGTTTTGCTGGAAGATATATGCAAATATTTAGAAATTTGCTGTTTTGTACAATTAGTACAGGTATCTCGATAGTCTTCATTATCAGCAACTAAAATCGGATCGTCTGGAAACAAAAGAGTTTAAATGAAATTTACCCCTTTGAAATTGCCTTCAAGTTTAAAATGCGCAAGCTGTTGCTCCCATTCCCTCACAAAGTTGTCACGGTATATATTAAAAGTATTGGTAAAATACAACACCCTTGTCTAACCCTTCTGTTAAAAGTTTCTTCCAAAAGGTGTCCTGATTTTAGTTTCACGTTGATCCGGGTACCTGCATTCTTACTGCGAATAACTCTAGTTAGATGCAGTGGTATTCCTCTTTTCTCCAGTACATTCCACATTTTTCTTCCACGAACACTATCAAATGCTTTTCTGTAATCAATAATAGCAATGTAGTTCTTCAAATTATATTATTTTCTCTTTATATGAATTGTTCCACGGAAACATATCGTCTGAGCGAGATCTTACCTTCTTAAATCTCGCTTGTTCTTTTAACAATACATTTTCCATGATTTTTCTAAAATAAAACATCTAAATAAAATAAAAAAAATCAGCTAATTCAAGCGTTGAGACAAAGTGATGGCAACAGTGTTGTCGCGTCCGATGGACAACGCCATTAGGGTTCTGTAAGTGAAAAGATAATACGAGGAAAGGAATTGTGGAGAGTGATAATAACAATTTGTTCAACGCAGCAGTGCGTGAATCGGACGAGAAAAGCGAACGCGCCTAAACAATATTTTAGGAAAGACGAACTACCTGCCTCAAACAATGCTACACATTCTCCAGGACCTCTTTAGGTTCCTCAAAATTGCAGCGCGTTGGCTACTGCATCAACTCACTGAGGGAAGCCTTCGTTGAAAGGATTGTCACTATGGACGAAACATGAGCTCGGTCGATTGAAGCATGTTTGAAGTGGCAACCCAACGAATGGAAACACCCAAGTTCTCCTCGCCCAAAGAATGTGCATCCTGTAGAAAGTAGTGTCAAAATGACGGATTTTGTGACCTACGACATTCTTAGTGTAAATCTGCATAATGCTGTACCTCAGAAGCAGATAGTCTAAGCAGCCTTCTATTCATACTTCAATATCACTCTCTTAATTCTACACTCAGAAAAAAGCGATGGGACGTTCTGGCACGGAATCCCATCATTCTTCATGATAATCTACGGTGTCACACGGCTAATATTGCGAAGGAGGCCCTGCATAAATGGTATTGGGACATTCACCTAGAGTTGCCAACCGTCATCCATTTGGGAGGACAATCCTCCATTGACGTCAATTGTTCTCTCGTGCTTCATTTATTTTAAATATCCTCCTTTCAACATTTGTTGTGATTTCTTTTATCACATGACTAACATCTGCTGCGTGGTTTCGTTTATTGTTTAATTAGAATAGAAAACATGAATATTCTTTTCCTGAACGCTGACTCACACATGCATGATAGTGCCTCTGTCTAGCGACTAAAATAAAAAGGAGACGCTCTGACCATCTTCATCGCATTTTGTGAACGAATGTTTTCACTTGAATCGCAAAAAAGGAGAGAAGAAAGAAATAGAGCTGATGTTAGCCTAAATTAAATATTTATAAAAAGAAAGTGTTGACGCCTTTTTTGTTTATCGAGATCCTCCCTTTTAAACGAACTTTTTTGGCATTCCTACATCCACCGTATTCAGCCAATATGACTTCATGAGACGGCATTCTCGGTACATTAAAAACCACTTCGTTGGCAGCAGAAACCCACAAGAGGAGCCTGTACTCCAAGAAGATATGCAGAATAGGTCCTTGCGGGACATCGATTGAGACTGATGGGCTGGGCGTGTATGATGTCGTCCACTAGTGTGGCAGATTATGCTAAGGGTAATTACATTGAGGATTCTAATAAACAATCCTCTGTGAATAACGCTCGGTACGAGTTTTCAAACTGTTGCCACTACTTGGTAACCAATCCTTGTAAATTTAGAAATTCAAATTTTGGAAACAGTACGCACTATCACCAATTGGCTGGCATTTTGTTCTACGATTAGAAAGTTACTTTAAAACCTTCATATGACCATAAGTACCATACATTTTTTCATTGTAATTATTAAAGAAATCAAATTGTGACACTTCATTCTAGTAACAATATACAAATTTCTTAGCGGGCGAAGCATGGTCTTTGAATCTTATCAGTATGGAGTTTATACAGGCTTAAAAGTGCCACATTCATGCTAATATTCATAACACAAACAGAATAAAAATAAAACTTATTTTTTGTACTAATACATTATCCTCCAAGCAAGGCTTTATGGTCATTGTTTTTACTGAAATTAGGTACACATCATTTGTTCATGATTATTTACAGCGATTTTCACTCTAATACTCTGGCTTCACACCGCTTCTGACGATTGACAACACAACACAATTAACAGCTTAAGAAACTTATCGTACCGTGCAGGAGACCGTCAGAATAAATTTTACAAAAACAAATTCTCTTGTTTCTTAATACCAAAGGCCACACCATTTTTCAAAGGCCAGCAGTCAGCAACGTGAAGCAAAATAGGAGCCGATCGCTTTACGAGAGGATAATGCGAACAAACTCGAGGCTGACGGGGCCGACGCCAGGGGAGGCAGGGTGGCGGAGGGAGAGGAGGGGAAAGGAGAGGATGGGAGCGGAAGGGTGAGGAGGGGAGAGGAGGAGCGTGAGGACGGCCGTCGACCGGATGCTTCATGAGATGGATGGATGGCGCGACGCCGCCCAACATGACGGATGATAGACTCGTCTGACAGGGTAATTCGTATGGGAGCCCCTCTCTCAATCCACTCGCCCGCTCGGGATCTCATGGTGAGAGGGGGAGAGGGGAGCACGCGGCGAGGGCCTGCGAAGCACGTGTTCTGCATGAGCGGGCGCCGTCATCGGGAGCTTGAAATAAAAGATTCGAGGGCATTGTGACATGAGATTGCCGAATTTTCAAGTGGACCGCGCAGGAACAAACAAGTTATCGGCTCATGGCGCGAATACTAATGTCTTAACCCTTTGCACTCGTCAGCAACGAGTATAATACACGTCCTCGTACGGCATGTCAGAGATGCCACGAGAATAATGGCTACTTGCTGGAATCATTATGTAATGTGATATGTCCTACAACTCGTAGGCCATGTCTATGATTCCACACCAAATTCCCTAATTATTTGTAGGGCATGTCACAGATGCCCAGGTATTTCCTGGTATGTAGAATGAAGTTTCATGGTTGAATCGATTCTATTACTATAACTATTCTATTTTTAAACAATGTTGACGCAATAACGTGAGAACGAAATGGAACGGGGATTGTGGACTATCGGCTTCGAGCTGAGCCACCATTGTCCATTGTCACCTTAGACATGCCTTACGAGTTGAAGAACCTCGCAGTGCTCAGAAACCTCCGACCTCCAACCTTGAAGTTGAAATTCACCAGCACATTTAGTCGCTCAGAACTAGCCTCTAGGAAGGTTCCCGAGCAACTAAACGTGTTGGTGAATTTCAAATTCAAGGCGATTTCGTCTAGGTATACAAAGTTGCATTTTATTCAATTAAAATTATTCAATTATCTTGTAATATATTTTGCATTAGTCTCAATTGTCCACTTAAAACTAATGATTTTCGAGCAAACTATGGATTGTACAAACAAGACTGTTACAAACTGTATATAATTTGAATTATTTGTTAATGTTGAACAAATTATTTGTCAGAATTTGATATTGTGTATAGTTCCATTAAATGAAATAGGAAGGTCCGAATGTTCCTGGCCTAAGAAAGAAGAAATTAATATAGGGGGAGTTGCATAAATTAGAACCAGCGCCTAAACTGAACCACGCTATTATTTAGAATCTACTGCAGAATGCTGCTATTCTGCGGCAAATATATGTACTACGCCGCTAGAGAAACATCCCCGCCGGATATCGTGCAGTTTTTTAAGCAGGTTAGAGTCAGAGGATCATTATCAGTTTTTGTACGTTGTGAAGTAATTTTAGGGCTTCGTTGCTAATAATTCTACACAAAGCAATGTATGTTGAAAACTTATTCAATAAATATATCTGTAGCACAAGCTATATTTTAGTATATAATAAATTATTGTGGCAGAGTTTTTTGGTTGGGTTATGTTACATTTGTTTTTACTCGTACGATACGTAGTTGCCGGCATTGAATCACGTCCACGTTGCCGAAAATAAACCAGTTGAATTTAGGAAACAATAATAAATAAAACACAAAGAGAAATACAGGAGCATAAAAAGCTGTCATATTATCTAGCAGCCCTACAAAGCAGACTTGATATTGGGAAAGAAAAAAAAAGAGAAGAAAAAGCCAAGAAAAATAAGGAAAGAAAATATTTTTATTACTACAAAATAAGGTCTAACCCAATAAACTAATAGTGCTGGTGTTCGTCAAGGGAAGAAAATGTAATTTTGTGCATACTGTAAATGAGTTGTATCATTTTGAACTGTTTTTTCATATAATTTTATATCCATTAAAAACACTTTATCTTCAAATATTGTACGTAGTTAAATTATTGGGTCCCTTGAATATATTTGATTCAATTAAGGACACCTGAGGTTCAATTTGGGAAAGCGGTTTACTAAATGTAACTATATTATAGGTCTATTGTTTCCTTTTTCAAAAAATTGCTGATATCTGTAGAGGATATTTACAGTTTACAGACTTGTATAGATTATTCATATACAGGTTATTTGAAAATTTATTTCAAGTTGTGTTAAAGACCAACATATTTTTCTGGTGCTGGATCATATTAAAATATATCAGTATGTGGAAAAAGTGGTTCCATATACTTTTTCCAAAGAGTGGTTCAATATAGACAACTCTCTTTTATGTATATTACTTTTCAATATAGCATCCATTATTTCAATGCACTTTCTCTATCGTGGAATTCATGACTTTATTCCGTCGGGTAAATACTTCATGTCTTTCCCGGCAAAATGTTCAATTACAGCTCCCTGAATCTCTTTATCATTATTAAAGTTTCGTCCTCAAATATTTGATGACTTAATTCATTTGCGACTTTAATTTTGAGAATACAAAGGGGCTAAGTCGGGACTATACGGCGGAGGAAGAGGTTCTGTGAAGTTGCGTGGCCTTCACATGAGAAGCAATATAGCCCAGTGCAATGTCGTGTAAGGGGCGCACACCTCTTGAAAGTTTATCCAGCCTCTCCTCTATTATTGCTTCTAGGAATGGTATTATTGCTTCTAGGAATGGTATTATTAAATTGGCGTATTCTGAATTTACTGTAGAATTTCGTTCTTTGAAACGTTTAACAGTATTCTTTCATCGGCCCAGAAAATCGTTGCCTTGATTGATTCATGATTCCAGACGCGTCAATTGCTAAGGGCGTTAATCCCGTAAGTGTACTGCATGTTTTATCTCGGGGGGGGGTAGCGGCGGTCTTGCCCTGCTGGATGGCGAGATCTCGCGCCAACCTACCCGTCCGCTTAACAAAACAGGGTACTGTTCCTGTATTCGCTTGGTGTTGATCGGATAAAATATGGAAAACTAGCGATCAGAGCAGGCGGCCGCTAGAATTCTCCAGTCACTAACAAAATTCAACCTAACTATGAAGCTAGTGTCAAAAACCTTGCCACCGTCGGGACTCGAACCTAAGGACCTCCCGATCAGAGGAACTGCAAAGCCATCAAATGCTACCCTGAACGACCTAAGCCGGTATCGTTCCCTTAATCTTCTTTATTGATTGCGACACTTTTGCCTTCTTTGGAGGAGAAACCCGGCATATTTCAATTCTATTGATTCCTCTAGACAGGGGATCACAGCAGAGGACCGTTGTCTCATCGCCAATGACGATATATTGAAGAACATCATCATTGTTCTCTTCACATATATTAAAAATGTCCGGTATAGCTCCCCCTCCCCGCTCTTGCTTCTTCGCCGCAGAAAGAATTCTAGGCACCCAAAGTGCACTAATACTTGCTTTCGACGAATTAAGTCTTGCAGCAATTTCATTAGACATCAATGTCCTTGACCATTGCCATGTGTTCTTCAGTAATCTCTGTTGCTGGATATCCGCTGCATGGAATATGGTCAAGGCATTCTGTTCCAAGTCAAATGGGTTTGGAACTTTGTTGAACTGTTGAATATGATGGGGAAGCATTACCACACACTTTTCAAAAGCGTTCGTGAATTGCAAAAGGCGTACAATCGTTTTTTTGCCAAAGACTTTACCACCACACGACCCTCCATCACCGATATTGTGCATACGAGTTATGTTCACTTCTATGTCTAGCGCGCGAAAACGTGCTGAGAAGAACGCCACTGAGGGCATTAATGTTCCAAACTCTTTAGTTCGAATCGCTGCCACTCGCGGTAATTTAGACGCTTGTGTGAAAATACAATGGGACCAATACCATTTTTTTAATGTTCTTTGATACATACGAGAAGAAAAGGGAATCCCCAGATAAGATGGTAAAAGATTCCCCTCCACCAAATTACATATGAGTAGTTACACTATAATGCTAAAATAAAAATGATATTTTTGAAAGGTTTCTTAGCCTCCGTCCCACCACCCCATCTACAGACAAAAACCTGTTTTTTTAATTTAATTGTTTTCATCAACTTAACACTATTTTATCAAATATCACAAAAAATATGATAAATAAGAAAACAATTTTTACTATCAGAAAAATATTTTTCAATACTTTCTCAGACCCAAATTCGAACACAAAAATATTTTTGAAAAAAATAACAGGAAATATTTTTACTGTGTCTTATAAGCCTGGAACAGGCTCAAAAATCTTAAAAGTTCCTCTTAAAACACAAATTATTGTTAATTTTTTAAAGATCTTTTTAATTGCTGTGCGACAGTTAAAAATAAAAACCATTTTCCCGCCTTTAAAACACCCGGACTTTAAATATACTTTGAAAATGACTGCAACGTGACTGCTGCGTTTATTTTAGTTTTTATTATACATTTGTATACATTGTTGAAACACCCAGTAATATTTTGACTTGGGAATGTAGTGCGCCGCACGATTACATCTCTTTCTCTTTATAAAATAATTTTTATCATTTTATTTATATAATTAATAATTATTTATATAATTTCTCTTTATATAATTTATATAATTGTTACGTAGCTAGGCGGAAAATAAAAATAAGTTCATTTGACATAGGTGTGTTGAATCACATGCTTCTCTCAATCGAACTGCAATTAAATATTATATTTTAATTACTTGAATTCATTTTCAATTTCAAGCACCCTTGGCAATTTGCACCTAATCTTCTGATATCGTGTCAAGCATTGTTCTTTTAAACTTTGGGTAACATGCTGTAGGATGTTCATCCGAAACACACTTTTAAATATTTGTGTGGGAAAACTATGAGTCATGAGACTTTAATGTTTAGCGTCATGGAAAGTCTTGCCTGTAGCGTAGAAAGCAAAAATACTAATAGAATATTTACATTTTTTTCTTTCTATGTGAGATCGTTACTGAACTTAAGTGATATTACGTGTACGTTGTCTATTCTGCAACGTTATTATTTGCCATTATACAAATTATCGTAATTTTTCTGCGTATAAATTTCACTATTACATATTTCCATTAACTTGTATATAACGTGCAATGCATTGTATAACGTTAGTTTCATACTCATTTTAGACATTTGTTTTTTATAAACAAAAATAATACGGCTGTACCCGAGTCCGCTTCACAATAACTTACGTTTTTCTATACATTATTTTTATTTTGAAATACCATTTAAAAGCATTGTCTGTTTCCCAATGGGCAAATGTGCGACTGAAATGGGGCAGTTGTTTATTTGCACATTCCAGCATTATACAAATTTGAAGTAACACTAATAAAACACAAAATTCTTTTCCAATTAAAAGGGGTTATTTAAAAAAAAATCAAGTTGAAATTTAGTTTGGAGTTTATAAAAAAGATTTATATTCAATGCAAATAATTTGTCAGAACGTTGTAATGCTTGTTGACGCACAAGTAATAACATTCAGTTCGTTGTAACTATAAAAGAGTAACGAGAATCACACCAAGAGCATTCCAAATAAATCAATTTTCAGAACTTTTATACTTCCTGCAGCGACAATATGGAGAACGAGAATTTGAATAACTGTATTTCCCACTGAACTCTAAAAGGCGTGCATAGATAGTGAAGTGACAGAAGTGAAACAAACGTCCATCTTAGCATTTACTCAAATTATCAGGGAAAGTAGATGAAAATCCTGAACGAGATGTGGATTATTGACCTAGAAAATAAGGTACAATACTTTTTACAGTTTTTTTTAAACTTATACAGTCCAAATAATAAATAGCACATTAAATATCATAGTTCAAATTAATATTACTTTCTTTTTGATGATCCGTATAATCTATAATTGTATAGAAAAATATGCTGCAGAAAAGATTTCACTTGGGACTTAAACTTTTGTATGTGTTTTAATCGTTTAATGTAATGTGGCAAAGAGTTGTAAAATAATAACATATATTGTATCTGAATTTTATGTAGAGAGCTGTTGATACATTCACCTAATGAAAACGATTAGTACGTCGATAGTTATAGTATTAGACATCGGCGTTTGCTAAAAATATATCTCCACCCATAACTAAGTCAACTGATTTGAAAAAATCAACTGATTCGTAAATCAAGAAGCAAAGTAATGGCCAAATACCTGTATAAATAAAGAGAGGCATACACGTGCTAAAATCAGAATACAATTTCTTTAAGCTTCCGTATTACCAGAGATTTCGATGGCCAAAAATGTCCGTGGTTTACCTTACCAACGATAATCGAGGTTTTGTAATAATACTTTTATCCTGACGAGTGCAATTAACATGAACATTTTTAAATTAGATATTCCTGTCGTTTATATTCTCCACAAATAACGCTAAACAGCTTGCCGGGGTTGCGGTTCACGATTCAACCTTTGTAATCTGAGCAGCAGGCGCCTTAGTCGGTGAGCTTGAGCGGTGCACTTCCCAGAAAATGTGTAGGAGCTGATAGAAGGAATAGTCACAGATTGCCAATGAACTAGTCCTAGGCGAACTGCTGTACACCGGTCTGCGGATACGACTGGACATCGCAACTCCAAGCAGGTGGCGTGAATAGGTCTCGTTTGCATAGACTCTCGGGAAAGCCCAAATCATTCGCGTCCATTGCATAGCTGAGTTGTATCTATTAATTTAAGTCTGCTTTTCACGATCGGGAGAAAAGATGAAACCGGAGTTGTGATTTAATAATAATGATAATAATAATAATAATAATAATAATAATAATAATAATAATAATAATAATAATGCATAAAGAATTCCATGTACGGCAAAACTGATTCAAAGGGATGATTTTTATTTTAATAGACGTCAATCGATTGGTTGATTAGTGAATCCGGGCGCCTCAATTCTTAAGATCATTAGATTCATAAGTGAAGTGCACGTTTTTTTCCTCGAGAGGACGGGTGATCTCCTCCCGCTGGATGGTGACATCCGGCGCCGATGTACCGTCGGCTAGCGGGTTTTCCATCAGCCAGGTATCTCCCACCAGCGAGAAAACGTCCCAGACGGGACAAGTGCGAAGCTCCCGATCGGTCTCCCGGCACGTATGGTAGTGTTGTGCATGCTAGTGTAAATGTGTGAGTGTAAAAGGTGAGAATGGGACAAGGAAGAGGAAGGAAAGATCACGCACCGCCCGTGACCTGTTGTTAGGGTACTTCACTGGCATATATGCCCGATGTTGATGGAGAAACCACGGAAAACTACCGATCAGAGCAGCCGGCCGAGAGAATTCTGCTTCAGACAGGGACAGATCTCGACCTAGCTGTCTAGTCAGTGTCGAAAATCCTGCAGTCGGAACTAGAAACCTAGAAACACTTGGTCGGAGTCACTACAGTGATATTAGTTGATGCCCTGAGCCATCTCTCCTGTTTTAATAGATCTCACAATTGAGTTAGGTGTTTGAGGACATTTTTATTGGAAAAGGTGGTCAAGTAAATTAAAATCTTTAATGTTCATTCAAACATGCTATCTCTTATTAAATAAGGTCAATTAAATATTTTTCAGTGGAAGTTACACGATATCACTGTTCCAGATGAAAAAGGTTCAGTCCTACCAAATTATTTTTTTTCGTCCCTTATTTGATTGAAACGAATAACTTCCAGAAAGAAACGACCAGGATTTTCGTTCTGCAGGGCTCATCAAGATGACTTGAATAGTGTTTTTGAATCTCATTTCTCTGAATCCCCACCGGTTTCTGCGTATTCGCTGATAAACATCGGCCATGAGTTTTAAATCTCAGCGTCGAGGCTCTCATTGCTCGAGTGCTGAAAACTTGAAGTTAAAATGGAAGCAAAGTTTCTGTACGCTGACTCACAGAGCTAGACAATAGACTTAAAGAACCCTACAGCAAAAGCACGGACTTTTTATGTCTAATTAACACTCATAATTACCTTAGTGAAATGTAATTTCCGCAATGGTCGAGAATATTTCGAGGGAGAAAGAGCGGGAGAGGAAGAGAGAGCAAAGAGAAGTTGCGACTGTATTTAAAGGAGACACACCTGAAAAGTACGCTTTTGCGCTTTAAAATCACGTACGTTTATTTATTCCTCTCATACTGATATCTTAGTTGTGTTTGAATTAACGACTAATTCGTCTGTTGCGTTCGAGAACTACCTGGGAAATGAACAAGACTGCATCCGTAAATGCAGTTACTTTTATATTCAAGAGTTACCTTTGAGAACGGAGTCACGGTGCGTGAATAACTCAGTGCTTCGGTCGGAAAGGGCAGAGGTTTGAATCCCGTCATGACCAGGATGTTTTTCTATTACATTTCATGTGCAGTGAAATGGTAACAGATGACACCAGCGTCGGCAGCGGCAAGCTAAAGGCAACGACTTACGATAGAGAGCGCGGGAATGGCTGGAAAGTGCAAGATCGATCTCGCCTAAGTGCCAGCTTCATGTGATGAGAGCATCAGCACATGATGTCTGGCAGAATTGAGACGGTAGATTGGCTTTTAATGGGTTATCTCCCTCATTACTTTCAAAGAAAGCCGATTCAGTCCCATAAACCACAGGCCACAAACCGCGCTCGCTCTATTTTTTACTTTCTCGCCTTACGAATACTTCGTGAGAAGAAAAAGTTATGAAATCGTGCGGCGGAAAACGGGGAATTTTCGCCAGAAAAAATCTTATAGCAGGGGTCTGGTGACAAAAAAGTGGATAAAACCTGTTGCTAAACTTAGAAAAAAAATCCACTATCGCGTGGTTTAGTCAAAATCCATGATTTGTTGCTTCTTCATACTGCAAAATCAATTGACGGCAAAACGGGCGTCTATCCGTCTGTGGTCAACGTTAGCCCCTAAACCGTTCGGCCGATTTTCTTCAAAATTGACCTTCCCCGATCGTTTTACTCGTCTCAAGGCCTCTTGAATTTGAAACCGATATTTTAGTATTTGGGGGTACTTTACATGAAGCCCATTTTGAGATTTTCTAAGTTAAAAGAAAATGGCTCCAAATTTGTTGATTATATTTTGTTGTTGAATAGTGCGAAGAACGTTTATGCAATGACGTAGGCATAATTTTCGTTGATAGGCCCAATTTTTCGAAAATTGCAAAAAACTGTTTAAAAATTGCTAAACTGAAGATAGAGATTTTCGCCTCAGACAAAGTCGGTTGTACAAAATCAGCACTTCAAATATGGTCATGTACCATTTTTTGAAAAAACGAGTAGTTTTTGCGTAAATTGCGATTCAAATTTACAAAAAACATTTTCTCAAAAACCGCTCCAAACGTTTTCTTTAAATTTTCTGCACGTGTGTAATAAGGGACGGTAAATGTATAAATAAACTAGTGGTGCTATAGAATGGCACATAATTTCTCGCAGTAGTTATTTTTCAGATGCCGATCAGCGGATAAATTATTTGGAGTAAGCCCTTCACCGCTGCCTTTCTTGGTCATGTTTTCTGAAAGACATGTTTTTTGCATGTTGACAATTACCGGCTTCCTAATGATAGAACTGATACAATTACGTTTTCACTAAAATATAAGCAGATGGTCCGCATGTGGGTCCCGTAGCGCGGTTGGTTAAGGCACTTTCGGGTTGAGATCTTCAATAAAGAGGGTGCCGAGTACGATCCCCCGAGGGGGATTTTAATTTGATGAATGTGATGTTGCAGGAAAAAACATTGAAGAGTGTAGATACTTTATTGAAAATCATTTGAAGTACTTCTACTCACGAATAGAATCAATGCAGATAAATAGACAGGACTTGTCTGAGCTTTCCCTAACTGCGTCTTTTAAACAATTTTTCAACTCTGTTATTCGATTTCTGAAGCGTATGACATGTCAAATCAACCGTTGTCTAGTATACATCTGTATGAACCAATTTAAGTACAATTATGAGCATTTTAACGTTAAATTGTAATACATTATATCCAGAACGCGATAAACTTACAATCCCTAACGGTTCCCAAATTTTTATTACTTTTTAGCCTTACGAATACTTCGCAAAGCGGTTCACCGCTACCTTTCTTGGTCATGTTTGAAAGACATGTTTTTCGCATGTTGAAAATTACCGGCTCCTAATGATAAAATCGATACAATTACGTTTTGACTAAAATATAAGTAATTGCGATAAATGTACTGGAAATGTCTGTATATATGTTTTCAAATTTTTAACTTTTAACACTTTTTACTTCTCTTGTTGTATTTGTAAAGCGTATGTACCCTCGCCGCCACATAGAATGGGCAACGGCATATTCTGAAGTCCCAATCCTTCTGCACATTCTGGCAGCACTGTACGGAGGATAACGCCATCTGGTTCTTTCATAGTTAACTATTACAAAATAACATTCTCTACCAACTGCCATAGCCTGAGAAGCTGATAGGGTAGATTTCCCCAGGTTTCACCCAATCATCATCTCTAGTATGAACGTTCCCTATGGATAGGTGTGTTCATCCTAAGGGTTGAGAGTATTGGCGCAGAAGGCACAGGGGGGCGGGGTACTCGCGTTGCGTCCGAGTGGAAGCCATTCGATCGCATACAAGAAATATATCAATAAAGTTAATATCATACATTACAACATAAAATATTCAGCACATGCAATAGAACTAGTGGATTTGAAAAAGTTTATGCATTGGTTTTTTTTTCATAATCCAGATTTACTTGCGAAAATTCAAATGGGTAATATCATCCCCTCTTTAATGCAAAACAATTGAAGTATGAGAACGAATATTACGAAACCGAGACGAAAAAATGAAGTGGACGGAGGTGGCTCCAGGATCGATAAAATGTTTGTGAGTGGGAAGTTTTGGCGAAGTAATAATGTTCAAATATCAGTGTTTACGAAATTTAACATTTTAGCAACAATTAAACTTGATATTTAGTAATAATTTTGCATCGCTTGTCAAAATTGTTATTTTGCAATATTCACGTCAGAGACAATTTGAGGACACTGTCGGGTTGCATAGTGCACATTTCGAAATTGTTTTTAACATTGTTAATTTTGCAAAATTGTTAATTCGCAGTTTTTAGTTCTGGGACATCAAGAGCCCCTTCTAACTTCAGAATTTCAAAAATTGGAAATTGTTTATAAATTTGCAAAATTTGCAAAAAAATTATTCTTTTCTAAACCGCCTTCAAACAAGATGCAAAATTCCGCAATCCAGTCGGCGCCATCGCCTTTCGTTTTTGAGATATGTAATTGTTTATAATAAATTCACATGTCATAACTCCCATTTTGTGGGGGGATTCAATCTTTTCGCAGTTCCCTCACAAATCTACCCTTCAAGCCGTTTTGCAAACGTAACGTGCATTTAGCGGCACATTTTGCACACGAACGTGACAGCACAATGCTATTTGAAACTACCTTCAGAATGCTTATATTTGATTATCGAGTCCAAATCACGGGTACTTGAGTTCTCACAAATGTTCTCTAAATACGTAAATGCCAAGAAGGTCATCTCATGAAAACGCACAAATTCTCTGAGCATATGAATGAATCAGTCATTTCAACGACGAACCCACTTCCTTATAATAGTAATAACATCCCCAATTTTTTAATATATTGTGTTCTTTAAATGCGTCCCGTGTCTCTGAAAGCAAACATTATCATTATCATTTAAAAAAATTATAACCATTCTTACACGCAACACTCACAGTGCTGGATGCTCGGATTGACATGAAATTTCACCAGCTGATAGAACACCATGCAAAACCTATATACGCAAATTTTGAAGTGCTATGGAATATTATAATAGTGTTTTATAGGCATTTTGTATCAGGACCTTTCGTGATCTTTGCGCTTCCCGCAGCGGGCGAGCCGTTGCTTCGGCAGCGATAGGAACGTTGCGCGGCGTCTATCAGCTGATATCTGATTTCCAAGCGCGTTCGTTTAAGAATTCATATTTATCTTTTCTTTCTTCTTCTTTCGTTTGGCTCATCAAGGGACCACGCACCAATTTCATTACTTCTTCCTTTGTCCTTCTTCTTCCTCCAGTACCCTTTGATCTGCTCGCTGTGTATCATCTTTTCTTTATTGTATCTGTTCATTATTTATTTTTAATTGTTTACTGATTTGTTGTGCATTTATTTATTTCCGTATTTATTATTTAATAAGTATTGCCTGATGAATTAAACCACATTGTAATCTTTACATCCTGTAAATAATGCCAGTATGCATTTAATTATCGCATTCGAATTACTCATGTATGTTTCTCGTCCTACTCCTCCATCAGAACCTACAAATTAAACACCCGTTTTTGTCACTCCGCCTGCCCTCCAAGTAACTGAGACCTTGCCGACACTCCGAAAGTGGAGGCGCGGTGTGTGAGTAACGGCCGCAGAACCAGCGGCGAGCAGCGATTTCCGCCCTTCCACGGTCGGTTTAGCGACTTTAGTCAAGAAAGGTCCCAATACTAATTATCGCAAAAACACTACTTGTAATGGTTCATAGCACGTACAAATTTGTATGTAGGGGTTTTGAAAGGCTCTGAACAAGCTGGAAAAATTTTTAAGTCAATCCGAGTATCCAGCATGGTGAGTGTTGCGTGTTAGGATCAATAAGTTTCTTTTCAACTTTGTTGCGCCTTGGTGACGCGTCTACAAGCTCTTGTGCGGGTATTGAACGCTTGATATAATCCTCCTTGAAATTCTTTTTTTAATGTTGTCAGTCATCGTCAGTCATTTACTTTTATTCCCTTCGGCCAGAGGCATGTTCACATCTCCATTTAATCGTTTGTAGAAAATAATTAAAGTTGGTATTATTAGCAACGGAATTGTAGCGTTTTATTGAATTTCAAAGGACTGCTTGGATATTTTGGGGTTTAATGAACAAAATGTAGTTACCCGAATTTGACGCTATGAAGAGTAAACGAAAAATGAAACAAAAGTCAACAATTAAACTGTCATCAATATTCGTGCTAAATGATATGAATATACGAAAATGAATGGACGTTATAAACTAACACGTGAATGTAAAGAAACTCACATATAAAATGTATAGAAACGAAGTAAATATAATACCATTCACAGTACTGAAGCATACAGAAATATAACTAAAGTACTGAACGAAAAAGAAGCGGAATACCACGCATTTCAAAGTAAAGCAGGGCATTCCATGTCGTACTTTATTGTATTTACTCATCATGTGAACAAAGAAGAAATAAAACATGAACGTGAATCTTAGGGCCACCTTGTCGTAACGTATATAAAGTGCGATATTGGGTAATCATGAAACCTCTCTCTCTCTCTCTCTCTCTCTCTCTCTCTCTCTCTCTCGATCGCTCTCTCTCTCTCTCTGCACATTATAGACTTAGAAACACACAAAAACAACAAACGAATTAAGAAATTGACAATTTTAGAATGCAATCTCAAATTTGAACCACCATGTAAAAGAAAACACCAGTTCAATGCCATCGGTGCCCAAAATACGGTCTTACGAGAACATACTCTAAGGCAACGCAAATAGATGCGTAAAATGCGGCTTTTAATATTTAACAATTGAGCATCGGAAAGATAAAACACAGCCGGCTAAATGCGTTCTGAGTTCACGAAAACACACAGGACGATACCCAATTAGAAATGTTGTCAAATACACCAAAATTATATAAATAAACGAAACAGAGAAAAGAAAGAAATATCCCCACTGTTAAAAAATCACTAAAAGTCCTCGTTCCAGAGTTCCTCCCCTCCTTTCTCACTTCATTCAAATAATACATTTTTTCAACTCAGAAAATTCCTCAAATTAAGGAACCCTCCCCATTCACAGAAAAATACCATTTATTGCCCATCTGCTTACATATCCAGTAATCCGTTAGAACCCTCCCCCATATAATCTAACTTACTACCCATCACAAATAGACATGCGCAATGTAATTGAAAATTCCTTCCAAAGATAAGAAAACATTATAAAACAGCAATTCGAACAAACAGGATCACTACATTAATATCCAAAATGCAGAAATGAAGCTAACAAATAAAATTATACTCTGGAACGGGAATGGATTAATCCAACACCGCAGAGAAGTAATAACTACATAGGATATTCTTTGTAGAACCAAAACTAAAACATAAGATATCTTTGTGACGATCCTTGGTTCGCGCCACACAAGACTGTCTACAGGATCGTAATGCCACTGGATGATCTCATTTCACCGGCAGTACAGGTTTAGGGATTCTCTGATACGAACAGAGTGTTTTATTTCGAACGTCCGTCCGACGGTCCGTTTGTCAGTCTGTGACCACACTAATGTCTAAACTATTCGTAGAATTTTTGGCAAAAAACATACCATTATCGATCTGTCCCCGACTCGAGGCCCTGCAAATTGAAAATAATTCTTTATATATTATGGATGATATAGTTGAAGCGATTTTTCCTTCAGATGAAATTAGTTCTTGATAGTAAGTTCTTGATAAAATATTACGTAAATTCTATCTGAAAATATTTGTTGTTTTCGCGTAATGTTTATTGAAATATGAGCAAAATTAAAAAATATTAAAAACTAAGATTTTCTGAAAACGGAATCATATTTTTGTTCTTTCACATACTCTATGGATAGCGCTAAATTCACTGAACAAATGAAATCAACTTATTTTGATGTATTATTTGTTTTTTCTAGAAATGTTTGCAACAAATGTAAGTTTCGATACATCTCTCATGTCAGTAATATTTACATTACGCGGCGTTTTTTAATCAATAATTGCATTGTGAGTCTAATTGCTTCAAATGATTTCAACTGCAGGTTCTCTAAAATTCAAAACTCTATCTCGTGAAAATGAACTAAAAATTTTTCATTTTCGTAACAACACGTTAGCGACAGTTTTTCAACAATTTCTCCAAATGTATAAAAAAGGTCTAGCCCTCATATATTCTTAAGTCGTATTTCAGTTTTATCGAATAGAAAGCGAATAATTGGGAATCAACAAAAAACTAGTAGTTCTAGAACAGCACGTACTTTCTCACATCATTTCAGAAGTTACCATTATCGAACATTCTGAGACTTCGACAAAAATTTATATCCGCGCCATTCTTTTAATATTTTAATGTTCTAATTGGTGAAAATAAGTTTAAGAAAATGTTTTCGGGCATTTTTTGAGAAAATGTTTTCTTATAAAGTACTTAAATTTTAAGCATAAATTACGCAAAAACTACTCTTTTTCTCAAACAATTTTCCGTTTTTAAAGAAAAAACAAATGGCCGTTTTTAAAGAGCTGAATTTTTAGAACGGATTCTGTTTAAGGTAAGAATCTCTACCTTCACATTTGTAGTTTTGAAATGTTAAGATTAAACAATTTTCGAAAATACAGAGTTCGCCGGAAATGGGACTTTTTTCTGTCGAGGAGAAAATTTAAAGAGAACTAGTGGTGCTACAAAATGGCACAGACATTCCCTTATTAGTTTATTTCCTTTGGTCTCGGCTAGCTATTCGAACTTGGTATATACTTTTGCCAGCTACCATCTATCGCCAACCAAAATTACTTTTTTTAAACATTTTTTAAAATTTTCCAGTTTCTTAATAGTAAAACGGAAATATTATTTTGAGAATATTAAAGAACAGTGAAAACTCCTCTTATATGGCAATTTTCCTTAAAAAATTTGGAGCCATTTTTAAGAGAATGGCGTTTTACCGCTACTGTAAATGCGAAATTTGAAGCTCTTTTTCATAGGAATCTTTTATGTTTTCGAAAAACTTTATTTGAAGTCATTTAACCCTTCTGCTACTGAGGGAGGTAACTGAGTTACCCCAACGCATATTTTATTATTTCTTCTCATCTTATAATTTTCTTACATTTTTGATATCTTGTGTAGTTTTTTACATATTTATTTAAACTATCATTTTGGAAAAACCTGCGTTTCTTTTGCTCTTAGTCAAGCTGGAGTTACTACCTTAGACCCGTTGGTATTGGACGTTCGGGATTTAATAACGTGGTTTGAGGTTATATTATGAGTGGGAGAAGGGAGATGGTTTTGTGGACATTCCTACGAAGTGTTATTGAAGAACTGGTGCATTAATACGTGTATGTGAACATGTCGAAGAATTACAGTCTTGAAAATTTTGAAAAGTTATTAATGATTCACAATCCAGGCAATTTGTGTGAAGAAGATCGTGAGT
>JAHLJT010008446.1:68768471-69027984 GCA_031308135.1 Acheta domesticus | reverse complement strand
TTTTCTTTACAAGTGAAGCTTTGGTGTCTTAGAGATTAATGTTACAAATCTTAAAACACACAGCAGAACCACGTTGTACATTGAAAACCAAATTATCTAACAACGTGAATCGACTCTGGAAAGAACAGGAAAATGTATCTGCTGGTATTTTGGTTTTCGCCGTACTCGAAGCAACGACAAAATAATTGATTTTTTTAGATCGCCTGATAAATGAGGATATTTTTAATACATGGTGTCGCTCTCTAACGGGGATATACAGCAAAATATAGATTACGAACAGCCCAATTTCTGTACAGGAAGGATTAAATAAGAGCTCTTCATACCGCACTGCACAATCACTTGTGATAATTTGGCATAAGTATTGAAATCTTGCGTTTTTCAGACACTCCTCCAATTCTGGTATACTCCTTCATAAGTCAAACGATTCAGCCAGGTCCTTCTGTGTCACTAAAGTGCGTGGCATCAGGAAATCCTACTCCTCAAATCAAGTGGACTCTCGATGGCTTTAAGTTACCACAAGTAGATAGGTATGCTTTATAAGGTATACTAACTGCGTCTGGGCGTGTAGTTATTTATTAACGAAACTGAAAGAGGACATTTCTTCAGATTCGTTATAGGGACAGTACGTGCCCATGAATGGTGACGTGGTGAGCCATGTGAACATCACAAATGTGCGTGTGGAAGATGGAGGGACGTACCAGTGTACAGCAGCGAACCGTATTGGAGAAGTTACTCATGCAGCGAGGTTAAACGTATATGGTACGTAAACTTTCATAGATCCTGACTGACTTGGCATGGACCGTTTTTCGCAGTGCATTTATTAGATAGCATGTTTTTTGTCAAACTATATTGCAACGATTCATAGTACAAAGAAGTTACCACGTTATAACTTACATTTCCTCATACCTTCAAAGACATCAGTTTGAAAGTTTGTCATTTTCACAAGTAGCTATTTAATTTCTTTTATACTTACAATTATAACCATATATGATTTCAAATTTCCTTCTTCTTAAGGTTTGCCTCATGTACGGCCTATGGGAGAAATATCAGCTATTGCAGGCGAAAACTTTTTAATCACATGTCCTGTTTCTGGATATCCAATAGATACAGTAAAATGGTTTCGAGGTAATTGTCTTAATGTTCATGTCCATATGCAATATATTTTATTTTCCGTACATTATGTAGTAATGCGTGAATTCTCCCACTGTCGCAAACTTGCTTTTTCCACGAGCACAGTTGGTCCTGGAGGCGACAGACCCATTCCGTTCAATACTCGACACTTTGTGTTCCCGAACGGGTCCCTCGTCATAGAGAACGTGCAGTCCGGAGAAGACGATGGCGTGTATCGTTGCACCGCAGCCAACAAGCAAGGCGGGCGGTCCAGTGGAACAGCCCATGTCAACGTCACTGGTGAGCATAATGTGAAATTCCTTTATTCATCAAATTGTGGGTTCGAGATATTTGGAAAAACGTTTTAAGTAGTTATTTTGGGTTCACGTAGTTTCCAAATAGCGTGGCATCTTTTTTACCTATGAAGTTACACTTTAGTATATTTCTTTAGTATATTTCCATTTCCACGTGCATCGCTGTTTTTTGATGAATAATAAGTAAATAAAAGTGTCATAGGTCCATATAGTTTCCATATGATTCTGAGGGAGAATTCTAGGGTCATATTTTGCGGGTTTTCCAATTTCACATTCAATTCATTCAATGGAAATTATACTGTTCTCTGTATACTTAATTATTAGGTCCTAATTTTCCTCTGTTAGTGCTGAAATAAATTCAGGCTTACAAAATTACATTTTTAAATTATTGCTATTTGAATGAACAGTATTATTGCTTTCGATACATTTCTTTCTACGTTTTTCATCATATGCATATTACTCATGTGATTAGTTGTGGGAGTTTCAAATTCTTTTTGTTTTGCTTTGATTTGGAAAAATAACATGTTCTCTTGTTATAACAAAAAGATTTTTTTTCAGGTCTCCAGTCATTAAAATTTTCCTCTTTCCTAAGCAGTACACTCTTGTAAACCAATTTAATTCGTTTAGCGCGTTTGCACGACTTGCAAGCCTAATACGTAGGGAGATGAAAGGCATGTTCACGATGATGACTATAACATTTCTGTACTGACTTAAAAAGCTGAACGAACTGTTAATATTACCGGCATAACCATCGTGTTTTGCTTTAGCATCATATTAGCCCAAATTTTAATTACGTCAACCTAACGTGTATTTTTATTCATAATTGCTTAAATTCATTTACAACAGAATTTGGATTCACGTCACAGTGTTTTTCCATGAAGACTGCAACTATTATGGTTTATACCATCCTGCCTTCGAAAGTCGGTTACAAAGAAAATAGTTCGCAAATCCATTAGTGAATATCATTTACGGAAAATGCTTGCATTATTTTCTCGTAGTACTAGATTCTGTTTAACACACAGAAACCACTATTTATTAAACGCGTGAATTTCTCTGCGTAGATAGCGACACATTTAAAAAGGTTAAAATCGGAAAGCATGATTAATACTCCGAAAATGTCCATTCATTCGCCTACTTTCTTAACCACAAAATGGCGTACGAAACCTGCCAGTAACATTCGGTGTGTTTTGTTCCAGTCCCCCCTAAGATAATTCCTTTCAGCTTCCGTTCCGATCTCCACCTGGGGGACCGTATCGGGGTACAGTGTGTGGTAAGCAGAGGCGATCCTCCGATCAACATCCACTGGCTGAAAGACGGCAGCGGTTGAGCCCGAGCGAGCGGGACGGCGTGGTGATGCGCAAGCTGGACGAGTTCACGAGCGTGCTGAGCATCAGCCCGCTGTCGCGCCGCCACGGGGGCAACTACACGTGCGTGGCGCGCAACGGCGCGGCGCACACCGCCGAGTCCGCCGCCCTCTCCGTCAACGGTAGGCGCAGCCACGGACGGCCCGCTCCAAGGAGGCGTCGCGGCGACTGGCAATCCTGGCAATGCTCTTTCGAGATCACGACGAAAAACAAGATTTATCCACATTTATTTTAAAACATTGTCTATTATTTTCGTTACCAGGGCTCGGCAATACGATTTTCTGTGTCGAAAATTCGCCGTTTTCTGGCTAACGTTTACAATACTTTCTCGTCATACGTATGTAAGCCACTTAATTCGTACGTCGAGCCGCTTAAAAGCGAAGTTTCGATTAGGAGGCAGATACTCGTTTTGATGCATTCCGTACTCCAACGCATTCATCTGGAGAAGAAGAAAATGTGGTTTTCGCAAACGGGAGCCAAAACGTGCAACCAGTTGCGGTTCTTTTGTAAATCATCTGCAGAAGGAAGAATTGAAAACGAAATTGGAAAAGAACATTTAATTAATTTACGTTTCCTTCAGTCGTTTTAATAGCATCAAAATGTTCACATCGTATCAAATCAACACGTTTCAATTTACTTTTCAATATTATATTACATATTTTGCTGAGACAAGTGTTCTTTATGTTTACTAATGTTGGCACTAATGTGCAAAAATTAAGAGTCCACTTAAGACGTTTTGAAAAATTGTCAGTACATTTAGGGTAAACCCATTGATTTTGCAACGTATGTAAATCATTTTAACAAAGATTTGCATCAAATACAACAAATATAAACGTGATTAAGATCTGAACGCGAGGAGTGGAGACCTAAAAACAAATTTTGACGGGTGTTTATCTGCAACGACCCATTCATTTTGAATAACTCACGAACTGCTGAACATGATTGCCACTCAGTCGACAAAACGTGTTCCTTGAGAGTTGTACAGTAGCATGGTGTTATGGCTTGAGTGTGTGCGGGTGTGTGTTTCAGTGCCGCCAGCTATCACTCCATTCGCGTTTGGTGAGCTATCATCCGGTGAACGCGTGCGGGTGACGTGCAGCGTCAAGCGCGGCGATCCGCCACTCACCATCCGGTGGCTCAAGGACGCCCGCCCCATCCCGCCCACCCCGAGCCCGCATGATGACCCTGACCTGATGATCCAAGCCACCGAAGAGTACTCTAGTGTCCTGGCGATCCGTAGCGTTAGCTCTAGGCATAGCGGCAACTACACTTGCCTGGTGGCGAACAAGGCGCGGACGACTTCCTACACGGCCCAACTGCTGGTCACGGGTAACTAACAAACTGGTAGTTCGTCCCCTCAATGGCACTTCGCACTACTCCACAACTGCGACTGGGACGAAGCATGTTGCACTCGATGCTGCAGTCCTCTACTGTGAGTTACGTGACGATATTCATTGGATTTAATTTAGTTGACAAATGAGATAGCGGCCTGTATTTAACGACCCATTTCTCTGACAAGTTAGTGATTGACAGCCATTCCGTTCCGCTCACATTAAGATAATTGAGATATGCGCCATCAATCCGAGCAGGCCTGTAATGCAAAGAGTGACCAAAGATAGTGTCGAAGATGCCATAGGGACATCTCCTTCTATCATCGTCCCCCTGTTCCCGTGCATGCACAAGTACGTTACTTGCGTTGCTTTCGCAGTCCAGGAATGTGATAGCTGTGCGTGTATTGACTATCACCGCCTTGGATGACTTGCGGTTGACTTATAGGCTACTACTTCTTCCAGCCGTGCAGGTAACCTCATGCTTAATGGTATGCTTTTTTTCTCTTTTCATGTCATTCGTTTACGTTATAATACTGTTTGCTTTGTATGTGTGTGTGTTAACATGTGTACGGAACGTAATGTTCCTTTTTTATGTGTTTCATTTTGCAGCCCATGGAATTTCTAAATGTTGCTACAGCCTCATGATGTGAGGTCCGCAACATTACATAGCATCTGTGTCACTATTGTATTGTTACAACGAATATGTTATGGATACTTGAATTTGTTGCAAGATTTCGATGATAAATTACATTTTTTTATTTAAGAGTACTCAGAATAAGATTAAGAACTCAATCGAGTATTTTAATTTTGGTTTTTGAAATCTTTGTTAGCCACTTTTGCATAATAAATTTTCGTTTATACCCGCTTTTTAGTAAGGCATGCTCATTGGTTTTGAACCTCCAGGTTAGCAATCTTGTTATCACAATGTACGTAATTATAATCATGCTCATCGCGGCACTCTGTACCAATTAATGGGAGTGAAACAATATTGCTATTGGAATTATATATTTTCTCTCAATTAGCGATTCTGTATAATTATCTAATATTGCTAAATGCTTCATTAATTGCATTCCGCTTTTTATAGAATGCAAAACTCGTTTCGCTTATGATGTAATGTGGCCAATACATCACAGGTCTCTCTTGGCTTGACTGGCGCCCATCACGCCTTGGCACGCCTTTCTGCAACCTTTGGCCACTCTTTTCTTCTAAGTCCTCCTCCCTTGCCGTTCCTTTCATCTGAAATACTGTCAGGCAGTTCGGTTCAGTGTACCAAGGAGAGAGATAAGGAAGTTGTCGAGCACGTAAATTTAAATGTTTTTCGAGCGGAATTTTCCCAAACTGTTTGTACTGGGATTCATACGTTTGGCGCTTTAACTTTCCGCGTTTCATATTCATTGTAAATGCAATTGGCCCAAAGTTCACGAAACATGTGTTCAGATATGGAATGAATGCAAAATAAGAAGCAAGTTGCCGCGTTACATCTTCACACGGAAGTAATACCACGCGATTACATGAAAGTAGTGTCATGATCTGGCTCAAAAAAATCTTTGCACTATCCTGTTTGCCTGAGAGAATGCATTGTGGAATTATGCAGCGTTTATGTTTGTGATAACTTGAAATGTGTGATGTAAATGTCATTTACCACAATTGTAGAAATGACATATCCCTTGCTTCCCAATGAGAAATGATTGTTCTGTTCTTAATTGGATATTGATGATTAACTAACTCTTCACTAGAGCAAAGACCATAATATTCTCTATAACATGCAAACTTAACGCTTATCCCTTGTCTGTTTATTGGCATATGGAATATGCTTCCGGTTGTCGATTTTATTTCGAACTTCGTCGTCAATGCCAATTGAACAATTTGTTTATGTTATGAAATGTCATCTGCCATCCGCGATAACATTTGTCAAGAAAATTCGGTTCTAAGTGTTTTCTTTTCTGATTTTCATGAACCATATTTTTGAATTGTTTTGTTATGGATTCTGTGATTTAACACAATAAATTTCACATTATTGTGGAAGATTAATTAAATAATCAACCTAAGTTGAATTTCTTCATCCACAAATAGAATCTACTAATTATTAATTGATAATTTTAGTTATAAGTGGAGTTAACATAATTTGTGTTTTTGTTACATTGTTTTATTTCGTTTTGAATTACTCTTTATTGCTCTCAATGAATTACGGATGCCAAATAAATGTTAGTTAAATTATTCATAATTATTGCACGAACTTACTGCGCATTTCAAATATATTACAGAATACGAAAATAATCTTGTTCAGTTTAAGCTCATTTAATCTCTTTCGTTTTACAGTAATTTCCGGTTATAACTTATTCGTATTTTAAAAAATAATTGCAGTTATATAATCGTTGTAATATATTTTAATTGAATTGAAAATAATCTTTGTTACATTTTGGATCTGAAAACACTTCATTTCAGTTTCTTTAAAGGGCGATGAATTGTAAACACAACAAGCAATACAAGCTAATATTTCATACCTCTACCCGAGGTACGTACTAGTTAAACACCCTAGTACAGAAGTTTGGGGAAATAGTTCTGGAGCAAGTCATACATTCGTTTATTATCTAAAAGAGCGAACATATTTAGAGCCTGGGAAAATGAATATACATGGTTGTTCGCTTCCTTTACTCTAATTAAAATTTCCCTTCTCCTTCAGGGAATGTACGAACGTTTCCCAGTAAGCAAATGCTTTTCTTCATATAAAGAGCTTATTATGAAACGCATTTTTTGCATTTCTAACTACCAAAGAATGGCGAGTTTAATAAAACCTGGGCTAATATATACTTATAAAATATAAGGTCACATTACACATGTGTGGATTGATGTAACGATACCACGATCGTGGATTTTGACCTTGTCTCAGTCATTAGATTCAAAGTTTAGAAATAATTTATCGCCATATAGTGTCAATAGCATTTGTTTACGAAATACACTGAGAAAAAATTGAACTTTCCTGTTTATGGCAAAGAGTACATGATCAATTTGCTTCACAGTGCCTCCAACTTGGGTTGTCGAGCCCCAGAGTGGATCTGCCAAATTGGGCGAACCGGCTCTTTTAGACTGCAAAGTAGAAGGGTTTCCTCAGCCTACCATTGTTTGGAAAAAGGCATCAGGCAAGTGTTCCCAAGATGTTAGCATTTAGAATATTTTCGTTTTATTATTACTACTAACATAATAATATTTTCAATAATAAAAGTAAGAAAATGTATTATTATAATATAAAAATGCATTTTCTTTGACTTAGTGCCACAAGGTCAGCAACATGTAAAATAGATTGTTGAAGTGTGTGTTTATACTTAAAATGTGTGTAATTGCTAGTGGTAGATCAAATTTACAACGATATTAATAGTTATTGATACATATTGAAATGTGCATCGACATTGTATAATAAAGACATCGATGTATTGGGATAATAGAAAGCGAAATATATAAGTAGATTTTCATGCGTTTTTATTTACGTTTGAAACCCGTCTTACGTGCAGAACATAAGTTCTCACATTCGTTTATTTATTAATATCTTCGATATCGCTACTTCAGGTAGGATTCAAATAGTAATACTGCTAATTCCAGCGTTATGAACTGGTAAATGTCTTCCAATTCAGATTGCTTCGAAAATATGAAACGTGTTACTCAGAACGTGGATTTACAATTAATTTTATTTTTTTAGTTTCTGTAATATATTCAACATTTTAATGCATTAAAATACATGGAGATTAACTATATCTGTGAGGTATTATTTTTCTTTAAGAAGCCAATAATGTATAATTTACAGATCTATATTTAGTACCACGTTTCAGTTTCATATATTTCATACCGTGAAGAATTAAACATTTCATAACTCCATGGAGTTTGTCACAAGAATCACATATGTACTTATCAATCCTTGGACCCGCATAATTAATTTTCTTTTGAAATTATTTTACAGTAAGAATGCTCATATACTTAGGTAGGCATAAGTCCCATACTCTAAGAAGTACATGTTATACAAATTTCTTTCATAGGCCGGAAGGTGGAAGCCTACCAGTCTTTGGTTACACACGAAAGCAAAACTCTCAAAGATATGGACATTGGTATGCATAATGAGAGAATGGCTATTCTCCCAAACGGATCTCTCTTTATTGAATCTGTGAACCAAGAAGACCAAGGTCAATATATTTGCGAAGCCCGCAACGGAATTGGCGCTGGCCTTAGTACTGTGATTGACCTCATCGTGCACGGTAAGAAATTCATTTTGCACGGCGCATATTTCTTTCTGTCTGAATTCATTGATATTCTGCACGTGAGTCACGGCGTGAAATTATTACGTGTTACATTTGGCAGGCCAAACTTCTAGCGAAAAATGCGTGTGTAACATGTCTACACACGCGCAAACACAGAGTCCGCGTTTAAATATGTAGCTTTTATTGTTTTGTATCATATTGTCTTATTTACTTTATTATACATTTGATCAGTGAACGTTTGATTATAATTATAGGTCATAAACGTATTTTATGAGAATATCATAACATTTCAAAGAACATTTTCAAATATCTTGAAGCAGTCATATCTGGATTGAATGAATAAACAATTTCAATTTGTAATACATATAGATAGAAATACCGTATAAAAAAATGTACAGCGGATCATAATATTACAATGAATGAAAAAACTTAGTCTTCGTGTCTTATTGATCTCTAGCTCTAAAATATTTAGTCCGAAAAGATGTTATGTAAATCTTAATACACGAAACTATTTCTTTCTATGTTTCGTATTTAAAAAGCAGATATAACGCCTCCGCAATGAAAAAATAGTACTTTTAGCTCATACACGTATAGGACATACGATATTTTAGAAGCTTAACCACCAATGTGCCAAATATTTTCACTATGTTAATACTCTTACAGCATGAAACATCAATAAACGCCAGTATAGTGAAAGTCTACTCTTCAATTAAAGAACTTACCTCACACATTAAATAATTTAGGATATTTATATAATAGTTATATTATAACGGTCAATGAGATGATTCCCAACTGAAGTAACTGCCTCGTAGCCACGAAACCATGTGGAATCGACTTCAGATGGACGAAATGCTCACATGGGTTCCTCTAGTATTTTGCTCACAGCCCGTTACAAATACGACCAGAAAATAGTACACGCTTTTATAGCACCACCAATTTTTATTCCTTACGTCCCTTTTTCATTCCTCTCATTACGTTCCGTTCCTATCCACCGTCCATATTGCCTCTTCCTTCTTACTTTTCTAGAATTTTTTACAACTGTTGATATTATTAAACATGCCGTTCATTTTACGCAACAGTTGCAGAACTCACAAAAAGTTTGTTTCAGGTAATGCGCTGTGAAATACAGTGGTGCATTATAGACACAGCAGGTGTTTTGCAATAAATTTGCAAAAACTGATATGCTAAAATACCAGTAGTAAAAGCTCCAAAAGTCCTTTTTGTTCCTACTATAATTTACTGCCGAATTTTCAGTTATACCACTATTGCAGGGAATGAGCGATGTTGCAAAGAAACATGATCACATGTACACCATATTGCAAAAGTGGTGCATCACGCATCATGCGCTCCACGTCTCTGTAGCTCAGAGGTCGGAAACCTGTAATCCGCGATTCACCAATTGATAAATTCAAGTGATTCATTTCGGCTGCGAAGAGAACATTTATAAATCAGGTTCATAAATTAATGAACTAAAATGTTCCGATTGTATTTGTATATATAATAATCACAATTATAATTTTGAATGTGAATCTTAAAAAGTAGAAAACCATATTGAAATTATATTCTCAATAAAATTTTATTATTCACCGAAAGACGGTTTTAAAATGAAAATACCCTGGCCTATAATAATAGCACTTTCTGTTACAATGTTCCAAGCCTTTATTAGGCATTGAACACCGGAATAATTCTCCTTGAACATAGTCATTTTGTCACAATGACGTTACCTTTTATGTCTCTCGGCCTGAGGTTCGGCGCTGGTAATATCCAGGGACCCTCGGTGTCTCGAGCTGCTTAACCTCCGTGCCTTCACGGAAGGTGGTTAAGCAATTCGGCTACCGACGCAGGCGCTTGCGCTGATTTCGACCCGAAGCCCAAAAAGGTTGCCGACGCCTGCTACAGCGTAGTTTCTAACAGGATTCGTATTCATAAGAGCGCATTGGGTTGACAGCGCCAGTGCACTTCAAAGTGCGCTCACGGAAGGAGATGGTCCGGAGAAGAGGATCGGCGGTGCTGCGGTGCCAAGCGTTGGGGGATATGCCCATCACCTTCGCCTGGAGAAAGGATGGCAGTTTCAGGGATTTGCAAGGACGAACTAGGTCGGTACCCCTTATAGTGTCTCGCAATCGCTTTTGAAAGCTTGCCAAGAGATGATTGTGTAGCATGAGTTTAGCGCAGTGGTGTCAAGGTCTTCTGCTGGTGACAGTGGTACGCGTCGTGGCACCGTAGCATGCCACGAGCTTCTCTGCGTGACTAGCGTCGGGAAGGGAAACTATTAGTAACCCCGCCGTTTTATAATAGGGATGTCGTTGTCTCTGGTGGCGGAGTAATGAACTTTTGTGGAGGGGCGATTTCGTCGTGGCACTCGTGCCACGGACTCCCGCTCATGGCATCGACCTTGACAACACTGGTTTAGCGAGTTACTGTATTTTGTACCTTTAAACAATATATTTTAAACGTCACAGTACAGTATGATAAATGTATGAGATAATGATAACATATTTTACTTGATATTATTTTGAAAAAGTAATTTATTCTTTATTTTCAAAACGTTAAAATGCAATTGTGATTTTCATGCGATCCGCCTTATTGATTTGTTTTGGTTTGAATTAGTGGAGAAAGGTCGGATGCTTCATCCAAAATAAAAAGTAATGTTCGTTTTGTTTCGTCCAAAATGAAATGTACGAGTGATATTTCTGTGTATTCATCTCAAGATAAATTAACCCTTCCTTAATAGGCGAGTTGAAACGAACTGTCTTCGGAGATAGAAATAATTGATTACTGGAAGGCAAAACTCGTTTACGTACGAATCTGCAAGGAGTTGGTGAAGTGAGTAACTTCCGAAGGAGCAGCAGAATCATTAAAACTTTTTCTAGGTGCGAACTCTCGATACGATAAGTTTTAATTGGTTGAGTATTGATGAATATTCTTACAGGGGAGACATTCAATCGCGCAAACGATGTTTAATTTATCGTATCAAAGAAATAGAATTTTGTGATTTGCTTGATATGACAAGAAAATTAAGAATGTCCTTGTAGTTCTTGCCGTGAATATTTTCACCTCGAACGTAGTTAAAGTTGGCCTGTTTTAGCACTCAACGTCCAGTGATGCCTCGGTAGTTCAGATAACGACTACATGGATATAATTCAAGAGAGAAAAAACGAGAAGGTAAATATACATTTTATTTCTAGCGTGAAGAATATAAGTGGAGGATTGGAGTCTGACTTCAGGATAGATGACGTCAGTATAGAAGACGGAGGTATATACACGTGTTTCGCAAGAAATGGATACGGCCACGATCAAACAACGATCCATCTTTTAGTTCAGGGTAATGTTTTTCTACCTCTCACTCCTTCCTTTGCAGTTAACGTAAGTTTGCCTTAAGTTCGATGTTATATATTTTATACACAGAAACATAATGCAGCTTCATTGCCTCTAGGAGCCAATACTCAGTAAATGCACTCTAAATGTTACTGGTTTATTCAGATGCTCCTGAGCATCCCACAAACCTAAGAGTATTGGACCAGAGCAGTAGACGCGTTACGATTGCCTGGACCCCCGCGCAGGATGGAAACAGTCCCATAACTCGCTATCTGGTGCGATACAACAAGATTAAAGGTGAGAATAATTTTACTGTTGTATGCATTTTACTGTGGTTTTGTAAGCGATACTGGTTCTGTGAGTTAAGGAAAAACGAAAAATGAATATTGTATGTAATATCGACGGTGTACAAGGAAAGTCACACCTCTCAAAAATAGTCATTTTGCAGGAAAAGTGCTTTTACATTAGCAGAACCGTTTACTTCGCTGTAAAAGACAGTGTTTCATCCTAATATTTACCGTCTCTCTGGTGAACTTTAAATTACATTAGCTTGCCGACTTATCTGAACTTCGTTTTTCTCTAATTATGTCTGCTATTACCTTCTACAATTAACTAGTCATGTGATACTACCACATGGTTTCCAGGAACCTCTCCACATGTACATCGTAATTCTCCAACATCTTATTTTCAAAATTAAATATTTTGGACGTTTCCCCGGAGTTTACAGACGATTAGTGAAAAGCAGTACTGAAAAGATAAATGAAAATTTTGTTTTAGTTTTAAACAGTATACTAATTGAAATGTATTTATTTATTTATTTGGTAAAAAAACAGTAAAAACTGTATATGACGTATGGGGGAAGAGATTATATGCGCACATTTTCTTGAGGCCCAAAATTAAAAAAAACAACGTGAAATTAGCAAGTTTTGAAAAACTAGAAAAAGAATTTAGAAAAATTATTATTTTCGAAAAATAGAAATTACAAAAAATGTTGTTCCCGAGTTATAGAAAATCAATTTCAACGGTAAATGAACTGCTGATTTGATTTTTCTGCATCGCTAACAAAATAGTAACGAACATCAGTTCTACTCTTACCACTACAAGCAAAAGGAGTGCTCAACAAAACGTGCGCACGGCGAAGCTACATTTACGTCCAGAAGCAAAACTAGGGGCCATCTCAGCATTTGCTCAATGGATGAGGGAAACTGGACAAAAACCTGAACGAGATGGGGCCATTGACCCGTGTACACAAAATGTACACGAATTAAAATTTAAAATTTGCTAATTTGCTTATTTATAATCGTTAATTCGCTATAACCATAAATGAATTCAATATTTAAAAAAGTGTTTTATTTACTTTATAATATTGTATTCTCTAGCTAAATACTAGCAAGATCGAATTCCACTGCATGGAAGAGGATTTTAGTAGACGGATGCTTTGATCGTTGTTTTCTCATAGTTTCTGTGAACAAATACCTGGCGAAAGCAGGAGCACTACCTTAACAAACGCGCCCCGGTCCGCGCGTGATTGTTCCTTCCTCATCCTTGTCTTTTCTTGTTCCCTTACACACTCTTGCATGCACTACACAGATGAGGCTCAGTATGTGCCCCTCTGCATCGATGCCTTGGCTGGTAGGTGCCCCGCTAGCGGGGAAACCTAGAGGCGGAACCCAGCTAACCGACGTGTAGGTCGATGCTGGATTTCAGGTTTGAGAGGGGAAGGAACACCGCTGCCTCCTGAGATATAATATGAATTGCACATCCGGGAATAATGAACAAAATATTTGACGCGGCAGGAAATATTAATCAATCGTTTAATTTATAATGTCTCTCCCACTTAAATATTATTGAAGCCTTACTTGTGGCCTTGCAGCCATTTATCTACATTATCTTAATTCCCAGAACCAATATAGTAGCTATGTTGTGGACAGTTTCTGCCACCACTAACATTTGCATGAGTTCCGAGCCTCTGGCCGGGCTTGCAAACACCACGTCACCGCTCGCGCTCTGTCTCTCTCTCCCCCCGGGCAGACGCGTGGGCGGGTCCGAACGTGGAGACGGTGGTGGAGGGCGGGCAGAGCAGCGCGCTGCTGGCCGGCCTGCAGCCCGCCACCACGTACAGCGTGCGCGTGCTGGCCGAGAACACGCTGGGGCCCGGCGCCGCCAGCAACGAGCTGCTGGTGCGCACGGCGCAGGAGGCGCCGTCGGCCGCGCCGCTGCGCCTCAGCGCCGACGCGCGCAGCTCCACGCAGGTGGCCGTGGCCTTCGACCCGCCGCCGCCCGACGCCTGGAACGGCCCGCTGCTGGGCCACTACGTCGGCCACCGCCTGCTCGGGTGAGACGCCAGCGCGCGCGAGAGAGACCGCCCGCCCGCCCGCCGACCGTCCGACCCCGCTCGTCCGCTTTCGCTCGCTTCGCTCCGCACGCGGCCGTGAAGTTTTTATTCCTTTGTCAGTTGGCGTGGATAGGCGGACGACGCGTGGTCTACTCATTGTTTCATTGGGGGGCGAGTGACTCGTGCAGTATAGATGAAGGAAACTGGGGCTGGGAAATGCGATTGAGAATTTTTCTTTTGCATCCAGAATCGAGGACTATTTCCAGAATTGGGGTCTGTTTAGCTTAGGAAATCTAGGAAATGCAGAATGAAGTCTAGTAACGAATGGTAGACCGTTTCATAATGAGCTGAGTGAATCCGTTGACAAGTTAATATATGCAGGTGGACCACCGAAAGACCACAGCGAATATTTTCGTAACGGCTTGAGGTATTGGAATACGGTTTCAGCCAAGTTATTGAAGAGGATACGGGGAAATAACAGTTTGCGTCTTCTAGAATACAAGTTTTCAGATATTGCCACAACCTTGATTTGTTTTAAATGCAAGTATTTTTCTACCACAATCCAAGGAAGAGGCAAATTAAATGATAAATTAAGAATTCTTATTATTTAGAAAAACTGTATAAAAATGGCTTGTACGTTTCCTCAGACGCCACATATTCCGCCACGTTCCGCAACGGTTTTATGGAAGCCAAGAAGAATCTGTCCTTCGGTCTCTAGAAAGAAATCGATTTTGAAATTTTGTGTTATCAGAGTAACTAAAAGCATTCATATTCCTCTCTTGGGTTAATTTCTTACTTAATGTATATCTGTTTCTGTACAGGCTTATAGCACACTAAACGAATTATTAACTCGGTTAGCAAGAATAAAATTATGTTTCGTAATGGAATACTGGCCAATCGATTACGATAATAAGGAAAGCGAAAAAAAATCACACATTACTTGGACTCATTCTATATTAGAATGTAAATTTGGATTTCATATCACTCAATTATTGCGTTGTCGCGTTCGTAGGTTCGTCTATCTTTAATAATTCATCATTTATTTTCAACAAAAAATCACTGCCCTTCTATCCATCTCCAGTATGAGCATCATTAACATTGCAAATGATCTACCGATCATTTGCTTTGCTATTTCATACCAGAATCTACAATTATCGTGGTTATTGTATTACAGATTAAATTAATATTAGGCTGTTGAGTAAATACAATTAATCACTGTTGACACTTCCACAGTGTCGGGAGATTCCATCTCGGAATCATTTAACGTACGCTCAATCGACTGCACTGTGACACGCCACAGCGAGGACGCACACGTAGAGTAAAAAGAAGAAAATTGTGAGCACACGTAAGGTCAGAGTTGCTTTCCAACAAAAACTAAAAATTCTAGGGATTTAACAATGCGGTAATAATTTAATCAAGTAATAATTTAATTAATGAAAGACAGAAGTTACTTTCCAAAACATACCAGTGAGTTCAAGTAAAATGTGAATTCCTTCTCCCTCTTATTATCGTAATGGATTCATCAACAAATGCATTCTTTTGTAGAATAGAAATCCAAATTGTATTATCTTATTACGCGAAGAATTAGTTTGCTGCGCTGCAAAAAATATCAGAAACAAATAACATGAAAGTAGTAAGAAAGCAATACAAATAACAATAGTTACATTAATTGAAAACACAAGTTTCTATTTTTGTTCTTGTATAGGGAGCGAAGCGCCAGTCATGGAAAACATTACTTCCGCAAAAATGTAGAAAGCATTTTTTCTGCAGTTCCTTTCCGAATATTAATAATGCTTATATCATTTTTTTAAGGTCGCATCAACTACTAGGTCATTAGCGACCACTATTGAATGTAATGTTGTGGTATCAGGATGAAACGAAATGGTGATGATAGGAGTGAAAGGACGAACACATACAACCATGTCCGAGGCGGGACTCGAACCCGAGACCCCACGCTCTAAGATCACTGCGGCACTACTTTCTTAACGATATCGGCAACGAGGCCGACGCCTACATTATTGTATTCGGCTTTTCAAGTACATTAGAATGACGGTAGAAAAATGAACTTGCATTAAAATTTCTAAGTTGTGTCAACAATGAAAAATTAAGAAAGTTACAAACTAGAACACGAAGAAAAATCCCCTATCATCACAACACCTTGGCGCAAAGTGCATCCCTCAAAACGTTTCGAATTTATTTGTTGTGGTCAGCTCAGGTGGTCACCTGTAAGTATTGATTGAAAGCTATCCATTACAAATTAACTTTAAAGTACGTGAAAGAATATTCAGTTTCGTTGTAGTAAAAATCTGTGATCCTCGTATCAGCGATGGACACTGTTTTGTTTTTATTAAATTGTTATCTATCGTAGCGGAACACAGAGTGAAAAAGTACAGAATTTCTTCTGGCGATATGAGCAACATTAAAGAGGACCTAGCTTCAGAGTTGCGTAGATTACACGATAAATCATTTACAAGCTAGAAAACGTGATATAAAAACAAAATAATTCAACATATGCGTTTGCATTATTTTGTCAGACTCGTATAAGCAATCTGACAAGTTGTTGAACGAATGAACACAACGTGGTAAAAATTTCAGTCACGATGAGGAACAAACCAAGCGGTGCAAAGATTTCGTTTCTCTTCTTCCAACATTACATTTTTTACTTTTCATTTTAAAAAAACTGATTGCTTAATTGAATGAATATTGAACTAAAGCAAACGTCATATGGCTTATTTTTCAGAGACTCTGATAAACGAAAGTACAATTTTACCACTGTACAGTTCCATGGAACTGGAAGGCAAGAAACACTCCTAAATGATTTGAGAAAGTTTTGCCAATATGGTTTAGTAGTTCAAGCATTTAATAGCAAAGGAAGTGGCCCGCTGTCCGACGAAGTCATTGCACGAACACTGGAGGATGGTACTAATTTCTTTCATTTGTATTGTACTCTTTTATGTGTAGTAGATTACGCAGAATAGCAGAAACGTTCAAATATTTACTACTAAATTAGTTTAGTAGGCGAACTGCATGCAATTACCTTGTTACCGTTGCAGAATAAGTTATTTGGTGTTTAGACCTCTTTAAGACCTGTTAGTCTTGAACCATTGCATGTATTGTGTTACGAAACATTCAGGCAATGAGGGAATACATCAATTTTCTCAATTTAATCCTTTTCATTCATTGCTTTTATATTTTATTATTTTTATTATGAGGAATGCAACCGAAGCATGTATTTTTATTCATATTTCTTTATTATACTTCTCCTAATACAAATTATTACGTTTTACATAGAACATAGGGCTCAGCGCATTTGTTCTGAATGTTATCGATCAAGAATGTATTAAATTTCTGTAATGTTATATAACTCCTTTCTAAAATGCTGTTTTACCTGCCGATATTTACCAACAAATCACAATTGAAAATGTCATCGTATTTGGAGCATTGGAAATGTAATGATTTATTATGTACGTACATAATTAGCTGTTATTGTAGTAAAATGCATCATTGCAAGGCCAAAATATATACTATTTTTAAATTATGCATAATTTTAGATCGTAAAATGTAATTCAAATATTTTCTACTGGGAGATTCTGTGTGATTGTCCGTCTTTCTCGACTGATGATTAAAACTTTGATGTTAATACTGATATTTGTTTCAAAACAATGACACATTGCCTTTTAGAACTTCCTAACTTGGCTATCGTAAGGCTGCCAGAAATGAGTTAGACCCCTGGAACACCGCGGTAACCATTCGTACTTGGCACGCCTCGGAAACAGCAACGAGAAAGCTCATGCTCTAACAAAAAAAATTGAAACGTTTCGACGTCAAAACATTTTCTTCTTTTCCCCTGCGCGTAGAACTTCCTACTTTGCGTCAGACAGTGCGTGGTCGTATATCTTCCTTCCATTGGACAGTTCCAGAAGCTTCTCCTCGGGACGTGCGCTGTACGGCCTTGTCCCCCGAGTCCCTGCAAATCAGCTGGCAGCCTCCTCCCGAAACTTTGGTTCACGGCGTCATCATGGGTTACCGTCTACTGTATGAACCAGTAGCACCTCAAGCACAGGATGGTTTGTAACGTGTTGAGACATTCGGTAGAGTCTCGAAAATTGCTCTGGCATTTGGACGGAAAATGAAAAAAAATGAGCAATGATATTAATGTAGAAAGAGTCTCTCTCTCTCATCATCTGGTGCCCGCCTCACCATTCGAGTAATAGGAAATGAATTTACGCGAAAAGCGAAAACGTTCGGTATGAAGGGCGTATCTTTCTTGCGAACCCGAATAGAACTTGATTGTAACTAATTTTAAATCAGAAAATCGAAGGTGTGTCATCGGCGTGGAGAAAAGAATTTTTGAATTCTCATCGAAACAATAAAAGAAATCATTACGTTGTTTTCCATTTGAATCAGAAAGAAAAGTTCTTTATATGCTCTTTGCAAACTGACTCGTACTTTATCAATATCTGAATGCACGATATTGTAAGTGACACTTGCAGAGGACACTCTAGTTTTATCGCAAACACTTTACTATAGTACTTCTGGAACTTCAAAAGAAAGTTGCAATTGAAATTTTGAAATTTGTGTTAAATCCAGTAATACTAATCGTCGGTCCTGCAAGCAATAGGAATTTATTATAAGAAAAACATACAATGTATAATGGAGGGAAAGTAAACTTGTTAAAGCAAATAATTTTGTTCTTTTCATCAATTTAAAAAAAAATACGTCAAAATACGTTTATAGCGAAAACAACACTATATATTTCTACATTTTGAAATGTTGGATATTGAATATAGTATTATGACAGTATAACGTATTGCTTGGCATAGTACGGAAGACGTTTTCGCAACGTGGTCGCTAAGTTCTTAAAGATAAAACTGTCAGAGCAAAGGCTATCAATTTTCGAGACACTAATAAATTTAGTAATTTGTATTTGCTGCCATTTAGTTATGTCTTCGTCAAATTTTTTATTGTTTACTATTTTTTACAGAATCAGTTGAGCCAGCCTCTAGAGTCACTACGGCTTTAATGTCCGTTCTGCATAATCTCTTAAAATACACGAACTACAGTGTTGAGCTATTAGCATACACTAGAGTAGGAGATGGCGTAAAGTCTCCGAAAACCTATTGTCGTACTAAAGAAGATGGTAAGTAATATTATTGTGTTGATATGCAATTTTCTTTATTTTGATGGACCCCAACTTATCGCATGTCACAATTCAAAAGAAATTGTAACGCATAATTTTCGGTCTGCTCGGTAAACGTCGCGTATATTTCCTTGAATGTCAGGCTTGTCTGTTTTTAAAAACTCCACGCCGTCAAGAAATCCGTAACTATCAAAAGATACAATTCCCTTGAGTAGAGAAAAATAGGTTCTGCTACTGGTAGGTAATGTAACAGATGCTGTTACAGAATAAAAAAATATCTATAAAACTGCTTCAACGTCACTAGCTAAACTGAAAACTTCTACAATAATTCATTGCCTTTCGGTCAGCACATAAATCACAGACTCCAATCGCAACCATCTACATTTACTTATTACTACATTCACTTTTATTCGTTTTTTGCATGTATCTCCATAACTATTAATCCTACAGAATATTGTGCCAATTACAAATTAAAAGATAGACAAAATTTCCTACAGAAAAGTTCATGTAAGATTTTGTAGTAAAATTAACCATTTTAAAGTTATTGGCATGCTTTTTTTCTTACGTTTTTGTTATCGCTTACGCAGTAGATGGAGAGTTACGTAATGCTGCGCAAAAAACGGCGAATTTTCGTTAGAAAAATTATTTTTATTATTAAGGCAGTAACTTTTGTCGAATTTGACTGGGTTAGCACCCCTGCTTATCTTGATCCTGATATTTGCGTGGGAACACACCGACCCGACCGACCCGACCGACCCGACCGACCCGACCGACCCGACCGACCCGACCGACCCGACCGACCCGACCGACCCGACCGACCCGACCGACCCGACCGACCCGACCGACCCGACCGACCCGACCGACCCGACCGACCCGACCGACCCGACCGACCCCGACCGACCCGACCGACCCGACCGACCCGACCGACCCGACCGACCCGACCGACCCGACCGACCCGACCGACCCGACCGACCCGACCGACCCGACCGACCCGACCGACCCGACCGACCCGACCGACCCGACCGACCCGACCGACCCGACCGACCCGACCGACCCGACCGACCCGACCGACCCGACCGACCCGACCGACCCGACCGACCCGACCGACCCGACCGACCCGACCGACCCGACCGACCCGACCGACCCGACCGACCCGACCGACCCGACCGACCCGACCGACCCGACCGACCCGACCGACCCGACCGACCCGACCGACCCGACCGACCCGACCGACCCGACCGACCCGACCGACCCGACCGACCCGACCGACCCGACCGACCCGACCGACCCGACCGACCCGACCGACCCGACCGACCCGACCGACCCGACCGACCCGACCGACCCGACCGACCCGACCGACCCGACCGACCCGACCGACCCGACCGACCCGACCGACCCGACCGACCCGACCGACCCGACCGACCCGACCGACCCGACCGACCCGACCGACCCGACCCTGCTTACGGGCGCGCGCGCATGCTCGCAGCGCCGGGCCCGCCGAGCGGCATCAAGGCGGCGCTGGCGGCGCCCGACGCGGCGCTGGTGGCGTGGCTGCCGCCGGCGCGGCCCAACGGCGTGCTCTCCAAGTACCACGTGTACGTGCGCGCCGTGGAGGGCGGCGGGCGGCAGGTGGACGCGCGCTCCGTGGTGCACGCGGCGTCGGCGCCGCTGCAGTTCCAGCTGCCCGGGCTGCGGCGCCAGCTGCGCTACGAGTTCTGGGTGACGGCCTTCACCAAGGTGGGCGAGGGCAAGAGCACGCCCGTCGCCGCCGTCACGCCCGCCGCCAAAGGTAGTGATCGCCACTGCTTTACGCCGTATTTGAACAGCGTGAATGTGTGCGTGTCTGAATGTGTGCCTGGCCATGGATTTGAGCGTCCGGGTGTCTCTGGGGATGCTAGCACGCCTTTGGCGCTGGGAGCTCCGGCCCGACCGGAGCCGAGTTTAATTACCGGTGAGAGCTCCTGATTTATGCTGTTGATCCAGCGGCGTGGCAGCAACGAGGGGAAACTATCTGGAATGAATTGGAGTGAAATTCGGTCACGAGAGCCAAAGATAAGCGAGACCAACGCCAATGAGGCCTTATGATGCCTCTACGAGAATTTTCAACATTATTTAAAATGTTGAGGAATCCTTTCGTTTGTTTTTCTTATTATTTCACACTGCATTAGAGTAATGAACTAAGGTTTTTAATGCCCAAGAGATAGTGGTTTTAAAACACTTCCATACATTTAATAATTCTCTATTGATTTACTGTGCTCCAAAGATAAAAGTAGTCGCGTCACTGAAAGTGCAAATATTTACTCGAACTAGCTATTGGGCTTCCGTTATCCGGGGCTTTATAAGCGAGGAATAGGAATACTCGATTCGTTGAGTGAATTCATTAGGTCAAAAGCACTTCTCTTTCTTTTTCTTACTTTTGCCTATCATCTTCTCTTCCTTTCTTCCCATTTTCATCATCTCCACTGTCTTATTTTCTTCTTTGTTTTTCTCCTCGTTCTTCTCCATTTTTGTCATCTCCGCTTTCTTCTTATTTTGTTCTGTGTTCATCTATTCTTTACCTTTCTTTTCCTACCTTTGTTTTTTCTTCCCCCTAGCTTCTCTTTCTTCTGCTCTTTCTCTTCATTAATTTTCTTTCATCCTCAGTTCGTTATCCTTCTCTTTTCGTCTTCATTTTCTCTTATTTTACTTCTCGGTGGCATCTAATATTAAAGTTCCATGACAATTTCACGGATCACCGCAACAATAAAATACATACGCAGAAATATCGAGCAGATTGTCTAATAAAAAAATTACTGAAACAGCGAATTAAAATATGAATGAAAATATTCAAATATTAAGCAATATTTCTCAGCAATTCGTTCAATTGAATGTTAATCTTAAAGTAAGTATGTAGTACGTTTTTATTCACTCAATTGTTGTGAAAGAAATTTGCTTATTATTATTACCTTAATTTTAATGTACAGTTGTTCTTATAGAGTAATACACAGATTTACTGAAATTATTTTTTTCTCTCCAACTACCTAATTACATAATAAATAGTAAGTATTGAAATGATGCAATGTAATGTGGCGTGTAATTTATCGACTGAGAAAACTCCTTTTGTGGGTCCCTTCTATCAAAAGAAAATAGATAAATCAGAATCCACTTTTCGTGGGTCCCGCGCGGGCGTGTGCTGTGAGCGCTAGCTTCGTGTTGTTCGACGGCGTGAAGTATTCAGGTGGACTTCACACGCAGCCAACATTGCAACAGAATCCCCAAAGTTCATAGGGACCAAGGAACGTAGCGCTCTATTTCCGGGACTCGACTGGTGTGGAATATGTAGTTATTTACGACATAAGATTGATGTAAAGCAAATAATAAGCTCGGTCGAATTTTGTGTACCGAAGAGGAAAACGGAAGTTAGTAACCAACCAAGCAAATTCTGTGTGATGTCGGCTGTGTCTCATTTAGTACTTCTCGTATAAAATTTTAGGATAAAAATCATATAAATAAGAAGTAAATTTTCTTGGAATAAAAGTACTAGAACGCAAATACAGGTACAACTTATTTATTTCGACTGTTTTCAACGGACAGTGAGATTCAAAACTTGTAATACCACCATTTTCTATGTAAAGAATCATGAAATAAAAAACTTTTCTTGGAATAAAAGTACTCATGCCCCATCTTTGATTATAAATCATTTTTTTATTGTTCATAACATACGGCGAACTTCTTAAAACCTTAACGAATACCGACCGTTACCGTAATTTTTCGTCCTCCCGTTTAATTTCATGAATATAACAGTACAGTAATACGAAAAAGACACCACTTTAGGTTTCCCAGGGTATCAATTGATGTCGCTGCAGTACCTCTGACAAGCAGATTCTAGGGTTCGAGTCCCAACGGTGGTGGCAGGATTTTCGAGACTGGCTAGAAAGCTAGGTCGAATTCAGCCGCTCTCTGGAGGAGAATTGTAGCTGCCGATTGCTCTGATCGGTAGTTTTCGGTTCTCTCTCCGATCAATACTAGGCGAATGCCGGAGAAGTACCCTAACAAACGGGACACGGACCGCGGGCGATCCCTCCTTCCCCTTCCTTATCATAGCCTCATCCCCTACTAAACCCACACTTACATGTACTACACTACCACACATGTCGGGAGATCAGTCGAGAGCTTAGAGTTTGTTTCGACGTGGGCGATTCCCCGCTGGATACCTGGTAGAGGAGAATCCCGCTAGTTGAAGGGTGGATCGGCTCCGGATCTCGTCATCCAGAGGGAAAGATCACCGTCACCTTCCGTGATAAAACATGCAGTATTCTCACACTAATGACCTGAACTGTTGAGGCACCCGATTTACTAATTAATCAATACGAAACATTTTGTTAGTGATTCCGAGCGCATCAACTGCTAAGGTCATTAGTCACGTAAGTGTAGTGCGTTTTTTTTCCGGTGGCGGTGATCTTCACCCGCTTGATGGTGAGATCCGGCGCCGGCCTACCGTTAGCTAGCTGGAGTTTCCCCAACCAGGTATCTTGCCCGAGCAGGGCACCGCCCCAGTTGGAATAAGCTCTAAGCTCCCGACAGGTCTCCAGGCATATGTGGTAGTGTAGTGCATTTAAGTGTTAGGGTGCGGTAGTAGGGCGGTAAGTAGGGAAGAGGAAGGAAATGTCGCGCGCGGTCCACGGCCCGTTTGTTACGGTAGTGGTCTGGTATTCGCCTGGTGTTGATCGAAGGAACCGCGGAAAACTACCGATTAGAGCTGCCGGACGCTAGAATTCTTCTCCAGACAGAGCTAAACTGCCTAGCTACATAGCTGGTATCGGAAATCCTGTCACGGTTGGGACTCGAACCCTAGGCCCTCCCGGTCAGAGGCACTGCAGGCATCTCTCCGGTCAATACGAAAAAGAAGTTCCGCAATCGGCCCTCGCGCCACCCACGGGCCCTCAACGGGGCCGCCCCCCGGCCGCGCGTCCGCATGTTGCAGTGAGCGCGAGCATCGTGTCGTTCGGCGGCGTGCAGGAGGCGGCGTGGCGCAGCGACGTGCGGCTGCCGTGCCAGGCGGTGGGCGTCCCGGAGCCCTCGCGGCGCTGGCAGCGGCCCGGCGACCTGTCCGTGGCCCAGCAGCCCCGCGCCCACGTGCTGCCCGACGGCGCGCTGCTGCTCAGCAACGTGCAACGGCCCGACCAGGGCGAGTACATGTGCCAGGTGTCCAACGACCACGGCAGCGACCACATCACCTACCGGCTCGTCGTGCTAGGTGAGGCTTAGCGAGAGGGTGGCGAGGGGTGTGTGGAACGTATTTTTTTTCGAGGTTTGCGGAAAATAGCAGATATTTCAGCTGGAAGGAGTTTGGGGTGGGGGAGGGGGTGAATTTTGGTTTACGCCACTTCGCTACGCAGCCAAAATACATTGAAAATGCTTTTTGCTTCCATGCCTATTGTCGGAGTTACCATCATTTGAAAGAAAATGGCTTTATGGGAGTTATAAATTCTCTCAGATACATTGGTTGTAAAAGTTTAAATATTTTTCGGTGTCGTTTTACATCCA
The DNA here is from genome assembly GCA_031308135.1 of Acheta domesticus. Taxonomy (NCBI): domain Eukaryota; kingdom Metazoa; phylum Arthropoda; class Insecta; order Orthoptera; family Gryllidae; genus Acheta; species Acheta domesticus. The sequence goes on along the minus strand of JAHLJT010008446.1, from coordinate 69,003,299 downwards.
GAATACTGAAGATATATTTTTCTTAATGAAATGTTTCTTCGTTTATATTAAAGTAACGTCACCTAAAATCTTTGAAATTTCGAAAAATTGGCAATGCAAAGGTTCATTTTGTTAATTGAATTAAAGTGTTGGGAACATTTCTTTTCTCTCTGAGAGTGGTGGTGAAGTGGAAATGTGTATTATGTGCTAAACCTATACTGTAGTCTTCTTAAGTTCGAATCCGCGGGTGAGAAAAAACGTTTTGCTGGTTGGAAACAATTTTGCGGATTTAAGTAGTTTTATAGTATTAAGTGAGTTGTATACTCGTGACTCGAGAACGTATATGCTGTATTTACATCATAAATTTAATTATAATGAATGTCGGGATTTATAAGCCGAAATAATTAGTCCTTAGGGAAGCGAGATCGGATGGAAAGTAGGTGGTTTGCTTTTCGGCCCAAGTAGAAGTAGGTGAAATATCTTGCGAAATTCAGATTCAGAATATGGATATTAGTTACAATTACCTTCGTAAATACAAAGACATTTTTCAAAATTACATCTACTGAGTAAATTAATGGGAAATAAATGGATAATAAACATTTTAAAAGAAACATGCGAATGAATGAGCAATTTGAAGAAATATTATGTTTATTAAAAACAGGCAAAATATGCACTATATTCACCATGAAATCGTGATTTAATGATTTTATTGTTTTATACATATACAGTGTGAGCATATTTTCTGCGCAGAAAAGCAGCAAAAAAATAGGTATTTTAGTTGAAAATCGCTGCCTTATTATAATAGAATATGATGGGTTAACATATTGGCGAAGATCGCATGCATGTATCAGAGATCAGAGATATTTTTAAAACTTATAAGTTTGCGTAGAACGCGTAAATCACATATCATGCACAAGTTGTTACAAAACAATTGCCGTGCATTACATTGCGTTCGCAGAAAATTAAAATATTTTTAATGTTTATTCATATCCTTCCTACAGAGTATACATATGGTAGGGAGATAACATTTTTAGGAATAACATAACCTTGAGAATTTCAAGTCTTGTCATCAGTTAATTAGGCCTACATATTTGATTTTATAGTTTGTTAACTTAGGAAAGAATTCAGTTTGACTAATAAAATGGTTCACTCATGGTAAAACATTTCGCAATGCCAAAATAATAGTGAATATGTTTCATTCAAAATATTATCTTCATTAGTTTCTCAAGTTTGATCTCCTTAGCTGAAATTTATGTTAGTTTGTTTTTCGAGTTCGTAAAATGAAATTGTTACGATGGCGCACCACTACTTCACTACGTTGTCGGCAGAAACAGTCAATTACTGATGTTAGAAGTTTTCGAATCAGTTGTTTAAACAGTCGCCGCTTGTCATTCATAGTGTTCGTTGAATAACAAATTATAATTGAAAGAATAGCGGGAGATAGCTGAAAGTCACAATTTTATTTTGAACTTGATCACACGTCAATACTCTCTCCACAACTCATTTTTTTAATGTGTTAAACGTTTTCCGTTATTTCGTAACTTGATGTACCCTGACTCTTTGACTCGCGTACCACTGATACTGCTATTTTCCCCATACCGTTGATTTTAGAATTCTTGAATTATAAGCGTATAAATGAATCATGTCAATAACCTCGTACTCAATTTCCGCGCCAGTCCCTCCCGCTGCCCCGGTTTTGCTCATGACCGGCGGCACGCAGCACTCCTTGCAGCTGCAATGGAAACTCGGCGACACCGGCGGTAGTCGAGTGCGAAGCTTCGTGCTGCACTACAAGCACGAGCACGGCGAGTGGGAGGAGCTGCAGCTGGACGGGGCGCGCAGCACGCACGTGCTGACGGGGCTGCGCTGCGGCACGCAGTACCACGTGTTCATCACGGCGCTCAACGCCGTGGGCACGGGCGACCCCAGCCCCACGCTCAACGTGCGCACGCGCGGGCCGTGCCGCTTCGCCCGCAGCTCGCCGAAATCATCACCGTCAACTCGTCTTCCGTCACGCTCAACCTCAACGCTTGGCCCGACGGAGGGTGCCCTCTCTTTTATTTCGTCGTGGAATATTCGCAGTATGTGTCCGACAGAGAGGACAATTGGATCGTAGGTGAGAACTTTTTTGTTTGGTTCAACGTACGTTTGAATTTAAATAGTTGACAATTTGTATACACGACGTAGCGAATATTTTCTTTAGTTTATCTACACGTAGTAATCACATACTTACGTTTGGCCTATTTATAAAGGATGTTTGTGAATAAATGTTCAAACTTTTAGGGCATATTGGAGGTCGAACATCAATTTTTGCCAATGAGCATGCGGTGTGAACTTTCATATAACGTAATTTGTTTATTTATTTGGTCAAAAAAACAGTAAAACTGTATATGATGTGTGGGGAAAGAGATTATCTGTGCACATTTTTTGAGGCCCAGAATTTAAAAAAAGCAGCAGCATTTGAAAAACTAGAAACAAGAATTTAGAAAATAGTTATTATTTTAGAAAAAATAAATTAAAAGTTGAAAAATGTTTGTTCCCGAGTTATAGAAAGTCAATTTCAACGGTAAAAGAACTGCTGATTTTATTCTTCTGCATTGCTAACAAAATAGTAATGAACATCAGTTCTACTCCTACCATTGCAAGCAAAAGGATGTGCTCAACAAAACGTGCGCACGGTGAAGCTACATTTACGTCCAGAAGTAAAAGAGTTAGCAACAGCAAACAAAAAGTTAGTCTTGTGACGCTTGTCTCTCAGTAGTAGGCAACTCGTTTTACACTAGTGTTTGCGTAAAGATCTTTACGTCAGAACGTATACTTGCGAAACATCACAGAACGATCAGTTGCGTATCAATCAGAGGAAAATATCGTGTGGCTCATACGAGATATCTCACCACATATTCGTCGGCAAAAAGTGATAATCTTCTACCACCTCACATATTTTCTAAGAGCTTGTGACATTTATTTTGAGAAGTCCCTTGATAGACGCCAAAAATATCACTATTTGTAGCTAAATATTATTTGGTTGTAATTCCATAGTTGCGGTTATCGTTCAGTAGTAAATAGTTTTCGGTAATAAAAAAATTTATATTGAAAATTGCAATTCAAGATTTTCATTCTACAGAGCATCTTATGTACAACCTTAATATATTAGTTATTTAAAATTAAAATTACACTGATGTTTGTAAAAATTGCAACATCAAGAAGGATACATTTTATTACAATTGAATTATATCACAGATTAGAAATATCACAATATACAAATGATTAGAATTACAGAACTGTACCTGCATTTTGACCATGAGAATTTACTACGTTGTGATGCAGCCACGCGATGTCATCAGAGCCGCTAGACCTCGTGGTATGGTTCAAGGGCTAGCCTGTTGTTGATATGTTGCTGGATAGGCAATGTGTGACCACAAAGCGTTAACAGTGGCTGCAGGAGGACCAGAACGAATAAGTTGTCGACCGATCATATCCCAGACATGTTCGATTTCAGGCGACATGTCACGCGAACGTGCGGGCCAAGGAAGCAGTCGTTCGTCGCAGAAAGCTTTGCACATTCCTCGCCACATGATTGGGTGTTGTCCACGGGTATTGTCCTGCTGAAATATGGCATGTGGAGCTGTTTGCAGGAGGGCAGCACCTCATGCTCTAAAACCTCCCTCACGTAGCGGTTGCTGTTCAGATTGCCCTCAGTACGTATGAGTTGAGATTGCACATTGTAGCCAATGACACCCCAAACCCCAACCATTTGCAGTTTGTCCGCTATGGCGCGGAACAAAGCAAGCTGGCAGATTGCGCTCACCACGGTAGTGTCAAACACATATGCGGCCATACAGCCCAAATTGAAACGGGACTCGTCTCAAGACACCACATTTCGCCACTCAGCACACCAGTGAACACGTTCACATGCCCATTGCTGTCTGAGGCGTTGGTGGTTTCTGCTCAACAGAATCCGACGCAGTGGCATGCGTGACACCAGTCCAGCCCTGAGCAGACAGCGTCGAAAACTCTCGACGCAGACATGACTACATCCGCTGCAGCGCTCCAAAAACTCAAGCCAACACTGTGGACCAGGCCGTTCTATCGGTTACGGCCGTGCGGACAAGATGGCGGTCATCTCGCGCTGTGGTCACATTGTCTGGTCTTGCATCTGCACGTCGTTGTGTACGACTCTCCTCTAGCCAATGGTTACACACACACACACATCGCTGACGTAGCAGCGCGCCCCGTTCAAGCCGCAATGTCACGGTATGTCAAACCCACTTCCCGGAAACCGATAATTCTTCCCCGTTCGATCTCACTCACATGATGATATTGCGCCCTTTGGGGTGGACGTGGCATACCGGCACTTGCTTGTACGTTTCCACGTCGTTTGGCGGCTCTACACTGACTAGGTGTGGCGTAACACTGACCTGAACTGTCACACAAAAGAGGGCGCTGATTGCGCCAACGCCAAAGCAATCTCTAAGCTAATTTAATCACTTCCTCTGGATATACTATTCTACCCATCCAACGATTTTTAAGAGATTCCTACAGGCTGTTGCATTTTTCACAAACAGCAGTGTAAAAACAAAATAATTTTGTGTATTTAAAAAAATATATTTTTAATTAACAATGAATGTGGCATTAAAATGTTACCATATTTGATACTTGCAGTGGGTAATAACATTGGCACCGATAGATCTTACCCATTGGGTGGCTTAAATCCAGGACAAGCTTACAGAATTCGAGTTACGGCTCACAATGCTGCTGGGTCTACAGTTGCTCAATATAAAGTGAAAACTTTGAGTGAATTTGGTGGTAAGTAGCTTCATCAAGATTGCATTTCAGAGAAAGGATGACATTAATCAGAATGACTTACGATGAGATGATTCGCTTCATGGTTCAATGCATTTCCAGGAACTGTAAGTCCCAGCCATGTCATTACACGAACTGAGCAGAAAACACCGTTGCACAAAGATATGAAGATAGTGGTAGTAGGGGTGCTTCAGTACTTGCCTTGATCCTCAGTTTGCTGGGAATATGTTTCTGCTTAAAGAAACGTAAGTATCCACTCTCAGATCCTAAATATATCATTCAGGCTAGCGACACACAGGTCTCTCAAAACGTACGTCGTTGACGTCTGACAATTTGACGTCCGTTGGTTGACAGAACGCACGGGTCCGATCGGGCCCGCGCAACCGACGTCATTTGTTCTCTGGTCTTGTGCTAGCAAACGTGGATGCCGCGGAGTTAACGATTGTGTTACTTTGGAATGAAACATAAAAAAAGAGGAGATAGTGGGTTCATGCCATTAATACCGAGCAGCTTTGGTGAATTATTATTGGGAGGAAAAGGGGTATTTTATTCTCTATTTTTTTCATATTAATTATTATCAATTAATTATTAGTTAGACTATTAATTTTTGTGTGACATTTAATAAAACTTTAAAAATGAACATTACTGTTATTACATTACTATTTTTAAAACTTTCTTAAAAAACAAAAAAAAATGAAATAATAAAAATGCTTTGAAAAAGTTGCCACTGTAATTTCTTACTTGCATTTGCACTTGGCTCTGACAATCGTTTTGCCAATATTTCTTGAGCTTGCTTGTCCTCCAACTATTTTATTTGGTTTTGAAATTATTCTAACCTTTATTTATTTGGAGTGGGATTTTAATATTTCTCGTTTACTATAACAATTTCATGTTTAACAAGGCTTCATTCCCTAATTAACAGACATTTGTTTTATACCGAAACATTTTAAATTTGGAAAGCACTAATTTTGTATTCATTTTCTCGGGAAATCTTAGTGGTGGGGACATCTGGGCCTCAGACCATTTAATCCCTCCGCAAAAAACAAACAAAAGCGCGGCGGTGAAACCATTCAGTGGCTGTATGTGAAGGGGTCCGCCACTCCTAGGAAACGCTTCTCGGCCGCTGTGAATGCAGGGTCCCTTAGGGCACGCGCACCCAAGGACTCAGTTGAAACAGCCTGAGTTTCACTGAGGAGTCCACAGAAACATGTTCTATCAAAATGTGGTATGAGGTTAGGTTCATAATGTAACAGTGATTTGCAATCACGGTAGGCGCTGGTCGCAGTCCATCACCGCATCCAGCCTGCAGGACATGCAGGCTAACGCCAACCAGGACAACAAGCACAACTTGGCTCGCAGCGAAAAGTACTACGCTACCATCCGGAAACTCTCGCCTTCGTCGGGTACGTTGGAATGCATTCCAGGTAGGAAGTGGTTTTTTATTTCCTTTTTTTATTTTTTATTTACTTTATTTTTTATATTACAATTCTGTTATTTGTGTAACAGCGTCCACAAGCCCTTTTGGCTTTGGACGCGAGGAGTAATTCTCCTTGAATACAATCAGTCTTACTTCATGTCAAGTCAGTGTCATTACGTTTATCCCTATCGGCCTGGGGTACAGCCCCGTCAGTATCCAGGGTTCCCATACGGCCACCCAACCGAGAGCGCGCTGTTTCTCGAGCTACTTTACGGAGCTACGTTAGGAAGTTCGCCTACCAGCGTCGGTCTGCAGTGCACAGTTGTGACCTATAGCATTGCATTTTGTTGAGATTTTCATGTAGATTTATAAGGTCTAAATAATTTAGATTCCTTAACACGTGCTTCTCTGTTGCAGAAAGGTTTATAGTGTCTTTTAAATGCTACACTCCGCCTTTAATTTTTAAGCGAACCCAAAATCTTTCATTCAATCCACCGAAAGTTAAATAATTATCGGTACTTCCCGCGAAAATAATTAGCATATTGTTTCCCATATAGTGCGGTAACTAAAGAGGAACTGCTCTTCTCTCCGAGATTAAAAGAATTTCTATGTTTTTGTTGTCATTTTTTAACATCACGCCAGCGGAAACCCAATGAAAATGTAAAAAATCTCTCCAATATGAGCGTGATCAACACTGCGGTTTCAACGCGTGATCGCGCATCGCTTTTAGACCAAACGCGCTTGCGGGTGGAATGTTTTACCATGCAGCCTAAGCTCCGTTCGGAATTTCAGCGTCGAAACTTCATCTGCGTGTGTAATCTGAGCCCAGTGCACTTGGGTGTATACCATTGAGCCTTTCCGTATGTCGTTCAATAATAACCCTAGTTATGTTTCAACAGATACTGATTTTGTACCTGTACGTTTCGAAAATTAGCTTTCAGCGTTCTACCGTTAAAATTTTCGTTTTCATGTTGGTAATATGATGCAAAAAGCATATCCGTAGTAATCTACCCTATCCCATAAATATTTTCGATTAAGGCAATGAAATTTATTGGGTTTGGGAATATTTACGCAAACTTTTCTGTTTTCAGAATACTCAGAAGATATTCGTCCTTATGCAACATTTCATGTGCCAAGCCCTCCCCATTCGGACACGACTAAATTGCAAACATTTGTGTACAGGGAAACTGATACATCCCCTTCTAGGAAGGTAAGATTTATTTAACTCGGATATGGATTTGGCTCGTTTAAAATGTTAAATATAATTTTCATATTCTTTTCTCTGCTGAGTTTAACTTAAAACCAGCATTACCACTGGGTATGCAGCGTCTCCGAAAGGGTTTTGAGTCCTAGGGTTTGAGTCCCGACGGTGGCGAATTTTGGGTAATAGCTAGATGCTAGGTCGAATTCAGTCATTGTCTGGAGTAGAATATCTTTCGCTTTGTGAAGAATCCAAACATTCTCTCTAATACGATGTTGTTGCATGAAATTCTGCTTTTATTAACAAGAAATCATACGTGACGCAAATGGCAGTTTTGAAGAATTTTATTAATATCACCCTAAAAGACTCTCTAAGTCTCTGACAACCGAAATACTTTTCTAAGATATCTGCTACCATAAAATTTGTTTCTTTAGAAGCCTATCTCTTACACTCATATTCGCTGTTCTTTAACAAGTTACATAGCGAATTTCCTGTTGTCCGCGCCTAAGTGCTGTGACTTGGTGGGTGGTTTGTAGAGCTTGTTGTGTAATTATATACTAAATCGTAATAATTATAATAACAATAATAATAATAATAATAATAATATAAATGATATACCAACATGATTTTTCGTTTAATGTATATTATACAGATTAGTCTTTTTTTAATTTCTTCACAGTCAGTGAAGAGCGAGTACCGTCGGCCAAAGAGAGGTCGTCCATGCGAAGAATACGACAGCTTCGGCTCCGAATCCGACACAGAACCCGGCACATCCAGTCGCACAGAATCCTCCAATCAACTGGACAGCGGAGGCATGGTTGGGGACCTGGGGCGGTATCATCATTCAGCCGCCCGTCTCTCCAAGATAGGCATTGAATCCATGTACCCCGAGCCGGAATGGACCCCTCCCATGGAAATCTCATCGGGCACCGAGAGGCGACCCTTTGTTCGGAAATACTGCCAGGCTCATCACATGAAATGAACCCCACAAATCGGATATGATATGGCTGAACTGACACCGTCCTTTTCATGCAAGAATTTTGACTGGTTTATTGAATAATTCATGGTGGGAGGGGAAATACAAATTTTCTACTTTCATACATGAATCTCGAAAGAGAAAATTTCCAATCTCTTTTAACATTGCGACGGTATGCTTTGATATACACTGAAAATTGTTTTCGACAATCTTCTTCTGGAAATTGAAGGTAGGTTACTTCAAAAATGTCTCAAATATTTATTTATTTTCATGAACATTTTGAATGTAATAATCCGAACAATTCATACGATAAAACAAGTTCAAAATATTTCTATCCTTGCATACTGTTTGTAATTTTCCATCTGCGATAAGAGATAATTTCGAAAATAAGGCGAACGTGAATGAAATGATTGTAGACAGATTTTAAAAATTTGTGCATCCGGGAGATATTCCAACACAATCTTGTTGGCTAGTAAAATATTCTTATGTGTTTAAAATGTTACCAAAATGACTGTTGTTCTATATACTACATACTGAAATATATTTTATGTGTATTGAAGTGGTTATTTATGTTATGGGCTGAACGTGCATGTATTAATTCATAACACTAACAAATAAAACTATGATTTTAAATCTACAAACAGGTACCTTGAGTTTTTCTGTAGGTGTGGAATTTCTCATTGTGAAAATGTGTATATTCTTCGTCTTTAATGTAAAACATCTCGAAATGTAATTAATTTGTTTCAGAAATATTTACAACAAAAGTGTATTATATATGTCATGTATATTGGAGGGAAATGAATATAAATATATTTTTCTCTTTGTATTAAATATGTCTTATCGTCTTATAATTGTGTACCTCACATCATTTACTTTATTACACAAGTCAGTTTCCCGATCCTTGCTTCCTAAAAACAATAACAAACACTAAAAAATTCAGTTATTTTCATATTATTTTATTTAATAAATTAATAATTAATTTAATTATTTTAATTAAATTAAATTAATTTTAATTAATTAATTAATTAATTTCGTATAATTATTATTTTCATATTTATTTATTATATTCAATTCAGTTATATTCATTATCTGACATACGTGAGATACAGTGTTATTTAAATTTGCCCAATTTAGTTAACTATGAATGTATATAATTATAACAAAACAGATACAACTCAGTTCAAGGAAATCAGCGTGGACAATAATTAACCCATTTATTCCCAGTATTTTGCAGATTCTTTATATTCTGCAGATTCTTCGTAATTGAGCAGTGCATTTATAAAACAGCCAACCGAATGTATGTGATAACAGATTATTAAGTTGTCTCGAAATTAACATTTTTCGTAGATTTTAAAAAGCATTTTCACGTTACTCACACAGTTTGCAATATAATGAAATCACAAATCAAGATGCATTATTCTAAAAACAAAGATCTACATAACAAAATCTATAAAAATGCCAGAATTATTATTGGCAAATTTTTTTGCTACCAAAATATCACACGTAAAGTGAAGAAAAAGTTAACTGACGCATAAAAATGCGAGGGTAGTCAAAAAGTAATGCCTCCTATTTTCCTACGTAAATAATTAGTTAAGTGAAAAATTTGAATTTGGCACCATTCCTCAAACCACCTTCTACAATCCACTGTAGTACCAACTTTCTGCGTCCAACCTTGGCAGCCCAGCAGCCGCTGACAAAATGGCCGACATCGTTGTACATATGAGACAGAGTTGTGTGATTGAATTTTTGAATGACGAAGGTGAAATGCCCATTCGCATTCATGAAAGAGTGAAAAATGTGAACGTTATGCAACTGTGGATGTCAGCTCTATTAGTCAATGTATTCGTCCATGCAACGAAGCTGAAGGCCATACACCGTTCGCTAAGGAAAATCATAGCGGCAGTCAGTGACTGCAGTCACTCGAGGCAGCGTTCAGAAAGTCGATGTCGCTCTTTGTGACTGCTGGGTGACTACATATGAATTGAAGGAGATAAGGCACAATTATGCCTCGCGGCCAGCTGTTGGTCAGCGTGTTCGCCTTCAATTACGTGGCCCCGGGATCGATTCCCGGTTGAGGCAAGACTGTAGTGTGTTTTACCTTGCAATGTTCCAGTATATGTTGCAGTGTGGCGATGAGAAAATTCACTCCTCAGGTTGAGAAGATCGGAATACGGCATGGTGATGTCTACGTGCTAACCACACGTACGTGAGGCAGGGTCGTCAAAGGTTGGCCTGAGCTCGTTCGCGGACTGTCGCGCCAAGTATATACAAATGAGACAAACTGCAGACACCCGTCGGTCATCACAAAACGCGAAACGTGGTATGCGCGAATTCGCGATATATGGGGGCGCAGGAAGGACAGCCTCTCACAACGACCTCGACAACGCCAGCTCCCGCGTGTGTTCCCTTTTTTACCTAACTACATTCTACGAAAATAACGCCCTCTCACCCTATTAAGCACGCGATTCTGGGATTTTTTGAATGGGGAAATTTGGAAAGAATTCTTACAGTCTCACAATAGACCTCTCTCTTAAACCGCCTCTCTTAATAGACTCTTAAACCACTCGGCTCTTGTAGGGGCTTAGATCCTTCCCAGAAAGAAATGATACATAAATTACCATGTTCGGAATCCTTGCCACTTTCACGAATTATTTTAACGCGCGTGCGCCGATATTTTATTCGGAAAGTGAGACCGCACTCCGACACCGTTCGGTCGAATATAACGAATGGAAGGCTACTTCGCCGGTGAAGGAGTAGAGAGGCTTGGCAGTGAGAGGAGTAGAAATAGGATCAACATTTCCGTCTGGTAAACTTCGAGCAGCCACACTGGTCTGAGCCACACTCCTACCGTAGCCGCGAGGTGCAAGAGTTACACGTTATTACCAGGGAAAATTGTCAGGTCAAGGAGTGGTAGTCTGAGAACAACTAGCCGACCGCCCCTCCGCATAGTACCTCAGCTAGGGTCGCATGGTGACGGGTGATTGTGCTGGACGCCAATTGCCAGCATCTGATGGAGCCGATTCTTCGATAATCTGCTAGCGATCATTTCTGCTTCCCATGACTTTGACGGCGCATACCTCTGCCGCTTAACCACTGTAGCCATGGCCGTACCTCTGCCATCGCAGAATGAGACAAAGTGTCGTTTGCCTACCTGCGCGATGGGTGTCTCCTGCCCGTCTCGCCAGAGTTTCTGAACTGCGACTAAAGAGCTGAACATTACCCTGGAAAATATATTGTTTTTAGTGTTAGTTATTGCTGGGCGAGTCGCGCGTTGGCTGTGTAAACATCACTCGTTTATCCAATATTATATTAATTAAGATCCAAAAATGTGCGAATCTTTCGTAATGCAAGTGTGTGATACCTCGTTCCTTCCTGCATCCCAGGAAGGTAGAAAGGCGGCGCTAACTTAATTGACTAACCGTTCTTCCTCGTCCTGGAGGAGAGGAGAGATTATCACACGAAATTTCTATTTTTTTCTCAAAAACCGCTCCAAATTCTTCACTAAAATGTCTCCTAATTTCTCCTCGTATGTAAAAACGGACGATAAAAGAATATGGTGCTAATCCCATTTTCAGTGAGCTCTCCGTATTTTAGAAAATTGCATGGGGTTTACGACAACTTCATTTTTAAGCGCCGTTCTTACCGTTGTTCTGTAGCGCAGTGGTACAGCAGACGCCGGCGAGTTATCTCGGAGGACCTGAGTTTGAGTCTCGATGCGGAAAATAGTTTTCCTGTCTGAAAACACTTTTGCATGTTTATGTAGCAATAATGTAAATTAGTTCATAATATAGCGGAGCATTTAAAATAATGTGAGAAAGTAGTACGTGCTGTTGTAGCACTAAGTTTTCTTAAAATTCTTAATCGTTTAGAGAACCGTGCACTTACAAATATTGTATAGGTGTTATTTTCATTTTAACATCTGCATTTACGAACTGCGTAAGTCAATTTTCCCCACCATTTCCTACACTTACGTTATTAAAGCTAAATTTTTTCTTAATGATTCATATTTGTCAAAATATAATCTTTGACATCGTGTTCAACGCATGCGTAAGTTTTGCGAGAATCAAATCGTGACAAAAGTTTCAAAACTATGTAGAAAATATTTTCCACCTAAAGAGCCCGTTTTTCTTAATATATTTTGAAAAAAGAAAGAGCGCCCATAAATATGGTATTGGTTCATTCGCCTTTAAAAATCTCTGAAATTTCGAATATTGCAAAAGTTTAAGTATTTTTAATGCGCCGCGGCCAGATAAATGTCTAAAGCTGCTGTGTACTAGAAGAACGTTGAGCGAGGAAATTTAGGCGCTCAAGCCTCTAAATTCCAGCCAGGCAATATTCTTGTACGTGTTAGAGATATTCGCAAGGCCTATTGACTACGAAAGTTACGAATGACGTAATGACAGTTATTGACAATGCTTGTGCTGAGGTGTTGCACAACAAGGGTTTCACTCTCAGTTCTTGAATCAGAATATAAAGAACAGTACAATAGGAATGTTTAAAAAAAATATCTAGAAATTAAAGACATATGAATGTCCCGGCAGGGTCCTACGGTAACATTTTATAATTCAGTAAAGAAACAAAGAAATAATTAGATTCGGTATTAAAGAATTTGTTTTCAGAATAACAATATTCAGTCTTAAATAAATTTATTTTTTTAAACCAGTACAATTTCGTAAAGTAAACCACGCTGATTTCACGTTTTCGAATTCAAAACGATCAACCATCAATTTCGTCTTTTTTTTTTTTTTTTTTTTTTTTTTTTTTTTTTGTAGAATTATTTTAGAAACATTCTGTATTTCACGAAACAGAATTTTTTGTTGTATTTTGTTGTTTCTGTATTTTTGTGTTATTCAAATATTCGGAAATATTTTCCAATAATGTTAAATATATTGGTGGTGGCGTGAAATATTGTGGAATTAGATAATATCAACATTCAATGCTGTAGCTCATGTCAAATTTCGGACACTGTTACTCCTCACCAGGTAAAATATAATCAGTAAAATTATTCTGATACTTCTCTATTGTTACTGTTAGCGAAGTATTATGGAACCATGGTTTTAAATTCTTATTAAAAGCAACGAAATTTAATTGTGTAAAATTGACATTCCACTTCATCACTTCACTATTATTCATTTCTTCTTAAATAATTGTAATTTTAGGCTTAAGAGATGATAAAATGGAATGTACTCAATCTTCTTTCACTAAGTATGGTTTCCCTCGACACACGAATTAGAGACAGTAGTTTGCTGGTTGAAATGTAAAAGCATTGTCATTAATGAAATACGATATCAATAGTAGTAAATGAAATAGTGAATACAATTTTAATCAGTATAACATGTTTTACAAGCAATTTATTTGAAATTACTACAAATATTAACAATAATTTTTGTTTAACAATCATTGACTTTTCTCTGATTTAATACAATTCAACATATATAAATATTATTTTTCATTCTTCTCTTTGTTTATTCGAAGAATGTGCACTTTCATTTCTGATCTTAATTAACCTATTTTTAAAGAAGGAGGCTTCCGATTCAGAGCATGCATTGGGTCATACCAAGTTGTTTTAACGAAGAATAAGAAAAAGAAGAAGAAAACAGACCGTGCTTAGTTCTAAAGTACGGTAAGGTTGAACTACAAACTTGAAATGACTGCTCTTCGGTTTGGAATTCCAAGAGGGTTCTGAAAAGTGTGTGACGCTAAGGGCGAGGAAAAGCGAGCCAGGCCGATGTAGTTGGAAGTTTCAAGTGCTGAAGTTTCGAACTCTCTCGGGCTCTTGGGGGTAATTACTATGTTAAGAGATGAAGCACTGATTGGGAGGAAGTACGAAGGGTGAACTGACCGCCGCATGAACCCCCACACCAGCTGTGGCAACATTTTCCTCATCCCCAGAGCAAACTGCTTTGAGCATCCTTGAAAACACATACTTTGCAATCGACCAAACAGGTTAATTGATCAATATTTTGTTTTCTATGTGGTGGGTTATTTATTACAAAGATTAAATATCGTACGTTGTTATATCAAGGTAGACCGCTCTTAAGCCATTAAACAACATGTCCCTGTTGGTCCCTGGAATTCATCCTATAGTGTATCTCAATAATCTAACGAAGAAGTACGGGAAAGGAAAAGCTATAGAAGGTACTTCCCGCAGTCAGTAAATAAATACACTTTAATATAATATCTTTCTAAATCTTATTAAAGCAGACGCAGGAAGATAAGCCAAAGATTCACGAATTATTTTATATTATTGCCCTCGGTAACACTGTACATCGAAGTGCACCTGAATCGTGATACGAAATATGAGAACTCGCCAGATACTTATCTATACTACGCTCATCTACCTTTCCAATTATCTATCTAAAATACCCGTCCCAGCAAAATCTCTCTCATATCACACTATTTCATCGGAACTTCAGTACTGCGAAATATCAGCCACAAGATGACAATTTTCGTAAATGTTAGGTTACTTCAATTTACGATGTTCCGGCCAAGGCTTTATTCTTATTTTGTTGACTTGGTAACAAAAAATCAAACCGATTTTAAAGCTGTTAGCTAAGCACTACGATTCACTTCCAGCCAAAAAAGTTACACACTTGCCGAAATCCTCATTCAAGAACGGAACCGCAATTGGTTTAAAATCTTTGCTGAAACTATGGTGAAAGTGTTTTGAAAAAAAAAACAGTTGACAGAGATAGTTCACACTCTCAATATGGGCGATTTAAGCTCAATTAATACAAGAATGATATATTTTACACGTCTATTCAAACAAATGAAATATACAAGGTGTCCCACCAACTATGTACCACCCTCATAACTTTTAAACGATTCAGGATATCGAAATGCAGTTTTCGCTGAATAATGCGGAATCATGGGGCAAGTAACTTGCCGTAGAGAAATTGTCTATAATATTTTTAGTTTTCGTTAAATTTAATCATCTTTGATTTTTTAAATGGAACTATATATTTTTCTCACCAGCAATGGATAGATCATGAAAAGAGGAATAAAGTGATGTATCATATGCTAGTATTTTGATTGATTTGGGTATAAAATTAGACTTTCTGATACGTGATTTTGAATGAAACGGACAATATTTCGTGTGGGCAGCCCTTGCAATGGTCGCCCTTGGTGAACGGTTGGTGAAAGACCTTGGCGGCGTCGAGACTGTTTCGTGGAGACAGGCAGTGTGAGAGGGGTGGCCGTGGGGGTTAGAGGCGTAACTACAGCAATTCATGGTTTTGACAAGAAAATGATATGAACAAACATGAATATTACCGATCAGAAAGAGGTTTTTTTCCAATTTGTCCATCTGAATTGAACTTTTCTTCGAATGAAATCCCAAAGCCACGTTCATCGCAAAGAACAAAATTAAAATAATTTGTAGCGAAAGGACGATAATAATAAAGGGCCTTTTCAAACTTACAAAAATCGATCTGAGTGTGTTATGGCAGAAACCAGCTATCATTTTAAAACAAGGGAAGGGAATGAAGGCATAAAGACTCTTTGAAGAAAATTTGTTTTCTCTTTGCATTTACTCTTCACAAACGTCTTATTAAACACGTATCAAAAGAACAAAGCAATAAAAATTTTGAAACACTCTTAACAGACTATCAGTGTCAATTTACTAAACTTTAACACAAATGTACATCTGCAGTCTCGACTGCTAATATTGATTGCAGAGTTTCTCACTTCATGACGACACGTGCTGCCTCAAACTTGAAAATCCACGGCAGATGTCGGATATCTTTTGAAGAAATCCACAGCAGAAGACGGATTTGTTTTCTTTTCCATTTATGAAGAGTAGTAGAGGTATGGTTGCGAAGTGGACGAATGATCACCTTAATTAAAAATTAAATTTACCAACGAAGAGACGAAGAAGTTGTATTCTTGTCAAGTTTGAAAATGATATTTATTGCTAAAGAAGAAAAGTTAAATTCAGATAAATCAATGGAAAAAATCTCTCATTCTGATCTTTAAAATTGGTGCTTTTAACGTAACTTTGTTGTCAAGACCCTGGATTGCTGTAGTTACGCCTCTTATCCCTCATTGCCACCACTCTCAGCATTCTCTCTCCACGCAACAGTCTTGACGCCGCGAAGGCCATTTCCCGGGAAGGCGAACGTTGCAAGGGCTGCCCACACGAAATATTGTCCGTTTCATTCAAAATCACGTATCAGAAAGTCTAATTTTATACGCAAATTACTATCAAAATACTAGCATATGACACATCATTTTATTCTTTTCATGATCTATCCATTTAAAAGTTTATGTTTAACCGTTTAAAAGTTATGAGGGTGGTCCATAGTTGGTGGGACATCCTGTATTATTTTTCATCCGATTAACCTATACATTTATTTAATTTATGCTATCATTAAGCTGGATATTTAATTTGAAATATTAAGTTTCAAGACAAATAAAATATAAAAGTGTTCTCTACCCACAAACATTAACAACGTCTACATACCATCATAGGCTTTTATAAACGTCTGTTAATCTGTTTATTCCGACTACAGAAAGATAATAAAGATCATAAGCGATTTGTGTCACGTTAGCAAATCTAATATAATGATGTCGCTGTGTACTGTGTTATTATAGTATATTCTTTAAGGCAAAATTGAAATGATGTATAAAAGAGGTTTACGAGTTCCCCTAGAATTGTTTTAAGCCATGTACTTCATGATATTATAGTTACTGGAGTTACTGTTTCTAAACAATTTGCGGAAATATTTTAAACTTTACTATAATCGTTTATCTGGTAAGTAGTATTAATCTCTTCTAATATAAAAAATTGATCCATTTTCATTAATTATTCAATTTAGTTAGGTGGTTTAGTTATCTTAGTTTTTTGACGTTATTTATATACAAACTTAAAAAATAACAATTTTGTAAGTTTTTATACAATATTTAAGACATGTTAAAAATTAATCGATAAAATTAGATTAATCGATAACATTAGATAAATTGATGTATTCAGAGCGATTAATCGATGCATATTAATCGAAATCTGAAATTAGTTTATTGGATATTAATCGATTGTATTCTTGGAAGCCTACGAAGTCATATTTACCAATTGTTTTATAATCGCTTATCGCTACATCACGTAGGCATGACGCCAACGGTCTGACGAACGAACGTTGCCTTCAGTAGGTCCGACAGCTGTCTTTATTGCCTTCAGGGTCATTTTGTATACGATTTCTCTTCAAATCACAAAAAAGAATACTTGGATTTCGTTTGTGTAGAGTTAAGAAATAAATCAATTTTTAAGAGGAATCTAAGGAAAGGCATCGCGAACGACGTCATGGAAAAGAACGTGTTAACCAATAAGAAATATGTTCGAACATGTTCATTTGTTTGCAAGCGCAGTAAAGCTAAAGCAAAGATAAGATATACTTCTGAATGTATTCTTCTGAAATAGAATAAGGAAGAATCTAAAGCTCATCGTAATATTTTATTTTAGAATGAATTTTAGTTGGAGTTTTTGCTTACCAACTTACCATCTACATACAAATTAGTGGAACCACAACTTTTAGGCCGCTGTTATCGCTTCTATAGGGGTGTCCAAGTTTTTGACGAGACTTCGGCCTTAGGACTATGCGATTAATATAAAGGAGACACGTCAAGGTTGCGGGCAAGGTAACTTGCTTACTAGAGTTCGCAAGTTGTGCGTCCACAGCAACTGACAGAGATGTAAAAGTATGAGTTGTACAAATTGCTCCGGAGTGGCGGTTCACTTTTGGATACCTGACCCCTGACAGTCTTTTGGAGAAGTCAGTTGGCGGTTATTGCCTCAAATTTATCTGTATTATTTCCCAATTCTACTAAACCAAAGAAAAGATCCATTAATATGTAATGATTCATCAGTCAGATTTCAAATTATCATTGGCGAGTAAAATTAAACATTTTGCGTCAAAAATATCTTGACTGCAATAAATGCATAATATTCTACGTTAAGGTTAGGAGATTTAACGGACAAAGATTCTTGTCTCTTACAAGACCTCTCTGCCAATTAGCAAGAATTGTTAACTTATAGTGACTCGTTAATTTATTCTACATTAATGCTATACAGAACAAATAACTAAATGATTAATATAGCATTACCCTAAACGAAAACTAGAAATTAATTCGTCAATCAAACATATTCCTGTTCCTTGGAAAAAATGTTTATACAAGACAGAATTTAAAAATTAAATGATCATGAAATAGTAATAAATAGTCAAGAATATAAACATAGTTTAAAACTTTGCTGTTTGGTAGAATAAATGAGACAAATAAGAAGCCACTATTCCCACTACTTCAAATTGTGTGTGCGCAGCCCTTTCTGGATTTGGAGGGGAAACGAAAGCAGAATCAGAAGTTGCCCTTTCTTGCAAAAGCGCCGGTCTTCTCAGGTGGGCAAGTGCCTCATGCGGGCGCGGTTTTGATATGCTGACGCAAAGCATAACAAAGCAATCAAGAAATAACTTTTTTACGAAATACCAAAAGAATGGTTTTTAATGAATGAATAAATTTAAAATCCTAACGTGCCTCTATCGTCTGATAAATTTTATCATTAAACCATCACAATGTCATTTTCTCTTCACCCTGTTGTTGTTCTATCACAATTATTTAACAAAGCTTAAAGCTTTTTCGCCCGCATTGTGACCTCCTTCAGTTAGTACTCCACGTTAGTTCACCGGACTCTCATTAGCGCTGCCATCGGAGCTGATGGCTACCTCTGACGGCCAGTATCAACGAGTGCCTTGGTGAGGTGAGAGCGGTTGGGATGGCGAATATGAAGAACAAGAAAAAGGTAAGTACTGTCATTGTTTTCTGCACACGTCACATAGCAGAGCACGTGTTCTGAGTAACGAATAAGAGGTTCAGATTAGATCATAGGAAAGCGATTATTTTAGTTTCCCTGTCCTTTTTTTGACTGATGAAATATCTTTCTTTTATTATACACATTTTCAGGTTTACAAAGTTCAGTTCACACTACATTTGTTTTGTTGGGTTAATATAAACTTAATGTTAATAACTTAATTCTAAAAATTACATTTTTGGGGGAGGAATCCTTTATGAGGAACCTCAGGGAATTTACATATCGGAAAACTTTGTAAATAAGGTATGAACGGAAATCTATTTTTAATACGAGTATTATGAGTGGAATATCTGCCTAACCCGAGGGGACGTATTCTGGTGCTTTGAGGTAAGCTATTGTAAAACTATGTGGGGAGATACGTGATGTGGTTTTGTATAGTTTCGAGTTAGAATTCATTGTTCAGCTGTTGGTTGGAAATTATCCATGGTGCATTTGTAATTGTACAGAGAAGATGGTTTTGAAGGATCTGTAGTTTTTGTCTTCGATCTTGCGGCATTTAACCAAACAGGACAAGCATAAAATAAGAGTTGTCTAATTATGGTTTTAAATATAGTTAGGGCAGTGTTGTACGGAAGTTTGCCTGATCTGTTTATTATTGGACTTGGTGGAATTTTGCTTTAACCTGTAATATTTTATTATTTATATACTGTTTCCAGACGAATTATGTACCCATCAACAATCCTAGATTTTTTTATAGGTTTGTTACGCAGATGCCAGTAAATTTCTCCGTGATGTAATGTAAGTGGAGTGGGGGTATTATATGGTCTCAGGGTGAATATTTTTACAGGCGTTTTTTGGATTTAATTTGATTTTACTGTGGAGGCTCATCTGCCTAGAAGATTAAGCTATAAATGAAATTGGATTTTAGTATGTTCTAGTGAATGGCCGGATGTATAGATTGCAGTGTCATGGGGAAACTGCGCTATTTTTATTGAGTTTAGGTTGGGTATATCTGCAGTGTACAGATTGAATAACGTTGACGAAAGCGTCTACTCTTATTGTAATCCTGCTTTGACAGATTTAGGGCTTGATCGATGATTACTGCCCGTGACCGAAAAGGTTCTATCTTGTAGGAAGTTGGTGATTATTTAGGTATTCTAGAATCATTGTAAATATACATTTAGTATTTTGAGTTTGATATCAGACGAAGATGTTTAAATTAAAGAGTAGTTGTAAACGGTGCTGTTGAAATAGTGTTTATCTTCAAGTTCAATTGTGATTTATTAAAAGGAGCAGAGAAAAAAGGGAATTTGAGATCGCGATAAATGTAAAATTTCATGTGTATATTAAATATTATTACTGATTAATGAGAATATTCCTCTTCATCGAATATTCTGCACATATATGCAATTAATAAAAAAAACTTTTCTTCTCGCTCAAAAGAATGTGAAGGAATATGCTCACTTCGGCGAGGGCTTTTCGACATCTATTACCACCCATGTCTATTAATAAGTTCAACATTTTAAGGCGAGTTGACGCTTTGATACATATCGCATGTCAAATTTCATATCGAGGCTCCACCCTTCTGCGTACGCGATTATCATGTTGGTTAAAGTTTTTATGAAGTGTGTCAGTAGGAGTCATATGTCGGGGAAACTGGTGCACCATGTGCCACAAAAGTAGGAAACATTCAGGAATTTGATTACATTGATGAGATTTTATTTTATTTATTTGTACAACTAAAGGCATACGAATATTTTAACACTGTGTGGTTATAGTAACGAAATAATAAATGGCAGAGAAAAAAATTTTAAAAATATTTTCATTGTGCTTCATATCATACCATGAGTCAATTTCTGGGGTAAAATGGGTTATAACTATTCCAGAATAAGTACCCTTTTTTCATCATTGAGGAGCCACTATTATTTTAAAAATAAGGAATTTGATGAGCGCAAATAGCGTGTGCTCTCGATAATGCACTCGAGAAAAAGTTATGACGTGAGGGTAAATAATTCCCGTCAGCGCAGACAATATAGCATGTTGTTACAAGAGTTTCCTTCGCAGCACTTTCCACTTGACACATATCTTTGCAAACATTCTCTGCAATTACCTTACCACTGTCTGAACTGTTGATTTTTTTGTTTCATCTAAATTGAAGACCCACAAAGGAGCACGTAGTGTAGGTTCTCGCTTTAACGATTGATAATTGTTGAAAAAAGCTTGCACGTTTTGTCGATTGAATGCCGTGTCACGGGCAAGACCTTCTGGAGACCTTAGGGACACATCTTTATTTCTTTTGAAAAATTTTGCTAGCCAGTCTTCTCCAGCAATTTCTGTTTCTCACCATGAATCTGGACATTTAGCATTTTTGGCAATAGCGGTTTGATTGGCATGTTTGCGGCATTTGTATGCCAAAACGTGAAACATTTTTCAGCCAGCAATGACTTCCTCTTGGTGATAAGTGAACACTTTCTTACGACTGTAGTATTATTTGAGTTCAGCTTCAGTAAACAGAAAGTAATTTTATAATTTTTCCTTACGTCTTAATGTTTCCCTCTTGACATAACATCTATCAGCTGCATTTTTTTATGCTTCTTCCATCTGCAACCAAATTAATTGCTCTTTTCATATGTTTCCTTGTGTATCTCTTGGGTATTTTTCTCTTGTATGTTCAACCCATATCTGGTAAACATGTGAAAAAGCATTGCAGTCTATGACCCATGGTGCCCCGTCATCACCTAAACCATTTTGCCCCGGTGGTTCATCATATTCCAAGTAGTCAGATGTGACCTATAAAATTAGTTAATGTAACTTACCTACAATGCAGGAAGATAACACACATTTCAGGGAACTGCAATTTTCAACTTCAATAACAGTATTAAAACGAGGATAAATAAAATGAAAAGAAATACATGTCAGTAATTTACTTCAGAAGGGAACGATCAGTTAACACTTAGCTATATTTAACTATATTAACTCTTGTTTCCTCTACTAGTGTAATAATCCCCCACCCAAGCATTTATGGAGGAAGATTATTAACGAATTTATTCCTGTTCTTCTAACTTCGCGGGACGCGGGAAGGAGCAGGTCTTGCAGTCATGAATTGCCAAAAACACATTATTCATTCTACTGATAACATTATAATTACAATTTACGTTACACGGCCAACGCGCGGCCCGCCTCGCAATAAAAAAAAAACAACTACAAACAGTGCGTGTCGCTGACGCAAGAGTTCATCACACCCTTTGTGAGATCGTCCTCAGATGGCAGGTAAGCGAACGCCCTTTCGCCCTGGCCTGCAGTGTTGGTGGCCGCACCAAGGTTGCTGCGGTGGCGGCGGTGGCGGCGGCGGCGGAGGCTACGGCAGCGCGGGGTACGCCGGCGGCAGGGATACCTCAGCCACGTTGACGCGGGCGGATGTGACCGCCAACAGGTTGTTATGTGAATCTGCTAAGCTCGGGCACTGCTGGCGAGTGGCATCCACGCAACCATCCGTTACCATATAACTCCGCCAGACTTGAAGTGTGGAGAGCGTGACATTATTGCTTGCTCCACTACATGAGATGATAAAATCAAGCGCAAGTCTACTTCGCGATATGCGGCAGATGCCGCTCTCCCCTTCAAGAGCCGGAGAGGCCGTTTTGACTTTAACTCGTCAGTAAAATCTCGGAATCTATTATTTGCCTTCAGATACGTTCACCACCAAACTTCTGTCTCCCACCATCCCCCTGTGAGGTTATTTTCTGATTCCTTGTTTTAAACGAAAGGTGTGGGAGTGAGACCTCGCTTTGGCCAATAGAATTACCGACGCATGTCCTGTTGGAAATAACATTTGGGGGTGTGAGAATTCCTGGAATAAGTTTCCCTTGATGTATTTCTAGGAAGCGCAAATCTACAACGTCCGGCCCCGGCTGCGCTAAGAGGCCTAATCCGTCAATGGGCGCTACCCTTTTGAAACTAGTGAAAGGTCTTAGACGGTGACAAAGAAATCTCGAGTGGGCGCGGGCGCCGGGGCGGCGCGGGCGCGGTCGCGGGCGCCGGTGGCGGTAGCGGCAAAGTGCGGCTCTTCCACAGGCTCAAATCTCGTATACACATTTGATATGATGTGGATCGATGTACTGTTACACTAGATTAAAGAAATAATCCATTAAAATATATCAATAGATTGGAAATTGTCAATCGAGAGTAAATTGAAACATTTCGTGGAGAAAATATCTTGATTTTATCATCATATTTTATTTAAGAGTGAAAGCATTCCATTAACTTTCTACGTTCTTACTAGATTTAACTGACTTAGAAAAGTGCTAACTTCAGCGAGAATTGTTAACTTACGGATACTTCTTAATTTTTTTCATATTATTGCTACAACAAAGAAAAAATGATTCAATAAAACACAACTCAAAACGAAAACGAGAAAAAAATTTGTCTTTCAAACATATTCTTGGCCCTAGACAAAAATGTTTCTGCAAGGCAGAATATAAAAGAGAAAAACATGTAATAATAATGAACAGTAAATAATACAATCCTAATTCAAATTCCGGTTGTTTGAAAGAACAAATCTGGAAAATATTTTCGTATGAAGCCAATATTACCCGCCTGGCGACGTTTCAGCTTGCGAGTGTACTCCCCTTTCTGGATTTCGAGGGGAAATGAGAGCGGAGTCAGGGGAAGTTGCCCTTGCCCGCAGGAGCACCGGGCTTCCCAGGCGGGCCAGTAGCTCCTGCGGGCGCAGTTTGACACTCCTGGCCTACACTGTCTCTCGCAAGCCCTGACAGTGGTCTTGCAATAAGCCTCTTTAATGTGCAAGTACGCAAAACGCAACCTGGCCAGGCCGCCCGGCCCTGGAAAACACCGGCGGATAGCGTCTCTTACGCAACTTCTTTCGTCGTAGAAATGAGCAGCTTAAAAAAAGATGGCGGACTTTTTTTATGTATGACATATTTTACTTGTAAAGAAATAAAACATAATATACTGAGAATTAAATTATATTAATGATGCAAAAGAACTATGTGGAACGATTCACATAGTTGCCACATACCTCAGAGAACATCGTGTTAAAAATTCCCCGATTTTCCAGGTTAAAAAAGGGAAGGGGTGTAAAAATTCAAATATTGAAAACAATTTCGTAAATAAAATGTTTTGTTACGCAAGGTTACGGTGCCCCTTTCAACTTGTTCAGACGGGCTATGTTTTCTTCAATACCGTGTTCGTGCTTTCTTCAATATTAACTTTAATAGTCGAGAATTCTACACATTGATTGTGACACTCCCCGTCTCTCGATTTCAACTCAGCTACATCACAGTAAAATGTCGCTCTTGCCTCATGGCAATACTGGCATGATAATATTAGCATTTTTTTTCAGTATTATTTTTAATACATGTTGGTCAGAACACTACCCATTCAAACAGCAAAATCTATTTGGCACTTTCAGATTCACCCGTCCCGACCTGTGATCGTGGTTTTATTTCGACTGATGCGATAACATTCATTTGCGTTACTCATGAATGAAAACTTAACTATTTTCTCCTTCCCCGTCCCGAGTCCGGGCTGCGGTGCAATCGGGTTATGTCTTATCAGATAGCCGAATGTGAAAGGAGATTAACTGATTTTGCTGCTCAAGTTTTATAGATGTGTAAACGGAAGTGTCCCATAGATTATTTTTGGAATATGATGTGAACCTACAGCCTTGATTGATCTCCATTTAGAGAGAACTTCATTTAGAGCAGGGCCGCTCAACCATTTGCTCCGAGGAGGAGCCTCCGGTTGCTCTTTTCTCTTTCGCCGCAGAAAGAGCAAATGACGTCATCAAATATCGATCGGCGGCATGTGGCACAGTGGGTCGCGTCGTATTTCTACGGGTATTTTCCGTTGTTCGGAATGAAAAAATCTCACAGCTCTGGGAAAGGATATTACGACAGAAAAAACAGTAAGATACTTTTATAACATTAATTGGAACAGTTACTAGATATAAACGTATTAGTGTAATTTGGAAATTAAAAAACGACAATTTGCAATGCAGCATGGAAAGAAAAGTATCATTTTGCAGATTGGGCTGGCAATGCCAATTGTTTAGTTGCAAAAAAAATGCTCAATAACATAAAGAAATTTAATAGCGGTGACATTACACAGTTTATCATGCTGCGAGTATGAAAAGTATTATAAAGGTTGCACAAAAATGTGATTGAATGAACTAGTAATAAAAATACTAAAAGTAAAGGAAATTAAAATTAAAAAATGAAGTTGATTGCAAAATCAAATACTCTTTTTACACCTTTTAAGTGTTTTTTTTTTCAATGTACTGTCTTATATTAGGAAGAGATGACGTGGTGCTATTGAGTCGTAATATGCGTTTCAGATTGTGATCTGTAATTGTACTTCTCATTCGAGATTTGTTGCATGTTGCAGTTGTTGCAGTTGCATGTTGATCCAAACGTACTTAACAATCGAGCAGCATTAAGATGCAGTTTTGGAAAACGGTTTTGTGGGAAGTTCTTTTCCTAAACGCTCACGTTGTAGTATCGATATGCAATAAAATTAAACTCTTTTGTATTGTGTTATTTTACTGTCAAAACAACATAAGAACATCAAAATACATCCAAAACTTACTTCTAGTGAGGCATTGTTTTTCAGAACACTGAAAACTTCCTTTTGTTCTTCTTCAGCGTACTTGTCATTTTCATCAGCATGATTAAATGTATAATGTCTTTGCAAATTAAACTTCTTTCACGTGATTGAACCCTTTATGTAAACTAAACATTTGGCATAGCTGCCGTAGTCGGCGAAAATATACTTTTCTTCCCATACTGCATTGAAAATTGTCGGTGCGTCGACTTCCATGTTTCCGCGACTGCGAGTTACCGGGACACTGTGACAGTGGTTATCGCAAAGCGCGCAACGCTCGGGCTCCGGTGTCCCGCTCTCGGCTGACAACACGGCTCCGCGCTGCCAATTTGCTCTACTTGAGCGGCCCTGATTTAGAGAGAACATGTCCTTCTCTTTGGTCCAGTTAAATATCGAATAATTATGATTGTCTAGGCATGCAATTTGATATTCGTCGGCCGTATTCAGAAATGCTATAAGACCTAGGAAAATATCAAATGCCAACATATACCTCAAGCCACCATCACTCCATCATTGTCACTGCATCTTTTTCTTTCTTTTTTCTTTCTTTCTCTTTCTCCTTTTCTTTCTCTTTCACTCTTTCTTTCTTTCTCTTTCTTCCTTTCTTTTTTTCTCATTCTCTCTTTTTTTCTTTTGCTCTTTTTGCTGAAAATGGCTACATCGGCTTACTATTTTGACAGGTTATCTTGTCTGAAGGACCCGAACTCGTAGAGTGAAATGAGGTGCTGGGGTTTGGTTGGTTCAACGGCAAATCTGCCTCAATCATATGCATCAGATGAAATGAATGATTTTTTGTTGATGCTATTGATCAACTGCGACATCAGTTTTGATAAATGATCCACTCTATGGTTTTTATTTAAACATTGATGGGGATATTATTTACGAGTTCAAGCTCTCTTTTTTAGATGTTACAGGAGATCATATTTTGCAGTTGATGAAACAGACTAATCCATTTTCTATTGGAGTTGGTGACACTCCTATGATATTTTTGACAATTGGGACTGAGTTCTTGTGGCCTTTCAATGTGAATATCATAAATTGCTCACTTACTCAGTCTTTCCATTTATTTGGAAGAAATCGTTAGTTGTCACACTTCCAAGAAAAACAATCCAGTATCATTTAATGATTTCTGACAAATCTTGATCTTTTATTCATTTTGAAATACCTTGGATACTGAATTTCGATCAGTTTAACGATTATTTGAATAAAAACTATCTGCTTAATCCTCTGCAGTGTGGGTTTCGTGTGGGTCATTCCATTCAGACAGCCTTATTATATCTTGTGGATGAGGTTCGCACTTCTGTAGATAATTGCAAAGTAACTGTACTGGTTTTGTTTGAGTTCAGTAAGACCTTTGATTTGGTGGATTGCGACTTGTTATTGCACAAATTGTCTGGTCATAATGTCTCAGATCGAATGTTATGTTTGTTGAGGTAATATCTTAAACATCGTACTCATGCGATCAGAAATGGAACTGATGGTCACTCTGCTTGGCGAAGTTTCTAGTGGTATTTCGCTGGGATTCATTTTGGGTCCTCCGTTACTTTCAATTACTTAAATGATTTGTCATATGTGCTAGTTAATTGTAAATATATTCCTTATGGTAATGATCTGCAGATCTACATTCATGGCCTGCCTGGAGAAATTGATTTAATCTTGTCAATGGTAGATAGATTTGTACAGGCAATTAACGACTGGTCTTCCCGTAATTAGTTGATCCTTAATACGGATAAGAACAAAATGCTGATACTGGGACCTCAGAGATATGTTAAAGCATTGCCATTGAAATATCTGCCGAAAATTTATAGACCCTCCCATCCGATATGTTCGCTCTGCATGAAGCCTTGGTGTGATAATAGATTCGTGCCTAAATTGGAAAGAGCATGTCGATTATGTAACTAAACAAAATTGGAGACCGCATCGTCATTTGAGGCTTTTGGGTAAAACAAAAATTTAAGATTGGTTTGGTAAGCTCTCTGATTTTTCTCAGTCTTTAATTATTGCTCTCCCCTTGTTACTAACAAATCTGCAGAGACTTTCCTCAGGTTATTTATGGCGCTGAACTCGTGCGTTAGGTTTATATTCAGGCTCAAGAGAAATGAACACATTACACCATATTCTTGTAAATTGGATTGGCTTAATATTTATAATAGGACTTAATTTGTTCTTTTACAAGTGTACAAAATTTAAATTAAATTTACCAACCAATCTTTTCGACAAATTTAATGGGAACGCTGCATGCAAATCTTCTCGACCCGGAATGAGGAATTATTTCTTATTCGACACGTTAGATCCGAAACACATCTAAGACATTCGTGCTCCAAGCAATGGAGTTGCACAAATTACCTATGGGAAATACGTCCTTGAATGTGTTCTTTATTTTTTTTTTATTTATTTACGTCAATTACAGTTAAAAAACTGTGTGTGACGAGCTATGGGGAGAAGTGAAATTTGTGCACGTTTTCATAATTCTGTGGTCTCTATCCTAAGCAATATTCCAGTCGAATTTTGAATACGAAAAAAAGAGCGTATTTTTTTGAATTTTTGTTGAAAAAATATTCGCTCCTCTATAAGAAAATCTATTTTCAAAGGTATGTTCAAGAGAAGAATTTTCGAGTATCTGTGAAATATGCAAGGCTGTGCGTGATGAAGTGCACTGTTATTACTGTGGACACTGTTGTTTGGTACTTGAGGTTTGGTTTTTTGGTTATGTTTTATTATGATTATATTTCACACACTTGTTTGTTCATCTTATGAAATGATAAGATTAATATTAAGATTGGAATTGATATCGATATTGTAAGGATGATGAGAAAAAACTTATAAATATTTGTGAATATTTTTTGGTACTTAAGGTTCGGTTTTCGTATTATTTACATACTTGCCTGCAATTTATTTTGCAATGATTTCTCGCTGATAGATTAGAGATAGATTATTGTGCGTATTTGTTGGTAATTAAGGTTTTTGTATTATTGACTTACTTGTGTGTACCCATTTTGTAATATTTTTTCGACCAAAACGTCCTATGGCGAAATAAATTATTATTAGTCAATCTTTCTATCCCTTTTTCTCTAATTATTTCACTCTCTTTTTATCTCTCTTTCTCGCTCACTTTCTCAATTTCTCTCACTTTCTCTCTCTGTCTCTTTCTCCTTCTCCCTCTTTCTCTCTCTCTCCCTCTTTTTCTTTTTGTCTCTTTCTCTTTCTGTCTCTTTCTTTTTCTCTTTCTTTCTTTCTTTCTCTTTCTCTCTCTCTCACGTCGAATATTTCCAAGAGCAATGAACACCTTCACGAATTTCGGCGACATTCACAACTGGCGGACCGCTCTGCCATAAATAAATATCGACAAACCCACTCGCGCCATCTCCGTATTTCCCTCCACCCGCCCTTTCGCCCGATCTCACCGATTAACAGCCGTCTCGTGTGCCAAATCTCCCACACGGCAGGTTATAAACGTGATTTTCGATTCGACCCGAGACCAGGCCAGCCTTAGCAGACTCGTCCACATCGAGCTATTTAACGCGCTCCCAACTTCACCCCCTGATTTCAATCGCTGGAACAGAGCAACGCAACCTTTTGGAACGCACGTGCACACTCCGCCTCAATACGGACCGCAAAGGAATAATAAAAAAAAATTAATCCGAGCGGTGAAAACCGCAATAAATAGCGGTGCTCCCGAGTGAAAAATTCCGTTTTTTATTTATTTATTTTTTACTTAGGCGCAGCCGCCGGGAGGGACGCGACTGGCAGCACATTCAATTCCTCCCATTTTATTCCCGGGCGGAGGTCTGCCGGCCGGCCCGGCGCGGCGCGGTGGCGTGGCAACCGCTTGAAATATGCTTTGGCCCCAGGCAAAATCGTACGAATTCATCACGGCCCCGCCGCGGCAGCGGGTCGCGCGTCCGCACGTGGCCCCGACCGCACGCCGCGCCAGGAATTAATCCCGAGAGCATCATTCATTGGGCCGCGCCGGCCCCAGGTACTCAATTCACTGTACGCGCCGCGCTGGCCCTCGGGGGATAAATAAGTGTATTTGCTCGCGAAACTAATTTTCTTTCCCGCCGGTCTGGCGCCGCGACTTTTTTCTGGAAGGGTCCAAATGCGTTTTACGCGGAAGTCACTCCCCTCAATTCACTAAATTTGAGCGAGCGGAGTAACTCAGAGTGGACGCGGATCTTCCGAGCGGGATACGATGTATCTCCCGCGTACAATGCTGATAAGATAATTTGAGCGAATGGAGAGTGTAAGAGGGTTAATGAACAATAATTCACATAAGAGGAAACGGATCACCCAATCAACAAAGGATGGATCACACACGCTGGATGACGTAATTGAATGTTTTAATTAAATTTGAAGCAATTTCTATGGTTTTGTTTGTGTTTGAATGTTCAAGGAACTGCTCTGTAATCAAAATAAATAAATAACAGTAATTTTAATTAAACATAATTACTTTGTAGATTAATATCCGCATACATTTCTATTTATTTTACTTACCTCTCATGCCATTAGTGGTTGCAGTTACAGACTCATGGTAACATTGTATACAACGAATCTGATGTTGCGCATATTCTCGTGGAGCTCGCTTCAATTCTTTTTTATTTAAAAGAACAAATTTAAAAAGAAATCATTCGACATGTTCACTCTCTACAAGGGGCAAAATGCGAAATTATTCTTTAATAACAATTTCAGAGTTTGTTTTTTCTTTTTAGATGTACTCACCAAAGCGAATAAAAAACCAGAATAAAACAGCCGAATGCGTGATTATGTACAAAAAAGAGATGTTTTTGCATGTTTGGAGAATCATATTCTAACCTACTAGTCTTTCGACTCGCAATTTTGGAGATTATTTGAGATCAAGACTGCATTGATTATGGCGCAGAGCAACTTGTATCTTCCATTCTAAGTTATTACACTTAATTTGCTCATTCTTTATCATTACATTCTAGATAAAAACATGAGAAGAAAACTGCGTTCCGAAACGTATAACTTGATTGAATTGTGAACAGAAAAGATGTGAGATTAGAGGGTTCATCTCTCCTTAAACTAAAAGTGTTACTCCAATTTAGAATTGTGAAAGTAAAAATGAGTGTAACATTTGTTTTTAAACGGATGTCGAAGAGCATAAATGGATGTTATCATGAGCATAAATGCCACAGGTTTAATTAGAAAATCGTCATATTAGGAAAGAACCTCGAACAGTGTCTTTTGAGTATTGTATTAAAGAATTGCAGATATTTAATTCTTCTTTTGTCTTAAACTGTAAACCTAGTGTAAATTCTTGTTGTGTGTGTAGTAGTAGTAGTATAATTGTTAGTTGTTTTTTTCAGGAACGATTATTATGTACATGCTTTTTGCGTAAAGTGCTTACCTGGATTTGAGAGATTATAGTATACAAATTTGTAAAAAAAATTAACTTGAGTGATATGAGTGCAGAGCGCCCACGTCCCTGATCCTATGAATGTGTATATGATCTACTTCTAGTTACGTTTACCGACTGAGCGGCTTCATTGAATCGACGCTGCTAAGGTACCGAAGGTACTAAATTGTGTTTTCAATTTATTTTACAATAGAGAACATTTTAAATGCATCTGATGTTTGGGATAAAAGTTATATTTATATAAGGAAATATTTTATCCCGAATTTTATGTTGCAGGAATTTATATTTTTGGCGTGTATCGGCGAAACGAAGTTACAGTTATCAGTATTTTTTTTTTATTTGCGACACAAACAGTAGGTGTAGTGTGGACAGTGAACCGAATATTTTTCGGCATTTTAATAAATGCCAATAACACCGTTCATCTAAATGCATCAATATATACCTGCGTAAGTCACCTACATCGATATGTAACGTCATATTGTTTGATTTTTCCATATTACATATTTTGATGTTTCCATATTACATTAACTTCTGAAAAATTCCCTACAAAATTGCCTTTTCATTGCATCGTGATATGCACAAGCTGGTAAAGTAATTTTATATCGTTTACTTATAAAGATGAAGCATCTGGAATCACAGGAAATAATAAATATACATCCACTTTGGAGTTTTCCACAAGTAGGTCACATTAAAATCTTCGTCAGCATAATTTTCTTTAATAATATTGGACACGTAAAATACCTCATGATGTTATGTATTAACATCTCTCAAAGATGCCAAAATTAGGTCACCAAATTCTAGAGCATTTTTGCCAAAATTATTTATCTACTTTACCAGACCTAGCTAAGCCTACATTCCCTACAATTTAATTGAGTTCGGAAAATTGTGAATCGAACCCATAAACATGAGTCTTGGGTAGAATGAACCACTGGCTCATTGAGCTTCGTGAACAAGGTTTCATACTCCAACATGGGCTCTTTCTATCCATTGACTTTTCAAGAACGAATCTTAATGTGTATGAAGCCTGTTCTTTACTTCACATTCAGTACGATACATTTGGGTTCGTTTTTTCATTTTCTTCATTAATCGCCAACGAGCCTTCTTTCTTTTTCCTTTCATATGTTTCACATTGCTTATATTTTATTTTAAATGCGAGTTTATTTGCAATAATTCGCGTTTTGTGGGTCTTTGATATAGAGAAAATTGGTTTTCGCCAAACGTCTCTCCGTCAGGCCAACAGAAGAACATAAAACTACAGACGATTTTTTTCCAAAATTAACATTCTTCATTTGATCTGGTAAAAATTGAGATCTTGAGAATTTGAAAGAAATATTTTGATTTTGGAATGTACTTTATTTTTTTTATTTATTTACGTCAAAAACAGTTAAAAAACTGCGTATGACGAGCTATGGGGAGAAGTGAATTTTGTGCACGTTTTCATAATTCTGTGGTCTCTATCCTAAACCATATTCTAGTCGAATTTTGAATACAGAAAAGAGAGGTTTTTTTCGAGTTTTGTTGACAAAATATTCGCTCCTATACAATAAAATACTTCACATTAAACTTCAACAATATTTCTCAAAAATGACGCAAACATTTTGGATTCAGTTTTTTTTCTGGGATAGACGAAAACACGTTTAAAAATTGCCCAGGTCTCATTGTCTATTACTAGATATTATTCTACGAATTGTTGAATTTACGTGGGAGAAACCGGTAGAAATGGCTCAGTGTATCCACTGATGTCACTGCAGTGCCTCTGACCGGGAGGTTCTAGGTTCGAGTCCCGACGGCGGCAGGATTTTCGAGCTTGTTAGCTAGGTCGAATTCAGTGGCTGGAGGAGAATTCTAGTAGCCGGCTGTTCTGATCGGCAGGTTTTCGTGGTTTCTCCGATCAACACTAGGCAAATGCTGGAGCAGTACACTAACAGACGGGTCACGGACCATGCGCGATCTTTCTTGCCTCTTCCTTGTTCTATTCTCATCCCTTACACACACACACACACACTAACATGCAATACACAACCACACATGCCGGGAGACCGGTCGGGAACTTACAGCTTGTCCCGGCTGGGGGCGTTGCCCCGCTGGTGGGAGATACCCGGTTAGGAAAAAAACCCGCTAGTCGACGGTAGGTCGGCGCCGGATCTCGCCATCCAGCCGGGAAAATCACAGCCACCTCCCGATGAAAAAACACTAACTACACTTACGGGAGTAATTACCTCTGTAGTTGACGCGCCTGGAATCACGAACAAACAACAACAACAACAACAACAACAACAACAACTACAAGAAATACATTTGAAGACACATCTTCAGTCATCTTATTTTCAAGTCATTAAACTTTGCTAAAATATTAATATTTTCAACGAAATTTAACCGGACATTACAGTTTTAACACTTTGTCTCTTAGACACCCAGATTGAGTATTAAAATGTACTGAAGAAGGAAAACATTAATATATAAAACATAATATTATACAAAAATTTGAAAAAAAAAAATATTAATAATTTTAAAATGTGAATGAACACCACTCTGGGAGGAATGTTAAATAAATTACTCTATTGCCACTATCTCGGTTTGTTCTGACTCTGAGGTCCCCTATCTCTGAATAACTCTGACTGGGAGGTTCTACCGATCGTTCAGCGCGTCGACATACGGTGAGAAACGTGTCAAATCTTTGGGTCTGACAACCCCCCCGGAAACCAAAAAATACAATTTCTCGATGGCGATTTTGCGATTTAAAACGTTTGGGATTTGGTGATTAGATTCTGGATTTAGATTCAGATTCAGCGCATCGACCTTCATAGAGAAACATGCGTCAAGTCTTTGGGTCTGACAACTTCTTTTGTGTGTGTGCCTGTATTATTAATATAAGAGTTTGTTTTCTTCCATTCATTTTTGCTGGGTTTCCCCTCGTCATATGTATTTAAAGTGTGAAATGTGGTTACTTTTAATAAAAACTTCAAAGTTCATTTAAATGACAACTTCGTGCTCTAGTAAATTATAGTTCACGTAAGTCGCAACTCCTGCACTACATTCATTCGCTTTCTGTATAAGTTCGGAATCCCTTAATATTTTAATTTTAAGGAATTTTAAAGTTACTTTTTAGAATGCACGGTAAGGATGTATAATACCCTTGTTTAAGTAGCTGAAGTCTTTCTCGTTTTGTGTAATACGTATTTATATACAATTGAAGGAAGGTTTAAATAACTGTATTACAAATTTCCAATATGCTGAGAAATTAAAGGGAAACTGCAGATTTCTGTTATTTGGGGGGTGCATTTTGTTTCATTGCATACCAACGAACAAGCCAATATTCAAAAACATCTATATTACTAATTTCCTCAGAAACTAAAAACTATGCTGCCTTCCGCCACGTAAGAGTTGTGTATGTTTTTATTAATTAAAGGTTTGATGATGATCGCTAAGCGATCGAAAAGGTCTTAAGATCAAGTATATTTTGTTAGCTGACGACAACTTTCCTTCAGTAATTAGAAGGTCTATCCAGCGATCTTATTAAGATCTTATTAATCTCACCAGCGATCTTATTAAGAAAGTCTATATTTTTGTTAGATATTCAGGAATTCGGGGATAAAAAGAGAAACATATCCCTATACAGTGTTTGAGTAAACGCGTGTGCGAGCGAGTGGATATACGGTTCCGTCTTTCACGGTTTCACGGCACACTTCCTGTGCACCAATCGAGACATACGACGCAACATATCATACGACGCGTCTCTGTCTCTTGAGGGGAAGCTGATAATTTATTTTCGACCAGACAGAAAAATCGAACAAATGTTCAAAAACGTGCTTTTACGTTTTTAGCGCTGCGATCGTAGCGGATAAATGGATAATTAAACCAGTACCACCTAAATACTAGATCGATGTGTGTCAAGGTGCCCAGTGTAGTCAAGGCCGTATACTAGGCCTGGCATGCATCTCGATATGCCAATAAAAGACATATTGCGAAGCATTATCGAAAAGGAATTTTGCCTGATATTAGATATCGCGATAAGCCAATTAAAAGGATTGCGTGTCGGAATAGCCAACTTAGAAAACTATCATTCCGAAAAACTGTGTCGCTTTTCTTTTGTTTGTTTACATTCATTCCTCGCACGATTTCAGACTTCACAGTACAATAATGTGTGTCTGGTTTTTCGTTGCAATTAAACAATATTTTCCTCTATAAACGAATATTAACTCGGTGAACACATAAGCTAATAGGTAAGTCATCATAATATCATAAGTTATCATTATCAACATGTGCGAGCGTGAGAGATGTTAAAGTGTGTCAAAAGCAAATGAAAAACACAAAATTAAAAGTTGATTGACTTCTGTGTTAATAATGCTTTTGTGATGGTAGTATTATTAGTTTATTCATGGTTTCATCTGTTACATTCATAGGGATACTTACGGTAATAAAAATACGTTTTTGATTTTTTAAAGTTATTTATTGAAAAAGGAACATACACTGTCAGTATAAATGGCACAGTAAATAAATAAAGTTGCACAATAATTCTGTGCTAAATACTATAAACTGCTCCCTGAACATGCGGTAATTTCATAGTAAACCTTTTCATTAACTTGCTAAATAATGCAAATGATTATCATATTATACTCCAGTTTCGATTACAAATGCGTGACAAATTATTCCCAATAGGCCTCCAAGCAGGGCAAGATTAATATATTTCACTATCTTTAGACTGTTATTAAGATTTTATTAGATTTTATTTTCCAGATTTTATTTTACACAGTCATACACAGATTGAAAACCTAATTTTTAGTTTTCAATAGATCTATCGCAGAATGAGTTCAAAAAATGTATATATAAAGTAGACACAATGAATACGAATGTTAAATGTTGTCAAATTTCCAGTATTTATGACAATGTGCTTTATAAAATGAAAAATTAAACAGAAATTTTGAGACAAAGTATACAAATTTCTATCTCGGAAAGGTTTTAC
This sequence comes from Acheta domesticus, assembly GCA_031308135.1. Lineage (NCBI taxonomy): Eukaryota > Metazoa > Arthropoda > Insecta > Orthoptera > Gryllidae > Acheta > Acheta domesticus. Next base: position 68,967,167 of record JAHLJT010008446.1, on the reverse strand, counting down.
TTTCTTATTCACATTCGAAATTCACATATCTAAAGTATCTTAACATTCTTCCATTACGAATTTGTTCTCTCCTCTCTTCTCCTGATTAGTATGGCCTCTGGCACTGGAAGTTATTGTTAGGCTTGCTTTCTTGTAATATGAAATAATTTTTCATAAATTAAATTAGATTTTAAAAAATGACAGAATTTATTAAGGCGAGTTCATTTACACCTGGTACATTATTATTATTATTATTATTATTATTATTATTATTATTATTATTATTATTATTATTATTATAATTATTATTATTATTATATCTTTCCATTTATATTATATTAAAAGTTCAAAAATTTTAATTTAGTTTATAAAAATTTCTGTTTACATTCAAATTGGACTTCTCAAGAAGGGGATAAGTGCTCCTCAAAACATTGATAAATGAAAAATGTTTCAATAATTAACAGAACATTTCAATAAAATTTCAATCTAACTGTTTTTATAAAATTATTTTTCTGGTTTTCAATATGTATATGACTGTCAAAAATAAAATTTTGACAAAAAATTAATATATTTATTACACCAGTTAAACACATACTCTTGTAGTGGCTGATAAGGACTGTGAAAAAGTTCAAGGTAAGACAATGGTTCTTTTTAGTACGGAATCTTCGGAAGTGTAATGACGGTATAGTTCCGAATAATTCGGAAGTAAGTGACATTTTTCAATAGTAGTTACGTTAGCTGGCCAGCACTATACCCCGTGGTTATTTTCAGACTACGGCACCATAATTTCCTTCCATAAGAATGGCATCCTAATAGTTGACATGCGAGCGATATGAAATGCAAATCGCGCGGGTTGTGAATTTGTGAGATACTTTTTTATTTATCTACGTCAAAAACAGTTAAAAACTGTGTGTGACGAGCTATGGGGAGATTCGAAGTATTTCTTTGGTATTGTTTACAGTAAATTTGTAAATTGCCTTGAAACATTGAATTTGAATAATAATAATAATAAATGAATTACAAGAAAACGAGAACTTTAAGTGGTAAAATTTAAGTGTTTAGATCACGACGCTGACGAAACATCTACAGTATGTCAGACATGGCATGTGGTATGGGCGCCACTCACAAGGGGAGCTATTTAGAATATATCCGCTAAAACAATTAACAAGAAACCTAATTTGAAGTATCTTGACATGGGCCCAAATTCTATGCTTGCCATGGGCGCCTGAAAATCTAAATAGGCCTCTGTCTGAACCGAAGAAAAAAAGAAAAGTCAAATATAACCGAAGAAAGTTTAAAGCTATCACAGTGCCACACCACGCTCCCCCCAGCACCTCACCACCATAGCCCCGTAATGAACCCGGGGCTGGGCAGCTGTTGGCGGCGGCAAAATTAGGCATGCCGGGCGTGGACAGCGGGAAAATTATTTTTTTTACGTGGGACGAAATTCATATTTGCGTCCCATAATTCACTGCATCACCATGGAACTCCCATAACAGGTGGGAAGCTTGCTCAAAGAGAGCCCAGCTGCGCGAAAAGTTCTATGTTTATAGGCAGCGCCGGGGAAAATGAGACCAATTAAATATTCAGTTGTATTAATCCGCCTACTCCATACTACACCTATCGACTGAATTGTCAAACGCAATACGTCACTTTTCGCGTCACAGCTGGCGTCATTCCATAGGAAGAATCCAAGGAAGAATCTCACCACCATCAATATTTACTAAATACGAGTTTTAATATGGAACACTAATGTTTTGAACATTTTTGAAATGTGCAGAAGTGTTTTACTGCGTATCCGTATTTTTAAAAATTAATCTTTCTCATGATTGTAGATTTAATCGATCTATTAGGAAAGGACATGTTTCTCTTATCATTTTAACAAAATTTGCAATATCATTTGTATGCTATTTAGTAAATGAAGCTGGGTCATTGTTGCCGAATATATTTTCTAAGAAATATTTGAACTGCTCATATCTTGGCGGATATTTTTCTGTTTTATTCAATCCAGTTCCGGGACTATTTTTAGTATTCTGATAGATGTTTTCAGTCCCGCCGCTCCCGAGGGGACCCAGTTGGGGCACCTACCTGAACTCCAGTCTACCCCCATACTGAATCGTGCATTCTCCAAAACAAATATCTTTTGACACTTGACTCGTTCCTCGTACAAGACTGTACTGATCTATGGAAATCATGAAGTGCAAGCGGAACGAAAATATATAGGGAATGAACATAAATTTCCATTTCATAAAATACTGAAGAATGGGATTCAGCAATGGACCAACTATCGGAGGGCTTGTAAATGCATCATAAGTGTCGCATGATAATTCCAAATCAGAAATCTATAAGGAACATAACCACGACGTGTCAGGAGAGAGAAAGATCAAGAGGGAAGTAATCAACAAATTCACTATAGCGGGAAACGATGGAGGATATCTCTGCGTCTACTTCAAAGCTCATTCACGCTTAAAGTATGAAACTGAGACGTCACAAAACGTACTGCAAGAGGCGCAGACTTATTGAAAAGGGCATGCGACACACTCGTTCAAAGATGAATTAAAATCGCCAACAAACTGAAGAAACACCAGAAGCATTTGGAAGTTGAAACGGAACTACAGCCTTTCTTCTAAAGCTCTGAATATGGAAGGAAAAGGAGTTTCGAGAGGAAGAATAGTTCCCTAGAAAATTTTCCTCTTCCGTCAGGACGTATAACTGCGCTTCACATTCCGAATTAAAACCATCGTTAATACTCAAGTCGGGGCCAAAACGATCATCTTTATTTAAACCGTGGTATCTATTGTAAGATATAGGTAATGTAGTCTGAATAAAAGAGTGTTTAATAAATTGTGATTAAACGCAATTTATGTGATTTCAAAACACTAAATGAGACATTGAAAGAGAAAATGTGAGAATTTTCTAGTTCAGAGAAAATGAAGTTCAAAGGTAACAGATTTTACTTAATTCTCTGTAAATTTTTCATTGTTCCATTTTGTACTTCTGCTTCAGTAGTGATTTCCTTTAAAATCCTTGGCCACACTTTCATGTACTTTAACTACACACTTCTGGAACTTTCCCGCATTGGTCTCTCGATCCCTTCACAATTCGCTTCACAGAATTGTGTGAGGGATGAGTTGTTTCGGAAGTATTGCATTTGAGAATGCAATGAAAACGGAACTCTTGGGCGTCAAAATACACAAAGATAGCATGTTTTTAGAAGGCGCTGTTTCTTAGGTAATACAAACATATTGCGCAACTGTTTAACTTCTAAGGAACCATTGAAGCTGACCATTTCATACAATATATTGTCGACGTGAATACACGAATATCGATAAAAATTATTTACGAAACCATTATGTAAAAATAATTATAATAATCAAAATATAATATTACATATCCCACACCCAGTTCAGGAATGTTTCGGGACTCCTCCTCTCCAAATTTTGTTTGTCTCTGTCTTGTATTTTTTTAATTTATCAGTTTGTTTTGAAATTCTAGTTTTTGCTTTTTTTTGCTGAATGAATATTGCACTTTTCTTATTATTCTTACTTTCGAACTTAATGTCCATTGCTTATTGATTTCAATGCTTTCAGTAAAAATGTTCTTCCTCATATTAAGAAAATTCAAAAATTTAATGTGCGTCCTTCAGTTCCTTCATTTCGTAATTAATATCTCAAATAGCTCGTGGCATATCTATTGCTTTAAAATATTCGTAATTGGAGACTTTTCATTAGTTTTATGACCAACAACTTTATAATTTGTCATCCCGATAGCCGAGATCGCTATAGCTGTAGTAACCTAGTGATCTTTCACTAGAGGGTCGCGGGTTCGAGTCCCGCCTCAGACATGGGTGTGTTTGTGTTGTACTTACGTGTTCTACCTACAGTTTGAAAGTTACAGTGGTCGCTATATGACCAAAATGTTGAAAAGCGACCTTAAAAAAGGTTGTATTTTATACAGGTAATAATCTACATCTGTTGGACTCTTTTCTTTAGCTTTCTTCTTCACAAGAAAATGTAAGAGATTGTGAAGGGAGAGCAGTTAGACATTGTTTGTATTTGTTTTTGAAAAAGTTCAGTGTTGCATGAAACTTGAAATCTGAACTTCCTTTATTCTCCTTTTTAAGTGGCCATTTCATTACGTTTAATAAAATTTACGCACGATATACTTCAACCAAACCTGATATTGATTACTGTTGTACGAAACTTGTATGTGTGGAAGTGAGAAAAACTAGTTATGAAAGCTTTCATGACTCTTTTATGTACCTATTAGATTTGCATTTCGCTTTGGAGGCAGTGAAACCGAGAGTAATGAGTCCAGTTTGTTCGCGAATTCCACTTGAGTTAGCACTCCCATTGCAAATTCTCCTCTCTCGGGAGCTGCTAACTTGAAATTTAAAAACCTGCCTTTCACAACGCCCCTAATTTTCCCACAATCCCTCAAAACAGCTAAAATACTGGGAACGGTACAATACCGAATTTTGACGCCGGTGCCAACAAAACTTGAAATATTCGTTCCATTTGAAAATTCTCTTCTAGATAAACTAATTGTCTGCATGTTATGACAGATTCGTATATTGATTGGTTCGTCAACTGTTGGCTGGTTATTATAGTCTATAAGTACTTTTTAAAAATATTGTATCATTGTTCTTTACTAAAAAAATCCTATTAGTTTGCTTTCGAGTAACAGTTAATTGGAAAACTCAAAGTTTCTATTTCGAGATTTTCTGCTCCAAACTTTTTTACCATCGTTTAACCTTAGTTACCTAACGTTAACATAGTTTCGCGGACTATCAAAAAAACGCTTAAGAAGATATTGGATGATTTCGTAAGTGTTATTTTTTTAACTTTACAAATACATATTGTTATTGCGCAAGATATCAATATAAAACGTTTAACAAAAATAGACGTTTTGGGTATTCCTGCAATAAAAACCGTTGATTTTCAAAAACTACAACACTAACTCCCACGTGGTATACAAAATTATTTTCACAACACACGTGTCTCCGACATACTTGAAGATGATATGTTAATTTAGCCCGTACCCGTTTTCCTAAGTGTAAAAACCGAGTCACATTTTACTACTACGAGAGCGTCAACTCAATTTTTTAATGGGCTCTCTACGCGGACAGAGACAATAAGGAAATTCGCAGGTAGAGTTCGCTACGGTCGGACGCTGGTATTCAAGTAAGGCTGTTACCATTCGAACGAAAACCGCACAAATCTTATGTAAATGAGATTTCGGTCAAATTGAAAATTTAGTATGTTGTTCTTTAGATCATACTGATCAAAAGTCGTTATGGCCGTTAAGCAAAAAAAGTTGTTCTTTTTTATCTACGTTCGGATGATAGAAAGGCACAAATGTGCATTCAAAGCATATTCAAAAGAAACAACCTCATTTGTTAAGACTTGTGAATTATGTTATTTCTCTTTCACTGTGCTTCATTACCGTGAGCCCTCTTGCCTTCCATGTTGAGGTAGGCCTCCTTGCCTTACACGGTAAGGTGAATCATTACCGTAAGTCTCAACCTTACTATCTACAAGCCTCACTATGGTTGATTATCGTGAGTCCCTTTGCCTCTCGCGTTCATCGAACTTTTTTGCATTTTAGTTATCTACTTCACCGTTTATGATATCTATCATTCAAATGCCGGAGCAGTACCCTAACAAACGGGCCACGGAGCGCGCGCGATCTTTCCTTCCTCTTCCTTGTCCTGTCCTCACCCCTTACACACAAACACTAACGTGCACTACACTACCACACATGCTGGGAGACTAGTCTGGAGCTTAGAGCTTATCCCGGCTGAGGAGTGCCCCACTAATGGGAGATAACTGATATAGGGAAAATTCCGCCAGTCGCGACGGTAGGTCGGCGCCATGCAGCGGGGAAAAGATCACCGCCAACTCACGAGGAAAAATACGCACTTCAATTACAGGGCTAATGACCTCTGAAGTTGACCCGGAATCACGAACAATTAATCTATCATTCAAATCGACTGAAGTGGATCTGTGTTATTTCTCGGAAAATGAAATGTCATAATTCAAAAGTCAAAATAAGAGAGGTTGTTTCATTTTAATACGCTTTGAGAGCACATGTGCCTTTCTATCATCCGACAAATTGGCATGATCTCCGTTTTAAAATTACCTTAGATCAAAACGAACAACGTTTTTTGCTAAACGACCAGAACGACATTTGATCAGGATGATCAATGTCTTTATGGTCGTTTCACATCTTCCCATAGCTCGTCACACAGAGTTTTAAACTGTTTTTGACGCAAATAAATAAATAAATAAATAAATAAATAAATAAATAAATAAATAAATAAATAAGTAAATAAATAAATAAATAAATAAATAAATAAATAAATAAATAAATAAATAAATAAATAAATAAATAAATAAATAAATAAATAAATCTAAGGAACAAAATTTTCAGACAATTTGATCGAAAACTCATTTCCATAAGATTTGTGCGGGGTTCTTTTAGCTATAAAGGAGACTCGCCAATTAAACGAATCTATTCAGATGTTCGAGTAGATAGGACATAATTGGAATATTGGTAAAAAAGAAAGTGGTGAATCAATATATCTTGTTCCACGAAGTTAGTAAATAACCTATGCTGTGATAGAGTAAATCAGTTAGGCAAAGTTATTGTAATTTCAGTGTGAATGCAGAGAGGTTAAAGAATAGACTCCAAAGGTGTTATTCAAATTTATTATTGTGATATTGAGAAAAAGGAATGTAAAGCTGTTAATGAACTGTGAGAAAATGTAATTGTAAATTGTGTACAGGGATTGTATATGGGAGGTTTTGGATTGTCAGATTCAATGATTCAGATAGCTGTTTTTTCTTGGAAAGTATTATCATTGGCTCAGAGAGATGAATTAAGTATAGTAAATTCAATTTAAGAATTGAAGAATTAGAGAAGCACACAATGATTGTTTCTTTTCTAAGAATTAAGTATTGTGTCCAAAGGTTACGTAGATTTTTTGTAAATGAATACCAAGGGGAATTTTCATGGAGGTTGTGTGTTAATTTACTTCTTTAACAGAATAGTAAATTGTGTTCTTGTATTTTGTAAATTTCTAGTTTGTTGGATTTGAGATTATAGAATACTTTGAAAGCTTGATTTGAGTTACTTGTTGTAAAGAGAGTGCAGAGAGCCCAACGTCCGAGAATTTAGAAACACGTATGTATGACCTACCCTTGCACAAAATGTACTGGTTGAATTAATAAACCAAGGAGAGTTCATAATACCAAACGTAGTTTTATGAAGAAAACAGTTCACCGAAAAATTGGAATGTCAATAGAAAATAGAAAAAAAATGGTTTGTTAATAATGTTAATTAGAATTTAAAGAAGTTCATCCACAGTTCGAAAAAATATATTACTTCCAACATTTTATTGAATATCAGAAAATATTAATGGTTTAGAACGGTGTAATATATCTTTTGACTATGCAAAAGAAAAAAGAACCAACAAAGTGACATTTTTACCTGGTTGGTGGGTCTGCTAGTCTGCACTTCACATAATTGCATTTGTCGTTGCGAGTTGGCTCGCATTCTCCCAGCGCTCACTGCTTTCCGCACTGGCTCTCTCATTGGGAAACAGGAGCTGAATCATTGCCGTGTTTCGTATTCAACTTCCGCACATTCACATGTTTGATATAAAACGTTGATATGTATTAAATTTCCTGCGGATGGAGAAAGCCCGCAGAAGGACCTATTCATATGTATGTATGCTAAAATTATACTTTATTATTTAGTTTAGTGGACATGCAACAGAATATTGCGTTGTTTCACCAATGACGTCCGTGTTTAGCTAACTGGAAACAAAGTCGAAGTATTTTCAGCTCCGGGTGTTCATGCGTTCTGCCCTGTTTCGCAATGGGAACTGTCTTTCCTTTCATTTCATGTCAACAGCTGGGAGATAATTATTCAATGAATTGATACTTCTGCATAGAGCTTTATATCCTTTTGGTGAAAACGGGTATAGCTAAATTTAATCTTTACCTTTAATTTGAATCTGTCACTCAAACTAATTTAATGGACCTACCCTCGCAACTAATGTGTAGCACTTTTGATTGCAACTGTTTTTTTATTTTAAAATATATAATGATAAAGTGCACATTTTTGCATTCCATAACATTTTGTATGTATTTTTTAAAGCTGTAGAGATGCTTTAATAAACATTACATATGTATTTAAATCAAATTTGCAAATTTTGTTAATAACTACACAGCGATGAAAATCAGGAATACTTTTCACTTATTTTACAATACAAATGAGATTTTTCAATATCATTTTGCAGTAGTACTTTTCCAATATAATTATATCTACTTACTATATTACTTATTTCACAAATTCAGAAAATGTTCTACTCATACTTGTGTTCCGCTATAGAGAAATTTTTTTTTCATCTAGCACATAAAATACGTAATTTTTTCTGGATCGTCTATAAAAGGTGTGGGCCGTACTATATAAAATGTATCTTTAACTAAACAACGCACTCTAAACAGAACTCTTCTAGGTATTCCTATAGTATCGGTAATTGTCTTTTCCGCCAACATTGATGATTTTTTGTATGTATCAATAAAACAATAAAAGATATCATAGATAAGACATAATACACAATAATTACTTGTATTGCAGAAGTACTGTTCTATACCCCGTATTGTAACTAATTATGAAAAGGTTTTCGACGAAAGAGATAATTTACACATTTCATTCAGGGCATGTGAAATGCATCAGTTACGTTTACTCTGCGAACATTATAATTCATTACCTTTTGACTCGTTATCAACCTGACTCATCGAATATAAATAGCCCTATACATATTGAATATGTGATTCAATTTAGATAAATACGATATTGGTAACCTGATTAAAGGTCATTTCACCGTTCCCTACAATCGGATCCATTAATTGGTTTCCAAACAACTCTTTGTATTACAAGCAGTTTCCATGACTTTTTAGTCTGCGACAAACGTTTTAAAATGATAAAACAGTATTTTTGACGTTTTGTGTTTGTACTCTGTAACAAAGTAGTTCTTAGATTTTTCCAGACATTTCGTGATATAAACAAACGTCTAATTCGTCTTTCGTGAGTTATACATTTTTGTATTTCCGTTGGAAAAAGAGATGGGCCTCACAGCTTTTCTTCAATAACTGTTAAGGGAATAACAGTGGACTCGTAAAAACGGTAATTAATATCAGTTGAAAAATAACACGTCCATGATCAGCAACCTAACATAGCCGTCTGCTAAGAGTTAAATCAGTTGTGGCAACTGTTGAGAGTTAAACCAGGCATAAGGAATAAGGTTGGTAGCACCGTAATGCTTGTGCAGCTACCTTACGGCGATTGCTTGCACTACTTCCCCAAACATGTTTGGGCAGGGACAGAGAAACAGCTGATATGAACGAGACTCGATGAACTCCCAAAGAAGAATAGTAGTTAATATGATGAGTAGCAAATGTGTATAGAATATTACTAAAATAACTGATTCGTGATCAGATTGCAAATATTCCTTCGAATATGCAACATGTTCATAGTGAAGTGACGAGTGCCGAAAATAATGAAAAGTAGAAACTGTGTTTTGCTTACCTACAGCTAAAGTGGTAATGACTGTTGAATATCAAAGATTGTTACGCGAGTTACTTGACCGTAACTCATTGTATTCTATCGGACTTTGGGAAATATTAGTGGATCTCACATAAGCTGTAATGGGACAGAAAGAAGTTTACAAACATCTTGGACGGATTTAATTTAAAGGACAAACTTCTTATTGTAGTGTACATGTACCATAAAATATTTATTTATTTAATTACCCACAACAGGGCAAAGCCCCAATTACAGTAGGCATTACTAGGAAAAATATACAAAACATACACAATAATAAAAAAGAGTTTCAAATGATATAACACCACTAAATTACAGAAGTCCAATTACAAGAATACATCTTTTTGCAAAATTGATAAAACATAACACACCAGTAAGATAAACAAAAATGGAAACATATCTTCAAAACAGCCATTACAAAAACGAACAGAAATGAGTATAAAAAATGAAAATAATACAAAAATGGAAAACGCATCTACAGAATAATCGGATCATAATAGCGAGCAATATTTAACACAATAAATCCACATTCAGTGATCATTCAATATTTTATTTAATTTCTCTTTATATTTTTGCAAAGAAAAACTAAAGTCTAAATCCCACACTCTACTGAATTCATTGAATTTTGAAGACATTCTCAAGAGTGGTGAATATTTGTGAGATGTTGTATTTGGTTTATTGAAATATAATAATTCTCGGCCTCTTAAATTTGATACTCGTGCATTAAATGACAATTGTGACAGCAATTCATTGCTATCTGATAGACCATTAACTATTTTAAATAAGAACAATTGTTCAGCAAAGACTCTTCTATTGGCAAGAGTAGTTAGATTGAATTCTTTAACTAAAATAGTATAAGCAACTTCAAAAGCAGATTGATTGAACTTTTTGTAGTATAAATACCTCGAGAATCGTTTTTGAATTTTTTCAATTTGGTTACTTAGTGATATGCAATGAGGAGACCAAATAACTGAAGCGTATTCCAATCTGGCGCGCACAAGACAATTAAAGAGGAGTATTAAACTTGAGGTGTTATTGTAATTTTTGGAATTTCGAATAATAAAGCCAAGATTTTTTAATGCATCATTAGTTATATTAAATATATGTTTATGGTAAGTCAAATTATGTTGAATAGTAACACCTAAGTCTTTTACAAAATATACACGTTCTAATGATTCATTATTCATTGAGTAACTTGTTCTTAGATATGCTTTATTTCGTGTATAAGTAATGAAACAACATTTTTTAATATTAAAGTACAAATCATTCTCTACGCTCCATCGGTAGACGTTATTAATATCAGCTTGCAATTTGTTTGAATCATTTTCATTTTCAATTGATTTATAAATTTTCAAATCATCAGCAAAAAGTAAACATTTTGAATATTGAATTACATTAGGCAAATCATTGATATAAATTAGAAATAATAGAGGTCCGAGATTTGAACCTTGAGGCACTCCAGAATCAGTTTTATAAAGGTACGATTTGTGTAGATGAAATTTAACGTATTGCTCTCTATTTGTTAAATACGAATTCATTAAGTTCAACATTTGTTTTGAAAATCCGAAAAAAGAAAGTTTAGATAAAAGTTTTTTGTGATTAATCTTGTCAAAAGCTTCAGAAAAATCGGTATAAATTGTATCAACCTGAACTCTACGGTCTAAATTGCTTGAAACATACTGAACAAAATTTACAAGATTTGTGGTAGTGGATCTACCAGTAATAAAACCATGTTGGTAATCAGATAAGTAGCATTTAACATGGTTAAAAATTTTAACATACATTATTTGTTCAAATACTTTAGCAGGAGAGGAATTTATTGAAATAGGTCTATAATTTTCAATTTTTACATTAGTACCAGACTTAAGTATTGGATATACACTAGTAAGTTTCCATTTCTTTGGAAATTTTCCAATTTTTAAAATCAGATTGTAAATAATGTGTAAGGGATATGATAACTCATCATAGCAGCCTTTCAATATAAACGGTGGTAAACCATCAGGACCGCTACACATTTTAGGTTTCAATTTTTTTATAGCAATTCGAATTTCATCAAATGTGATGTTGTTGATGTTAAATGTGTTAGCAGTGCCCAAAAGAGAAGAATCAAGAATATGGTCATTGATTACATCATGGGAAACATAAACTGATTTGAAAAAAGGGCAAAGCTATTAGCAATATCGTCATCACTAATTAACGGAATATTTTTAAAAGTCATAACATGAGATCTGCGAAAATTTTTAATCTTTTTCGATTTAATATTGTTCGAAAATAACTTAGGATTATGGATGAAACCTTTCTCAAGATTTTTAATATAATTTAGATAAGCGTCATTGATCATTGACTTCGTTATCCTTCTTAATTCTTTATATTTATGTAGATTGTGTGGAGAGAATTTTCATCTCTTTCGATAATACTCTTTAACTTTTAAATTTAGAATGATATCTTTTGTAAACCAAGGGGGTAATATTTTTTACTATTAATGTTTTTCTTAGGAACATACTTATCCAAGATACAGTTCAAACTATCGTAGAAGAAATCAATGGCTTCATCAGGGTCTTCAAATTCTTTAAGTTCATTCCATTTAACATGTTTAATACTACAAAAAATTTCTTTAAAGTTAGCCCTTTTAAAGTCTGGAACAGTAATAGGAGTAGGTTTTAATGTTATGTTATGTTGGCTGCCTTTCATATATAGTTTGATTTTAATTGATGGATGATACTTATCTTCTTTTAAAATAGGTTCCGCGCATTTAGAGATCTCTGAACAATTTGATATGTTAGTTAGAATTAAATCAAGGGTTTTGGAATATTCGTTGAGAACATTATTAACTGATAGTAAATCGTGTAACGCTAAAAAGTTAGCGAGAGATCTTTCGCTAGGACTACCATTTAATAAATTATGTGCAGAATCAGTTACATTAGACAAATTGAAATCACCAATTATTATAAGTTTAGCATCAAACACGTTAGGGAGATTTGAAACAGATTCGTAAAATGACTGATAACATTCCCTTCTAGAATTAGGGGGGAAATACACATTGACAAAGTAAAAATTACTTCTGTGAAGAGTTACTTTTAAAGCAATCGCTTCAAAATTGACATTATTTAATTCAAATTCAGTTATGGCAAAATCATTACGTACTGCAATTAGTACTCCTCCTCCTCTTTTGATATCCCTGTCTTTCGAAAAACATTGTAATAATTAGTAAATAGTTCACAGTTGTAGATTGATTCAGATAACCACGTTTCCGTTAGAAATACAAGATCATATTTGTGGCCAAGAATATTAATATAAAAGTCATTTACCTTTGTTCTGAGTCCACGAACATTTTGGTAATAAATTAAAATATTATCCTCTATTATATGCATGTTCTTTTAATTTAGTTATTGCCTCAACACTGTTTAGAATATGAACAGACTGATCACCTTCACGTATCTTGAGTTTGATATTTCCCGCATTATCAACCCACAGGAAGGCATAATCTCGTTCATTCTTTAATCTTCTAGCTTGAGATAAAACTAATTTACGAAGAGGAGTAAGACTCTGGTTGATGTAAATGGGCTCATTATTTGATCCGCCTAGATGACTCATGTTGAAATTTCTTTTCACTTTTTCTTCTTTGGAGAAACGTGTCCTTGTCAATTCTTCTAACAAATCTTACAATTATTCCCCCTGAAGTAGAATGTTGTAGTTTTTTTCATACGATGGCACGTATCAATCATTTCATCTTTCACTTCAACGTTTAGAGCACGACCAATGTCTTTAACACTTTTAACTGGATTCTTTAGTAGTTTCCGGAACTCCATATATTTCTAACGTATTTCTTCTCCCGTATTTGTTTAGTTCATCTAGCTGTCCTACTGCTTCCTGTAACTTGTTTTTCAACAATGAGTTTTCAGACTTTAAGTGTTCAATTTCTTCCATACATTTGTTTAAGCGTTCCGATTGTTGTCTAATCAGAGCGCTATTGTCGTCCAGCTTTTCATGAATCAAATTCAATTACTTGCCCACATCGTTTTCGGTGTCATGGTGCCATTTTTTTCAAATTAGTAAGATCGTCTTTGATGCTTAAAACCAACTTGTACAGATCCGTTACAGATGGAGTGTCCATTGCCTTTGCGTTTCCAGTGCAGTTATTACAACACCAAACTTTATTTTCCTTTAATACCGTATCTTCTGCAGATAAATTGACACATCTGGCATGAAATGTTTTATCACATTTAGAACATACTATCTTGAACTTTGTAATTCTCTTATTGCACTTATCACATACACTCATATTGTCGTCGATGGCACTCCGTTTACACACGGTAGATTAGGGAATTATTATTAGAAGTAATGGATTTTTTTGTAAGTTTATACGTCACAAGTGAGCTCACAGTTTACTTAAACACACACACTATCAATTTAACACATTACTTTAATAATATCCCGCTACATAACAGATTTATCGGAGCGCGAGAAAAAACGACCTTACAGCGCCATTTCAACGTTGCCAGATCCCAACGTTGCCAAAATATAAAATATTGTGGCACATAGTGTGTAATAATGACGAATTATGTATTAATGAATCAATAAATTTGAACACTTGTTAATAACGATTGATTACATGCAGTGTAACTGTTGTCGTAAAAAGTAGTCGCCGCGAAAGTTTGTAGTAGTTCGGGTTTGGCCCAGTAGATTGGAGTACTATGAATATCAACCGATAACATCCAATAACAGAATAAATGAAATAACTGTTATTTCTCGTAACAGTTACTAAACGAAATGACTCTTTTGGTCACGACTCTTGTGACACGACTTGTCCAGGAGGTGATATATTGAACATCGTTGTGTATATATTGAACATTTCTTATGGTAGTGCTGCAGCAACCACCTGGCACTAGTCGGAGAAAACACGGAACACTACCGGACATATCAAAACGACCAGCTGGCAGAATTCTGCTCCAGTGATTGAATTCGACGTAGCTATGAAATAGCTAATGTCGAAAATCCGCCGTCGCGACTCGAACCTTAGTAGTTCTTAGTCAGTGATGCTGCAAAGGCATCAATAATGGTGCCATTGGACCATTACAGCCAGTCTCTTCTATAACACAGTCATATTGATTTATTTCCTATAGCGATTATCTTGAATAGTTGAATCATTTTTACTTTCTCGCTACCGCTTACGCAGTTGAGTGAAAGTAATGTAATGCTGCGCGAAAAAATGGCGAATTTTCGGCAGACAAAACGCTTATTTCAGGGCTCTGGTTAGTAAAATGTGGATGAATCCAGTTGCTCAATGTAGAAAAAAGTCTAACACATGATGTAGCCACGTTTTGTGCGTTTCTGATACCGAAGAATCGATTGACGGCAAAACGTCTGTCCGTCCCTGTCTCTGACTGTCGGTTGGTCCGTCCGTCCGTCCGTACGTCCGTTTGTGAACAACGCTAGCGGTTAAACTGTTCAGCCGATAATTGATATTCCTCAATCAATCTGGCTGATGCTGCAGACCCTTGAATTTGAAACCCATATTTTAATTGGGAGAGGGGCACTTTAAATTAAGCCCCTGAGATATTTTCAAATTTTTCAAAAAAATGGCTCTATTGATTGTGATTAAATGTTGTTCGATATTGTGAAGAACGCGTAAGAGAAAGGTGCAATTCTCATATTCGTTAAAAACTTCAATTTTTCGAAAATTGCAACAATTCAATTTTTTCAGCGTCTTCCTACAACTACAAGTATGAAGAGGGAGATTTTTCACTTAATGAAATGTGTTCCTTGATGTTAGATTTTGAAATATGGTTTTGTACACGTTTTCGAAAATATGATTACGTTTCGCGTAATTTTGCGTGAAAATAGGGGCGAGAAAGTACGTGCTGCCCTAGTTTATTTTTCTGTCCTGGAGTATAATTAGTTTCCCACCGGGTTTCGGGGGAAGCCTCTTCCAGGCGAAGGCAGGAGACCGTTGAAAGATGTGCTCGCCTGCACTCTGTCGTCGCGACTCGGACCTCAGGACCTTACTACTCGGACCTTAGTAATCAGTGATGCTGCAAAGTCAACGACAATGCTGCCCCTGTACCATCACAGCCGAACTCTAACGCAGTCATTTTGATTTATTTTCAATAGTGATTATCTTGAATTGATGAGTCATTTTTTTCTCTCTATGAGTAGAATTAGTTATCCACCGGGCATATGCGCGAGTCCTGAGCCCCATCCTTTCGGGCGAAGCCTCTTCCAGGCGAAGGCTGGAAACAAGGCTCGCAACGGGAACCCATCGCCTGTACTCCGCCTCCCAGGCGCGCTGTCACTGCCGCGGGCTTTTGCCACATTGTGAACCTATTATTAACATTACACCACGCTGAGAATCTGGAGACAAATGGAAGGCAGATATTAATTCGGTTTCTTGTTACGGGATTGCGGTTGAGAGGCAGTAGAATACCGCGGTTGTAAAGGGTAGTAAAGGGAGCGTCTAGGGCTCAGTGAAACAATACCCGGCTGTGCTCTCAAATAAATTGAGCTACTCCAGGCATCATTGGGAAATATGGCTGAGGAAATTAAGTTACGTTCGCTTTGTTTTGTTTTGGTACTGGATAATATGTACCGTCTTGAGTCCTAATATGTGATGGCTCTCCCACTGAGAACAATTTAATTTCTAGAGGGAGCAATATGAGGTGTTATTCACAGTGAATGTTTTGCATTTTTGTTGTTGTTGTATTCATATATTATAAATTTTATACGAATATAGGCAGTGGCCCATTTGAAAAATAAACCCTAAATACACAATGCGGCAGCCAGGAACCTAAGATATCAAAGTTCTTTTTGAGAATTGATTAAAGGGTTTCTGACTGTAAAAAATACATCTTTCATTTCAAAAATATCTCTTCTTTTATAGTTCTTTTAACATTACTAGCTATATATAATATATAGAAAAAATATTTTTTTCTGCATTTGAATGTAATAAGTCTTAAAAATCCAATTTTTTAAAACATTTATAGGTAAGACAATATTTTTATGAATCTAGTGTCGCTCCACCAGCACAGACTTTGTGACATTATTTGTAAAGCAATATTATAGGACTAAATGAACTTGAAAAATTGCTTCTTCAGCACTTTTTTCTGTATTATTTCGGAGATTCAAACTCAGGTACGGTACTCGTCATTCACGTTACATTTACATTACCAATATTACAGCTGATCTTAACCTTCCCGACGAATAAATGTTAACAAAATGATTTAGCTATGTACGAGTACTTGGGCAAGCTTGTACGTGTGACTATTTTTTCTCACTGTAGTCAACAAAGGGACACCACGTAAAACCTCTTCTGCTGCTCTATCCAAAGTCTTCTTTCTACACTTCCACCACTGGGCTTTCTAACACTCCATTAGAGATCATCCATAAATTACGTACCGCTAAAGGAGGAGAGAGGGGCTCTGTGGCAGCGTTACGCTGCGTTACATAGAGATAGAGAAGTGCGTTACAAGGGTGGTATTAAAAATTCTCGAAATTTGCGTTATGCCCCTTACCTAATAGTAATGAAAAATTTAATATTAAATAAAGCAAAAAATTAAACATCTTTTTAACAAATCGATTTTTTCTAATAGTAGACAGACTGTTAAAGTTAGTGGACACACACTGCCATTGGTTCTAGTGATCAAAACGTAACGAAATAATCTAAAACGAGAAATTAATAACCAACAAATTGTATCCACTGTTAAAGAATCACTCAATTTGTGCTTATATAATAAACGCCTACTATAATAAACCATGTGCGTCCTATTACCATCAAAATAATATATTGACGACTGCGCTTCAGTAATCAGTTAAAACTTGATTTCTATTGATACGGAAAGTCATGAGTTGTTGATCTTACCAAGATGGTCAACCAAAACAAAGCTAACATCATCATATCAACACATGTACAAACATTGCCAAGTTCATCCTTGCCCTCTTTTGTTCTTACACGACTCCTGTCAGCCGTAGTTCTTCAGATCGTCGCTAGATATCATAAGCTACCTTTTTCAATCAATAAAACAATTGTATGGTCGCTTCTCTTCTTATTTTCAGCATTTATCTCGGAATCATCTACGGTGGGTACATCTATCTTATCTATACAAAATTCGGTCATTGATAAATATTGTATATGCAGTAAATAACTTGGAAATTGTAATACTTCAAACTTTGTTTGATTTTTAACAACGATATATATTTGAATCTATGTTGTTTCTACAAATGAAATCGGTTAATATACGAATTAATCAATGCCACTTGATTATGAAGGTTGTAAAATTAAAATATATCATCACATTCGCGTAACCGTATAGATACATCGATTGGCCTAATATGTTTAATTAACTTAAAAGGCACTCCAGTAATTGCTGGATATGTGATGTTATTGGCATGTCACAGCTTCTATGAGCTTATCATGATATTACGGTATTGCGATCTAAAGCCATCCTGATATCTACGAGCTCTTCTAATAATGCAATATTATTAAAGTAATTTTTGTGTAAGTGTATGTGTGTACAGTTGTATACATGATTCACCAGTATGAGACAGAATTTGTGCGTTTGCCATTGAATAACATTGTAACTGTTGTTTAATTGTTTAATTCTCTTAAACAATCGCAGTAAACGTTGCCTCAAAAAAACGATGTAGTCGGCCCCGTGGCAGAGATCGCTAAGTCAGTAGTGCGATAGTGATCTTGGAGCGTGGGGTCACGGGTTTGGGTCCCGTCAAGGGCATGGTTGTATATGTTCGTCCCTTCACCCCCTATCATCACCATATCGTTTCATCCTCATACCATAATGTTACATCCAATAGTGGTCGCTGATGACCTAGTAGTTGATGCGACATTAAATTACAAAAAAACGATGTTATTGGAAAATGCCCCCTTAGACAACATTTTAAAATGAAATTAAAATAACACATTATTCAACAAATTTATGCCAATTAATTAGAGTGCGAACCCTAAAATTTCGTTACAGATTGCAAACGGTATGCCGTATATTTTCGGAGGTCAATAATAATAATAATAATAATAATAATAATAATAATAATAATAATAATAATAATAATAATAACTCCACCTAGGGAGTACACGACCTTGGAGTTGGTGGTGGAGCTTGAGTACCCCCATGAGCCTGAGAGCTATGTCAGTGGTAGCCTAGCTACTGGTAGGGCCTCCCTTGCTGAATAGGTTGAAGGTGAGGGGTCAGACGAAGAAGTACTCCATTTTGAGGAGAGTGGGGAGTAAGCAGAGGGGGAAGGGTCATGAACCTTTGGACTTCCTGTTATCGGCCCATGGAGGGTACAGGAGAGAAACTGGGTTGGCACACCAGGCCACTGATTAGAGTGGAGGCCCGAACCTTGCATTAGCCAGCGAAGGAGGCTGCCTTCAGCAGTCAGTGAAAATCCCGTAGGGTTTAGTAATGCCGACCGGCGATCGGAGGGACCCCTTGCTGGGCCCTGCGGGGGGATGCCCCGAGGCCACTGTGGGTCGCAGTAACGGATCGCAGGAAACAACCCAAAGGTTAAATGTGATCTGTGAACTCGAACTTGCTACCTGCGAATCTTCACTTGAAACCAATGAGCAAAATGAATAGAACAAGCAATGTAATGAACCTTAACGTGCCTTGTTCTACCAATGTCCCATACCTGCTCAGAAACCGAGCTAATGTCACCTTGTCGACATCTGGCTATCCCACGGATGTTAGTCCCAGGGACCCAGAGCCGGCAGTAGCTCGAAGCCATCGTCAGAGATGGACCGGGATGAATTAATGGAGGTGATGTGGTGCTTTTACTATGCAAAAGCGAAAAATGGGGGCTCAGAAATAGAAGTTTTCAAGATATGGAGAGAGCGGAACCCAGATATGAGACCTACCCTAGACTCAAAGAAGCTTGCCAGTCAACGACGATACATACTCAGCAGTGGAAAATTCACATCAGAACAACTTGCAGACATCCAGAGAAACGCAGAGTATGTTCATCGATCAAACCATCCACATGACGAACATCTAATATCCCTGAAAACGATGATCCCCTTCAAGGTTCATCTCTTCCAAATGAAACATTCGTCAGTGGTGAAAATTCATCTGGCCATGAGTCACACGATAAGGACATGATGCGGAACCTCCTCCGACGCGAGATACAGCGAGTTCGTCTACTTCCATTCGAATCTCGTGCACCGTTGAGGCGAATTTACGAAAATGCTAAAGCTAAGAGAGTGATAGAAACAGCGAATTCTGTCTTAAATGAGGTTGTACAGGCCTCAAGTAGAGATCTAGATATTACTGAAATCAATCACATCGTGTATGCAACTGGATATCTAGTATCTCAGATAATCTTGGGGCCAGCCAAGAACACCGATGGCCGACAGCCAGACAGAATAAAAAGCTCCGTACCTCCATGGATGAAAAGAATTATGAAACGGATAGCCGACACACGGCGTGAAATATCACTCCTAGCCGAGGCATCTTCTAAGTCAAACCACACGTATAAAGTTCAACAAAAAATACTCCATGTTGAACAAAAATTCCTAATTGACAATGATAAAACAAGGCTAATGGTAGCTGAAAAGCTACAAGAAAAAATCCAAGCATGGGCTCAACGAATAAGGCGGTACAAACGTAGAATCGATTTCCGTGTACAGAACCGGTTGTTTGAAACAGACGCGAAGAGATTCTATCGCAGTCTGACTCAAAAACCGAACGGCAATGCTGCCCCTCCTTCAAAAGATGACGTCGAAACATTTTGGTCAGGAATCTGGGAGGAAACCAGATTGTACAACAAAGACGCATCGTGGCTCCAATCTGAAGTTGATGCTGCCAATGGACTCGTGGAAACAGTGGAACATGTTCAAGAATTCTCCAAAGAGGACCTATGCCAAACAATTAAGAATATGGGAAACTGGAAATCCCCTGGGGTTGATAAGATCCAGATTTATTGGATTAAGAAATTAACAGCACTACATTCTCATCTTGCAAAGGCTGTTAATAACATTTTAGAAAACCCTAACGAACTCCCCGAATGGCTCACTCGCGGCATCACGTATTTGCTACCCAAAAGAGGAGACAGCTCTTTGGCGAAGAACTACAGGCCAATTACTTGCCTGCCAGTAATGTACAAACTTATAACTGCAGCCATTGCTGACAAAATGTATAGGCACCTAGAGAAGAACCATCTGTTGCCAGTTGAACAGAAAGGATGTCGTAAAGGTTCCTATGGCTGTAAGGAAATCTTGCTTCTGAATAAAATAATTTGAATGATGTAAAGAAACGAAAACGTAATTTAAGCATGGCTTGGATTGACTACCAGAAAGCCTTTGACAGTGTACCACACGATTGGATTTTGAAGACCCTGGAGATCTATCGATTTCATCCTAGACTTGTTGAGTTTTGCAAGGCTAGTATGAAGTCGTGGAGCACCAGGTTACTAATCCACAGCGGAAAGGGAGTAGTAGAAACCAGAAGTATTCAGATTAACAGGGGAATTTTTCAAGGAGATTCACTATCCCCTCTGTTGTTTGCATTAGTTTGATTCCTCTATCAAGACAGCTGTCGCACAGTGACTTTGGTTACAAGCTCCATGGTGATGAAAGGCCTGTATCACATTTATTTTACATGGATGATCTTAAAGTGTTTGCTAAGAATGAAGCGATTCTCTCCCAAATGCTGTCTGTCATCAATGAATTTAGCAATGACATCTGCATGAAGTTTGGTCTTGACAAGTGTGCAAAAGTCAACTTAAAAAGAGGCAAAATGACAACGTCAGAGAACATTGAAGTTGATAGACACACTGTGATTCAAGATCTTGAGCCAGGTAAAACTTACAAATATCTGGGCATTGAAGAATGTGAGACCATCTCGAACGACACAATGAAAGAGAGAATTCGCAGGGAGTATTATAGACGAGTGAGACTTGTCCTGCAGTCCGCTCTGAACTCCAGGAATAAAATATCAGCAATTGGTAGTTTGGCGGTGCCTGTAGCCGAATACAGTTTCGGACTAGTAGACTGGACTGAACAGGAAATTCGCATCATGGATCGAAAAACCAGAAAACTGCTTACAATGCATCATGTCGCCCACCCCCGAGCTGATGTACATAGACTTTATGTTTCACGTAAGGAAGGAGGAAGAGGCCTGAGACAAATTGAAGCCTCCTGGCACAATGCAATAACCGGGATGGGAAAGTATGTAGTCAGCCATCAAGATGACCCACTAATGAGGCAGGTCATGAAATCTGATCGAAGAATGGGAAACAGAGGCATTGTAAGTGTAGCAAGAAGCATTGCGAACAAGACTATGCAAGACACCCAGAATGACAGAGACACTGAACTTCTGATGCTACTTAACATAAATTTGAGACACAGAAAATGTTAAAGAAATCGTGGAGAGACAAACCACTCCACGGACAATACCTAAAAGAATGGACAAGGTGCAGATCAATAAAGATCAATCATTTATGTGGCTTAAAAGGGGAAGATGAAGCCAGAATCGGAAGCACTTGTAATAGCTGCCCAAGATCAGGCCTTGAGAACACGACATTATGATAAAGCGGTTTTCAAAATTTCCCAAGATGATAAATGCCGCATTTGTCAGGAACACGTAGAAACCATTGATCATATTGTCTCAGCTTGTCCAATTCTAGCAAAGACCGAATATTTGAAAAGACACGACAGGGTGTGTAGCTACCTCCACTGGCAGATCTGTACCGCCCTCGAAGTTCCAAACACATGCCCCAAGTGGTACGAACACTCACCGAAACCGGTGACGTCTGTTGGATTGTGTACGATATTGTACGACCAACAAATTCAAACTGATCGCACGATAGCAGCAAACAAACCGGATATAGTCATCCGGGATATGGAGAAAAAATCATGTTTACTTGTCGATGTTGCTGTACCTTGCGATCAAAACGTCGTTACCAAGGAGGCAGAGAAACGTCTTAAATACAAGAGTTTGGAAATCGAGATCAGCCGAATGTGGGCGTAAAAGCACAGGTCGTCCCGATAGTTATCGGAGCTCTGGGATTTGTTCCGCAAAATTTGAGTAAGAACTTGTCTAAACTCCCAGGTAATTCAAAGGACTGGGAAGTGCAAGAAATAGCTTTATTTGGAACAGCCCACATTTTGCGCAAAGTACTGCAGAGGCACCGATAGTCGATACTGTAGAGGCACCGATCTACTCCTTAGGAAGCTGGTTGCAACCTGGAGTAGATTTTATATTCAGCCGACTTATAACATCTTTAGTCGTGATGTAATGGAAAAATAATAATAATAATAATAATAATAATAATAATAATAATAATAATAATAACAGCAACATTACTATCATTTTTTTTCAAATTCCACTTTACTTTTTACTCGTTTTCCAATACTTCAAAAACAAGAACTTGTCGCCGATATAAGAAGAGGAGTTTGCAAAAACATCTGAAAATGTAATGTTTTTCTTGTTTTCCCGCAGAAAAAATATTGGTTTACGTAGGTAAGTCAAAAAGTAAAGACAATTTGACTCTATCTTTAGTTTGATTCTACGGCTTTGTGTGTTCCCTAACAACTAGATGGGACCGTTGTCTTAGCCTGTAGGAGGTTTCAGCGTTTTCTGATCAGTTTTATTATATAGGAGCGAATATTTTGTCAACAAAACTCGAAAAAACCTCTCTTTTCTGTATTCAAAATTCGACTAAAATATGGTTTAGGATAGAAGCCACAGAATTATGAAAACGTGCACAAAAATCACTTCTCCCCATAGCTCGTCATACGCAGTTTTTAACTGTTTTTTGACGTAAATAAATAAATAAAAAAGTCAGTCTTGCGCTGTTGTGGTGTAAAGATGGCTACTCTCTGTTTGCGCCAAAGAAGAAGAGCGTCCCGTAATCCGTTTTTTATGGTTTAAAGGTGTACTGGGGCGGAAATCAATAGCAGGTTTCAACACAATACGGGCACAATGTTCTACCGCAGAGAAGTGTTTACCAGTTCCCAGAACAGTGGTCGAACGAGCATCAAGAAAGAGTGAAGAATGGCAGCAACTGAAGAAGAAAGTAGCTATGGATTCCAAATCACCTCAATGAAGAGCACAAGCGCAATCGTGTGAGAATCGTGTGTTGGAGCATCCTGTGGACAGTCCCAATATCGCTCCGTCGGAATACCATCTGTTTGGTCCGTCGATTCTGCTCCGATTAACAGAATTCAAAGAAGTGATGCATACGCGCCTTGCTGTACAATCAAAAACCTTTTTTTTCAGAAGGTATCGGAAAGCTTGTGCAGAGATGGCCAAGTGTGTAGAAAAGAAGGGTGACTATGTTAAAAAATGATATCAATAAAAATTGTGTATTCTTCCTGTATTAAATTATTAACATTGATTTCAGATACTTATTGACTTACCCTCGTACATGCAAACTTATCAAATTTAAAGAAAGTATTTGCTATTTCATAAACAATGTGTAAAGCCTCTTCCTTTATTCTCATTCTTTTGGATTTTCTCCTTTTTAGATTTCTTTGTTTGTGTTAGGGCGCTATCTCCAGGCGAATGTAAGCTTTCATAATCCTTTTACTTTGCTTTTGAAGCCGCAGGACTCTGTATATGCGACCGATCACTTTGCGCTCCCGAATCCTTCTCTATTCCGTCGCCGCCATGGGCCCGTGAACCGGCCCACCGCGAACGAGAACAGGATGCTCGAAGATACGGTACTTGATGAAATGCTCGACCGAGTACTAACGAGAAAATGACACATCTTGCAGATCTCTTTTGTATACCAAATGTAATCATCAAACAACTCAAAGCCAAAATACCTTTTAGCCATTGTATAATTTTATATGGAAAAGACAGGTATTTCCAGATAAATGGAGGGAAGCTATTGTGATTCCCATTTCAAAACTTGACAAAGTACCAAATTCCCCTTCCAACTACAGACCAATATCACTTACCTGTAATCTGTGAAAAATCACGGAGAAAAATTATCAGTTAAAAGAATTAAATTGTACCTGGAGGAACATAATATGCGAGCACATCTTCCATTTTGTTTTAGAGAATCACGTACAACAATGAATTATTAAATAAAAATAAAAGCAGAGTTATGTGATGCTTTTATAAACAACAGTCATGTAATTGCAGCTACCATAGACATATAGAAAGGTTGTTAAATCGTCTGGAAACGGAGAGTAGTAAAAATAATAGTAAATCTTTATTTAAATGGAAATATCTGGACATTTATTAAGAACTTTCTGAGCAATATAAGTATTAGATTTAGAATCAACAAAACCCTCTCTAAACCAGTGTAAATAGAAAATTGTCTGCCTCAAGGTTCGGTGTTAAGTGTTTACAGTTTCTGATCAGTATTAATGAATTACTTCAAACAATCCACAAATCTGTCAAGAGTTTTTTTTTATTTCCAGATTATTTAACTGTAATCTGCACTGGAAAAAACATTCAACACACAGCGAAACACATTCAAAATACCCTAGAGAACCTTCAAAGTCTGAAAATACTGGTTTTAAATTTTCTAAAACAAAGACTGAATACATAGTATTTTCTAGGAAAAAAGAAGAGAAACTCTTAAGGTGGATGTAAATATTCTCAGAAAGGATCCATCAGTCAAATCTTAGGAATGACATTTGATAAGAAGATGCAATGAAATATTCATATTGACAAGTTAAGAACAAGTTTTTAGAAGAATCAACACCATAAAGCCCTTTCTGCAATACAGTGGGTCTGGCACAGAAAATGACTCATACTAACATACCAAGCCATAATAAAATCAAAATTAAATTAAGGATGCATATTATGTGATTCATCTGGAAGAGACCAAAAAAAAAATCGTTAGAAAGCATACAAAATACTACACTACGATTCTGTATTGGTGCCTTTAGAACAAGTCCAACTATTAGTATATTGGTTGAGACCAACATGACACCACTTGTTAAGAACAAAAGAACTAATAATTGTATATGTAAACAATATGATAGCAAATAATCCAGATGTCCATGAATATCCTTGTCAAGGAAGGAAAAACTTCTAACAATTTTCAAAACTCTTACTGTGAAGAGAGAAACGCCTAGTGACAGGCACATTTACTTTGAAAGGAAATAAATGATTTGCAGATTCACAAAACGGAAACTGAACGCTCTTTAAAATACTCCAACGAATTTCTAATTTATCTTCAGTAAAAATAATTGCACCAAAAATTATATATCAAGGCAGTTATTGTTTTCTCCGTATAGTATATGTAATATGTGGTTGCTTAGCATCGACGTCGACAGCTCCAACATCGAACGAAATATTACCGATAATTCAAGTTTCGAAATAATCGTAACATCGTTAGTAAAAGCATGCAATGTTCTTGTCTTCACGAACGTAACTGCTTTTTTTCGCTAATAGTTATTCACTATCTCAGCTGTGCCCTCAGATTTCTTTAAAAATACACCAGTGATGACGTGTTCATTCTACCTGCTGGTGCTGAATAACCCTTATTAACACAAAATTCGTATTTAGAAACTTATACAGAGGTCCATCCTTAAATGACTTTTGCCCACTTTGCAAAAGAAATTCCAGCTTATCTACAGCTCCCAAATACTATTGTGCAAAAAACTACATTCAAACGTTTTTTGCTGTTCGGATTCTAATGCGCTAATGCGAAACTTTAAATGTTAATGACATGGTTGCTTCCTCTGGTTTTACAATCTTCAGAGAATAACAATTGCTTGCAGTAGAATGGGACCATGAAAGAAAATTTTAATTTTATTTATCCCAGACTTCCGAATAATACTACAAAAACCACTGATAAAACCGCAAGGAATGCATTTGTTTATTTGTGAATGTGATCAAGTGTACAAGAGTTTCATTTTTAGTCCATTCCACATTCGGCTATAACGTCGGCTAGGTTTTTTTTATTTTGGTTCATGGTTGTAAAAGAAGAATTTATTCCATGAGTAGTTCCGTTCATACAAATAATTCAATAAGTTCAGTATCCGATATTGACTACTAAAAAAATATTTGGATACACTTCCACAAATGGAATTTACGCACCCAGGGGGATGTAAGTTCAATCTCGAAATTAACGTGAGGTGAATCCCGTGGTTTCGATTGCGTGCTTTCAATTTTATCACAAAAAATTGCTAATTTATTTCGTTGTTCGAGTAAACTCATATAGAAATTTAATCTTGAAATCGTCTCCATTGCACAAGTTCGCTAATATGACCCGTATCTATAGCATCATTGTACTTCCATATTACGCTTGATGCTAGTAAAACGTATTTCAGTAAAACGCATATCAACCATTTTAACTCAAAAAAATCACCGGATTAAATTTCATTTGGTAAATGCTTTTTAAATTAATAGCAACTCCGAGGTGTAATAACATTTGTTTTCAATACTAGCTGGACATACAATAGAGAAAGAAGAGTAAAAAATAAATGGAGGGTCAATTTCAATATCTGTGATTTCAGGTACAGTATTCCATAAAAATAATAATCTGTCACGATCATTACAACTACTTTAATTGTTCGAGAATTTTCCAGAATTTCTTAACTTTGCAATTCATTTCAGTGTAATACGTTAATTTTTGGTGTACATGTATTCACAAAACACAATATTACACATCCTTCACTATCTTTTCCGTATTGGGAGGAGATTGAATAGAAACTTCATGAAAAAAAATGTTTTTTCAATAAAATAATAAAATAATTAATTCATTTTTGCATTACTTAGAAAGAGTCGCGTAAATATAGCTTGACTATTTGACCATCTGTAGACGTTTCACATATTTATTTCACAACGTACAATAAACTATAATTCTGCTGAAAATTAATCTCACAAAAGTCTATGTAAAAATGTATTAAGGCTTCTCAATACCTTTATTATTTGAATGAATATGGCCTCATCAATCACTCCGGGTTCTTAGCGACGCCAGGACAACTTACACAGAAATTGTAAACATTTACATTTAACAATATTTCTAATTACACTGACAGTAATATACAATACAATACATATTTACTTACAGTAATATTTACAAATATACAAAAATATTTACATATTTATAAAATACATTTAATTTAATGTGTTAAATGCGTTTTCAGGAAATCGGAAATCATATCCATAATCATTCACATAATAGTAGTGGTTTTCTATTTATTGCATTTATTTTGTTCCAAACGCCTTTACTGCTAATTTTCGGAATTAATTGAGAATGAAAATTTTTCAAACAATTTCTTTTTGCCTCTTTAAGTATTCTTCTTGACCTAGCTCTAATACGTTTAAACATAATTTGTTTTCAAAGGTATTACACATTTTTTTATTCTTTAAATAAATATTACGCATATTGTCAACTTTTCAAAAACGTTATTTTTTATAACTGCGTTTCACGTTCATTACTCCACCACAGTGGTTTTTTACCAGCTTGGCAAATAATTTTTATAACGGTCATTTTCAGCTGCTCCCATGAACATTCATTCGATTTTTGTCTAAAATAGCTTTTATTTGTTCAATTCAACAGCTATAATTTTCCAATATTTGCATTATATTTTCTATGATACCTTGTACAGTTTTTTTTATTTCCTTTTCCATTAGTAAATGTATTCAGGCTCTCATGTCTCTTAAATAGAACAATCAGATAGTAATCACTGTAACGTAATTGTTCCAGAGTATTCTAAGTATTTAACAAGATTCTGCGTGCATAAATTGGGATCGAGAATACTTTTAGTTCCACATACCACTGTAAAGTGAGTAGGTTTATTACTTTCATTCAGTAAAAAAATCTTCTTCTCCTACAAATTCACCGAATATTTTACCTCTAGAATTAGTTATGTTGTACTCCCAACTTGAATTGTGGCCATTAAGATCGACGGCCGAAGGTTAATTAACTGCAAAATTTCTCAATATATGTGCTGTCAAGAAAGAAGGAATTTGGTACACATACGCAGATTAATGCTCTTATTTTCAATGGTTAACTTCCAAACAACTTCTTCCAAGTTTCACATTCAACTGTTTTCATAGTACCACTTATACCTTTTTGATATTCTCATAAAAATCTGTTTTAAAGTTCGTCTCTTGGTTACACGAACATGAAAATTGTTATCACTCTGGATCTTCTGAAAAAAATCAGATCTTTTAATTTGTCCATTTACATTCAGATATTAGATATTTAGATATTTATTTGTCAAAAAAACAGTAAAAACTGTATATGACGTGTGGGGAAAGAAATTTATCTGCGCACATTTTCTTGAGGGCCAGAATTTTATTTTAAAAAAAAGCAACGAAAAAATGAATTTAGAAAATAATTATTTTAGAAAATAAAGATATTTGAAAAATGTTTTTTCCCGAGTTATAGAAAATCAATTTCAACTGTAAATGAACTACAAGCAAAAGGAGTGCTCAACAAAACGTGCGCACAGTGAAGCTACATTTACGTCCAGAAGCAAAACAAGGGGCCATCTCAGCATTTGCTCAATGGATCAGGGAAACTGGACAAAAACCTGATCGAGATGGGGGTCATTGACCCGGAAGCTGAAGTACATTACTTGTTACAGGCGTATTAAATATTTTTTTAAATGTATACAATGCAAACATAAACTAATTCATTATATATCTTTGTTTTGTTACATTAAACATTATTTTTCTTTTCACGATCAGTATAGTCTCTAATTGTATAGAAACAGTTTTGCAGCAGAAAAGATTTTACTTTTAACTTAAATTTGTGTACCGACTTTAATTGTTTTATGTCATCTGGCAATGCGTTGTAAAGTAACGTACATGTATTGTATGTTGATTTCTTGTACTGAGCTGTTGATACTGACACTTGATGCACGTGATTTCTACGGCGTGTGTTGTAATTATAAATATCAATATTGCATGAAAATATGTTCCCTCCGTTAAGTCATTTTTGACAAATATTACAGATTCGTAAATAAATAGACAAGGCAATGGTAGGATTCCCAGCTCAATGAAAAGAGGCTTGCAGGAATCACGTGGAAGGCATTTTTTCATTATTCGAATAATTTAATAATTTTATTTCATTTAATAATTCCATTTAATAATTTTAATGTCCCTTGCAGTTTTCACTCGATGAATCGTTTGTTCTCTGAAGAAGGTTTTGAAGATTAGGACATCAATGATTTTTCTAACTTTTTCATTATTAGCGTTTAGCGAATATTCTTTCTTTTATTTTACAGTAATCGATAAAACTCATTTGATTAACTCAATTCATTTTTTTTGTCTCTTTCATAGTTATGGTATATTTGAAAATTATTAGAGATATAAATGTTTTCTCAAAACACATTCAGTTGCTCAAAAGTAATTAATTGGGAGTTTTCTTCTACGTTTTACTTGACGAGGAAAAGTTGTTCGTCTATATGGTTTTAACATTACTTACGAAAACACGTTTTGGAGGAGAAACAGTTTCTGTTTCACTCGATGTTTTGATGGTCAGTGATAAAGTACATTTATTTGGATTCACTTGACCCAGAGTAGGAATAGTTCCAAGGTAATTTGAACTTATTTCGTGTTCATTCATGATGTTCATTGATTGCTTCATTGTTTCATCACATGAAGTGGGGGAATATACAGTTTTACAATTACTTGCAATGAGTCCTTATTTACTTTGAAAGTATTTATTGCCGGCAGAACGATAAAGCCAGTTCCTTTCTATTTTGATTCGAACATCGATAATGTCAGGTCTTAGTATTAGGCAGGAATTTCAACCAGAATGCTTAGTGAGGGATGGATAACAGATTTAGGACCGATTTCACCAACGATTTTTTAACACGTACAACAGACGAGAGCCCACAAGCAATTCGAGGATCTTCAGTTGAAGGAAAAGTCAGTCAATTCGAGGAAGCAAAATCTTCAGTTGAAGTAAAAGTCATTCATTAAAGTTAGAGCGTGATCTCTACTCCATGAGAATCAGATAAAACCTGTTTACTCAGTGTTTTGTTTAAATCCGTTCATGCAAGAAAATAGAGGAAGCACTAAATCTTTTAACTTTGAAATGTCAACATCCACATTTATCGCAGATTCGAATCTTAGAGCAAAATTCGATTACTTTGATTCGAAACATTTTTTGGTTCGTGACTACCGAGGCTATAATAAATAAAACCTACATTCCCTCCAGTTTCGTCAATTGGAAAGAGCTACGCATTAGTTCTTCACAAATCTGCGCTAAACCATTCTGTAATTTCATAAACGGTCTCGTTCAAAAAAAGGTAGCATAGCATTGCTTTTTCAATATATTTTCCCCAATAAATACATGGAAAGTATATATTTATTTTTGTGTTTCAATCTTTTTAACACATGTTTCATACACATGTATTATACACATGTTTCGTGTATATGTGAAAAAATGACAGCACATGAACTCTATGAATGCGGTCAAAAATATATTTCGAAGGCCAGAATATGTAGGCCGAAACGTCAGCCACTAAATCGACGACGCGGCTCATCCCGGATAGCCTAGACCACAAAATATATTTCGCTTCCATATCGTTTGTTTCCTCAAAGAGGAAACATACACCACAGTCCTGAGTTCACTGTCTTCCACGCAAGATAGTTTAAAAATTTTGTGCACCCATAGACGTAAAATAATGATTATAATAAGAAGTAAAGTAAAGAAATGATTGTCAACTAACCGAGACTTGGTAAAGGTGTCACGGAACATATCGTGAGAAAGACGTTCATTTTTTAAAACAGTGTTTTTATTGTTTGATTCTGTATTTGTTTTGCCAAGTTGAAATGTTGTAACAATAGGGTAGGAATAAAATAATGTATAATTCAGCCGATTTTTATGTTCTTTTTATTAAATTCAAATTGAGTTCGAATTGGCCGGTTTGGACCACGCATGCATCCTGCATTTACCGAAATCAATTTCATTACCTAGGTAGCAGGTGCATGTAATTTTTATTAACGGATCAGCATTTTACTGGACCCTATTTTTGTCCCTCAGAGTTGTTAGCCCTGGGGGTATGGAAGATGATAATGAGGGGTGAAAGAACGACACATACATGCAGACGTACACAAACACACCCGTGCCCGAGGCGGGACTCGAACTCGCGATCCTTCTGTTCGAGATCTCCACGACACTTCTTCTTTAGGAAACTCGGCTATCCGGAGCGGCTTTATGTTCGTTTATTGATTTAATTTTGAGTTATTTTTTGATTTTATTCTTGGTTATTCTACACACCATAGAGCTTTAATATTTTTATGAGAAATGTATATTGGGTGACTCGTATGGGTTAGGTTAGCATTCTTTCACATTTGTCAGGCATAGGTGAGGATCGGTCTAACGTTTAATTGATGAGAAATACAAACGGCAGGTTCTTAAGTATAGAAGACAGTTTCGAAGTTCTTTGATTGCAGAAGATCCTACCTATAGACTGAAAATAGTATTGAAGAAAGACAAGATCCTTGAGGAATGCTTCAGTGCACACCAAAAATACTTTTTCTTCATCACTATCTCCTAATCTTGTTAGTAGAATCTCCATTCAACAAATCGCTGCAGTATGCTGTTGATTAATGTGTCGATTACCTTAAGGACGAAACGCTTGCGGAAGCCCATGTCTGTGAACAAAATATTAAAGAAAATGCGTTATGAACAAAATATCAAAGAAAATAACCTTCCAAAATTTACATGCCAAACAGGCTAAATAATCAGTAGATTCAAGAATTTTCTGTATGTGAAAGACAGCTACTGTCTGGAGGGCTACTCGAGATCTCAGCCGCAAATTCCACACTGGCAGAAAACCTGGGGCTGCTTTGCGGGCCCAACCACGGCGGTCGCAGAGCCGTTAAAGCGAACCGCCTTCTGTGTGTCCGGAGCCGTAATAACATTTCCCACAGTCGCGATACGAATGAAGTTGATTCCAGATGTTCCAAGTTTGGAATGAAATATAAGCTCATTGTTAATTGGGGGAGAGCTTTTGCATTAATTAGCTCGGATTATGGGGAAGGGATCTTGGAGAAGTTGGACGAGTGGACGTTAAAAAAACGAGTGAATGGCGTTCGGCGGGAGGCGGCAGGAAAGAGCGCTTTGCCCGCTTCCTTCGTGCCTGTGTGCTAATTGGGAAGCACTTTTTGTTTCCTAAATGAGTTTCAGGACCTCCGCGTTATCGCTGTCTTCATCTCTCTCTCTCTCTCTCTCTTTCTCCCTCCGAGTCGGGCTTGTCGCTCGGCGAGCAGGGATGGGGGAGGGGGGGTTGAGGGGCCGGGCCCAAGCTACCCCGCAGCGCCCCGCACTACCTCCCCCTCTGCCAACCCTCGCGGGTGACCAACGCGGAATTGCGTGTAACTTTCTCCCAAGCGCCCTTCCGTGCCCCACCCTCAACCCTTCTGCCCTCACTTCCTCCTCCCCTTGCCCCTCCCGCTGCTGGGTACCGCAAAGGAAGGCCTCGCGGTGGATCCCGTTATCCGTTTCCCACTCCGTTGCCGAAGTAAGCGCGAGGAGGGTGAGGTAATCCCGCGCAATTAATGTTAGAAGTAATATACTCATCCCCCGCGCGTTGGATGAGATGGAAACTCCTGTGGTTTAGATTTAGTGGGGAGTGAGAATGAGACAGATGATCCTAAAAAGTTCGTCTAAGAAGGACGATGTTTTATAGTGGCGTCTCGGAGAATTTAAATATGTAATTACACTAAATGAAAACGTAACCAAGATTCCAGTAGTGTCTCCGATTCTTCTGAGAGGATCCTGGGGTCTATTAATTAAATAGCAAGATACAGCATCCGTCGCGTAAGATTGCACAAATTATTTCTTGGGTGGGGACAAAGTAGCCTCAGTTGAAAGGGGTAAAATTGATGAGCCAACGAGCCTGTAAAATCTCTTCGTAAGTAATTGTCGAACAGAAATATTTTAATAGAATGTGAGAAAAAAGGAACGTGAAAATAGGATCGTCTGTTGGAACGAATATGTAAAACATTCTAATTGTCATGATCGACATTCGTTTAAAAATAACATATTCATAGAATAAACTAGTAAAAAACACATGCAAGTAGCATATTGAAGTATTTCCGACAGTTTCGGGAATTACATTATATTTTACACACACACTAATTGCGCCAGATGTTTGAATTTTTGTATATCTTCACCCAAAAACGTTTAAAGTCAGTTCACATAGACGAAAAAACTCAACAGCAAGTGACCATTGTCAACGTCCCAAGAAGGCAGAGCGACGACATAGTATCCTATGCACAGGCACGTGCCTGCGTAACCAATAATGCTAGAGAATATTTTCAAGTAAAAAAACACACCAACATGTTCCTCGTAATATTAACAATAAATAATCGCTTTTCGGTACTGGTTTCATAACTAACGAACCCCTTAAATAATGTTTTATTTTCTCGCTACCGCTTACGCAGTAGAGAAAAGTTATGTAATGCTGCGAAAAAAACGGCGAATTTTCGGCAGAAAAACTTATTACAGGTCCCTCGTAACGAAAAAGTGGATAAATCCACTTGCTAAATTTAGAAAAAAAATCTAACACGTGATGTAGCCAGAATTCATATTTTGTGGGTCCTTGATACCGAAAAATCGAATGACGGCAAAACGTATATCCGTCCGTCTGTCAACAACGCTAGCAGGTAAACTGTTTAGCTGATTTTCTCCAAAATTGATCCGCCTTAAACGATCTGGCTGATTTCGCGGACCCTTGAATTTGAAACCGATATTTTAATTTTGGGAGGCACTTTACGTAAAGGTTCTGGGACATTTTCAAACTTTTAAAAAAAATGACTTCACGGTTTTTTTATTAAATTTTGTTGATGAATAGTGTGAAGGACGTTTAAGAGAATGGTGCGGGCCTCATTTTAGTTGAAAACTACAATTATGGAGAAAGATTTTTTCCCTTAATGAAATCTTTTCGTAAGGATAGATTTTGAAATAAGGTCATGCACAATTGTTCAAAAATTAGAGTACTTCTCGCCTAATTTTGTGTGAAAGTACGGCGAGAAAGTTCGTGCTGTTTTAGCACCAC
Source organism: Acheta domesticus (assembly GCA_031308135.1). NCBI lineage: Eukaryota > Metazoa > Arthropoda > Insecta > Orthoptera > Gryllidae > Acheta > Acheta domesticus. The sequence continues at coordinate 68,932,639 of JAHLJT010008446.1, read as the reverse complement.
TAGTTTTTCTAATTTCTCGATTTCGTCGCAGCGTGCATATCATCGCAAATTTATACGCACATCCAAGATTAGAACCTTTATTGTAGATTCGTTAGATTATTACACGAAGCGTTTCGTAACAAAATGAGAAGACATTGGTGCCTTTCGTTTACGTGTAAAATTACTCATATGTTATAAATCTAGTTTCAAAGCAGTACACGAACGAAGAAGCAGAACGAAGCAGTACAAGCAGTTCGAAATAAAGTTTTTAGTACGTGAACTTACGGTGACCAACACGCCAAATTTGACATTTACTCCCACAGTTCAAGCACTGAATTATGAGTACCTAACAACTAATAAAGTAACGAAAAAATAATTGTGACGAGAAATCAATTAATAAAAGAAACTGACTTGTATAATCGAAACCCATTTTTTCGTTAAATCGAAACATATTGTACGATTGCGGTTGGTCCAACAACAAAATTTGTCGATGCCTTAAAAATACTTGATTTTGGCATATAAATAATACTTTTTTGTAACTGTATAGTGAGATTATTTTATTAGTGTACCGCGATTGTGAAAAATTCTGCTCGACCATCACTCACCGGGGAACGGTTCGCTCAACTGCTCTGGAAACGCTGCTTGAGGTCACGACCTGCAAAAGGCATCCTTTCCAGTGTTGTTGAATAATCGGTTTGTGATGGCTCCTTCCAAGTTCTCTCAAATAGAAAAGGTTTGTTTATCACACGTAGGTAAAATGTGGCAAACCGCTTTGTGCATCGTATCCTTGAGCGTTTCTTATAAATGTCAACACACGAAGAGCGTAATTACGGTCATTTTCAACAGGACTCCGCAACCGCACATACTCAGTTTCCTGAAGGGTTTGCATGCCGTGTATGGAACGAGATTTGCCACACGTGGTTTGTGGCGTGCACGCTCACTTGGTCTGACTCCATGCGATTTCTTTCTTTAGGGATTCCTGAAAGAGCACATATACTCGACAAACGGCAGAATTACGGCATAATATACAGGAACAAATCTCTGCAGTATCACAGAACATTCTTTACCGAGTGAACCAGAACTTGTGTAGATGTCAAGAATGCATCAGAGCCAATGGTGAGTAGTTCCAACTTCTACTTTAAAGTGAGTATAATTTGAACATTCCGGAAGCGAAAAGCTACTTTCCCACTTCGGCAATTCTTCCAGCCGCCAAGTGTCGATTTCCTCCGGCATCCTTGGCCCGTTTGCCGAGGTCTAATCCCCGCTAGACGGAAACTAGTTTCATTGTATGTATGTTTTCATAGCAGGAGTACAAAACAAATTTTGCATTGCAAAAAAAGAATGGGAATATTAATTTATAGTAATTTTAAGTTTTGAATAGGAGATGAACTTTATTTGATAAAGGAAAATTTGAATATGCACTACAAAATTAATATTTTCCAATTACACACGTACAAATTATCAACGTATTACATTTTGAATGCAACAACAATGGGTTACAAAGTAATCTAAATTATATATTTAATAATTTTACATTGATTACAGTTGTAATGTTATTAAAGTGAAATTACAATTCTTGAAAACAAAATCGCATTATTTTCAAATTTTGAAGGTCCTCCACCTCACATTTGCATGATTTTCCGTTCTGTATGTTATTTTGAATGTAGTTCATTGTCTGTCAGCAATGGTAATGTACAACTATGATTGTGTTTGTTACCATTGAAGTCGCAATAAACACTCTGACAGTTTAGAGGACCGGTGAAAACAAGTTTAATGTTCTGTGGTGCTCTTGTGGTGTAGATATTCACCAGCCCATGTGCTTAAAGGTTCACCTCAGCCGCGTTCTATCGTCTCCGTCAAACGAGATATGCGCAAAGGATGTCGTCATGAATGTCAAAACAGTAAACTTTAAGCATGGAGTAATCCCACGCAATTAATGTTCCAAGTAACGCATTTAGTGAAGTCGATCAGAAATTCGCATGATTATAAAGTCAATCTAGAGCTAGGAAGAATCTTTACATGTACAACATAGCTTCATAGCCATGACACAACAAAAAATATAAACATAGTTTAATTTTCTGAAAACTGCAATATTACTCATTGCTTGCCATAAAACTCTAAAATACGCTTACATTTGTGACAATTTTTGTGTCAGTGCGTTTAACTACGCCGGCAGGAAACTGCATTTGCCAAACTGCTTTGCAAAGAATTACAGATAATTTTATTGCTGAATAAGATCGATTTTATGTGAACGGGCCCAGAAGGGTGCCCAGGCACATTGTGGGGGTAGTACACTAAAATATTCAGGCCTGGTCCTAGATAAAATTAATGTGGTCCAGAAACATTAATTTCCCTGACCGCGTATTCCTAGAGAAGAGATGTATTTTCAAGGAAACATACAGAACTCTTGTTTGCAATGATGCTATATTGTTTCATATCTATGTTCAGAAAGTGTTGTCATACCCAAGATTTTATGTTACAATATTAATTTTCACTTTCTAGAACAAATATTGATTTGTCAATGATAGTATGCCCGTAGGAGATTTCAGCGAATGTGCAATGGAATGTTTTATGAGAAGATAGCGTGTATGTCGGGAAACAAGTGAAACACACAAAATTCATTATTTTCATGTTCTTTAGTTACTTACACCGCTAAGTAAAGTTCAATTTAAATAGCGAAATATTTCAAGACCTGGAGTTTCAATGTACTCAATCTTCTATTATTTCCATTGCTAACTAGGTCGTAACAGAACATTGCAAAGTCGCAGGAGATATCGATCTTTGCTCCTAATTTGTTGTTCCTTAAAAGCAATATTGAAGTGAACTGAAATGAAGAAGAAGAAAAACAATATTACGTATTAAAAGTGTGTGTTAAAAATAACTTGGATTTTAGAAAGGAGAAGATATCGAGAAGTAAAATTTTGCAATAACAATGTATTTAAAGAGATGAGTAGATTATGTACCGGAAAAACGTGCAACAGTTTCTGGCCTAAAATTTAAAGAGATGAATTCAATGTAATGTTTACAATATTACCTACGAAAACAGGTATTATTTTAAATATTACATCGAATTTAATTAATTCATTATATTAAGCGTACACCCCAAAGTGAAAAAACTATTGATGTATTCAAAACATTTTTCTGTGTTCAGATTCACGTATTAAATTATTAGTGCTATTTGACAGTGTATGAAACGTGCCGTGAGAAAATGGTAGGCAAAATAATTAACGCTCTCTTGAATATGTTTAATGAATGCAGTTCTTTATTGCCATCAATCGTACAACAATTTTTTTAAATGTAAAGAATTTTCAAAATATAACGCTGGTTCATCAATCTTGCTCGTCTCGTGAGTAAAACGTGATACCGAAATATATTTCGCGTATTATTCGTGTTAGCATGAATTCTTAAATGTAGTCTTAAAAGTTCTAATTGATTTCTTTGCAGGAAAAATTTTATCACTACATCCTATTAATAATTTTCAATTTAAAATATCAGCACATAGAAACGTTTCGTACCACTTAAGATGATGATTAACTAGAATTACATTTTCTTTTAAAAAAGAATTTAGTCAAAAGGTTTACACGAAACAGTAAATATTTGAAATTCACTGTAATCCAACAATAATGTAATCGAGAAACATTGTAATCGAAAGTTATACAATCGTGAAATACTGCAATTGAGAAATTCTTCAATCGAGAAATACAACATTCGAGAAATACAGTAATCGTGAAATACTGTAATAGTGACATAATGAAGACGTGAAAAAATTAAGGCGTGAAATAATGCGAGCGTGAAAGAGGAAAAACGTGCTCGTTTCGTGAATGTACTCAATCAGGCAAAGAGATGCAATATTATTCATTGCTTGCCATAAAACTCTAAACTACGCATTCTTGGTTGGGACAAGTATTTTTAAGGCACCTTAATTCTGTGCTGTCCGGGTGACGCCGCGTCGAAGTCTGAGGTGCCGACGTTTCGACTCTCCAAGTGTAAATTTTATTTATTCACAAGGAAGCCATAAAAATACGTATTTGCCATATGTCATATTTGGATTTCATTTCGACAATTTTGTATTTTTACATTACTGATTCAGAATATTTGCGTGAAGGGATGCATGCTAATGTTTTATTGCATACTAATTCCTTGTAGTTTTATTTTATTGAATTATCATTTGTAATATGAATGTTTTGAGGAGGGTAAAATAAATAAAACTGTTAGTGTATTAACCAAGTTATAAGATCTTTGCCGCAGAATGTCCATATTCATTTCTCAGCTATCAACTTCTAAGTGTCTCAGTCCAGCATTTTGCCATCCTTATCGGCATAATTTAGGCTCGAAATGCAGATCCTGTAGCTGAACTCCACTGTGTGGCACTGATTTGAAGCACTACTCGTATGATTTCACACCCATTGTAGCACGAAAAGTGTGGTGATTGACCTTTAACTTTTGCACCATAACGCTCAGATAAAAAGTGCTCGCGGCCTGACGCTTTTGAGCGGGAGGCATTCGGAAACTGGCCATATCACCTACATCACTCGGGTCAGCACTCCAATATCGATTGGCGCAAAACCGATTCGCTCCGCTGACTGCCGGAGTGGCCTCGATCGGGCCTCGAGTGGTTGGGTCTGTGAGGGGTCATTGGCGGTGAAATGGAGATAATCGCTCGGCTACGTCATTCGATTTAGCGTAGTTACGCTTCCGTAGCGAACATGCAAAGCACGTCTTCTTCGCAGGTAAAGACGTCGATTGGCGCAAAATCAGAGCACGTGACCGCGGTGATATTAAATTTTAGCGTCAATCACACACTTCTCTCTTTCGTTTTAATTGGTTGAATTATTGCAGTATAATTTGTTTTGAGGTTTTGACTACAGAATACCTTTATGTGTTGTTGAAGAAATAATACATGGACGTAAAAACAGAATGCTTATGTACTGAATTACAAGTTAATAAATGCATTCACTTATTACGATTTCATTTTACTCCTCTTTCTATTTTACTCAACTGAATTTATAACATTGTCTTCCTAGCCAATTCGAAATCAAGATTCACAGGATTAGTTGACACTAATTGACCTATTTACTCTTTTTATTTATTTTTTATTTAACGGTAAAAACTGTTACAAACTGGATATGATGTATAGGTGAGAAATACTATCTATCAACGTTTTCTTGAGCTTTGGACTCCCTACTCCCGCTCTTTGGATACACTTTGTTTAAATTGAATTATAAAGATAGAAACGCCCCTTTTATCAAAATTTGATAAGAACAAATATTTGTTCCCGTCTAATAGAAACTATTTGCATCGACAAATAGGGTTCAGATTTGGGATATTTTTATTTCTTACTGATCACCACGAGAATAACTCAGCTCTACCGTAATAACATGAAAAGTTTGTGATTTGTTCGGTCTGACCGGCAAAAAAATGATTTCATTTCAAAGCACATACTTTCTTATTCTATCAACAACCATTTCCGAAATTTATTCCAAAATGCCTTGTTTCAGATATTAAACCCGAGTGGTATTTTTAATTCATATTTTAAGCAAATGCTCTCTAATTTTTAAATATTGGATATTTTAAATAAACAAAACGCTTTTCATTACGATATTTTTTTAAGTGCTTCATTGTGGTTTTTTTCATGTCAGTAAAAGTAGCATTTAATAATATTATTTTATTTCTTAGTGTGGTTTGAAATGAATAGATTTCCGATTTATTTATTTTTTTATTTTGACATTACGCGAATATTTTGATATTCTGTTGGTGGATTGACAAGAATAAAAGAAAATAAACGGCCCAAGCACAAGTTAGGGAAACCAAGTTTCTAAAATAAATGTGAATCTTTTCAGTTCTATTGTTAATCACTCACAATGCCCCACGCTCCCAATTTGGTTTGTCATCAATAAGAGTAAAAAGAAACGCTCACGTGACTGAAGAGAAAATACTCATGCCCAAGAGACTCCACACCTCCCACCCCTTCTCCCAAACCGGTGAGATAGCTCAGCGACTATAAATGTTGCTGCAGCAGCGTCTCTGACTAAGAGATCCTAGTTTCCGGTACCGCCTGTTGCAAATTTTTGATTTTAATTAACGTTGAATTCATACATTGTTCGGAGGTAAATTCTAGCGGCCTTCTGCTCTGATCCATAGGTTTTCGTAGTTCCTCCGATCAATTGAACGCGAAACCGATGCTGTACTCTCCAAACTGGCCAAGGGTTACGAGTTATTTTCCCTTGCTTCACCTTTATTCCAACCTCCCTACATACACGCGCGCCCTTAATCTTACATGCATTACACTACCACATTTGTTTGGAAATCAGTCGAAAGCTCAGAGCTTGCCCGGGTTAGAGAATTCGGAAGTACCTGCAAGGGAAAACTCTCCTGGTTGACGTAGGTCGGGGCCGTGTTTCACGTTCGAAGGGGGAGATTTACCGCCACCTCCCGCCTATTAATATGAGCTGGAACGTGAGATACGGCGATCGGAAATATGAGTAGTTTTCTCGTAATTTTTTTGCCGGAAATATAGGCCATTTTTTTAAACAAGCTTTTTCTCTAAAACGACACTATTTTTTTCTTTAAATTTTCTTCTTCCCTAATGTTCGCGTCTCGACGGTGTAGGACAGTGTTGTCAAGGTCGATGCTACGAGCGGGAGTCCATGGCACGAGTGCTACGACAAAATCGCTCCTCCACGCAGTTCATTATCCTGCCACTAGAGACAACGCCATTCCTAATGTAAAACGGCGGGGTTACTACTAATAGTTCCTTTTCCCGACGCTAGTTGCGCAGAGAGACTCTTGGCATGCTACAGTGCCACGACGCGTGCCACTGCCACCAGTAGAAGACCTTGACACCAGTGGAGTAGGAATTTCGATTCTAATTAGCTAGGTCAAATTCAGCCGCTGTCTGATGGTTGTAGCGGCTGGCTGCTCTGATGCCAGTTTTTCATGTTTTACCCGATCATTACCAGGCAATGTCTGGAGCAATACCAGGCAAATTCTAGCGCAAGACGGACGCCTCGGACCGCACGCGATCTTTCCTTCTTCAATTTTGCCTCCTCCTTTCCCTATACACACACACTTACGCATACATGCTCTACACTACCGCATATTTCGGAAGACCAGCCGGGATTTCAGTGCTTGTCTTGGGTCCAGCAGTGCCACGCTGGGGAAGATACCTGGAGGAGAATGTAAGATCCTCCTCCAGGCGTCTGTCCCAGAGGGACAAAGCCCGTTCTGAAACAAGCTCTCAACTCCCGACCGCTCTCCCTCCATGTGTGATGGTGTAGTCTGTAGTCCATGTAAGTGAAAAAGTGTGTGTAAGGGTAGAGGAGTGGTCAATTATAAGGAAGGAAAGATTGTATGTGGTCAGTAGTTGGTTTCTTAAGGTACTGCTCCGACATTCCGCTGGTACGGATCAGAAGAAATATGGAACACTACCAATCACAGTAACCGGTGTATTAAAATTCTCCTCCAGACAGTGGTTGAATTTAACCTAATTATGTAGCTAGTGTTGGGATACTCTGCCAACGGATCTCGAACCATGCAATTTCGCGGTCAAATGCAGATGAGTGCGTAGCCGCTGAGCTAAAGTAGTAGGTAAGTAAATCCCACCCGTCTGATGGGTGCCGTGCGTCTAAGGCAAACTGTGCACCTTTAGTGAGCACCCGAGTTACCCGTGTCGGCTCGCAATATTTTATTCCAGTAGCCTGCAACATTTCTGTGCGAAATAGGGCACGAGCCAAACGCATACTAGCCATGGCGTGTCTCAAAGAAGACAACACTCCCAGTTTAATATAAGAAGCTTGTTCCAAACAGCGGTAACTTCCATACGACTCCTCGTCTGTTGCGTGCAGGCATTCAAGATGTAAATAAATATTTCAATATGTAAATCTGCTCACGGCGAAGGTCGGTCGTGGCAGGAACCTTGTTTGCACAGCCCCCCCCCCCTGCAAGGTTCTCCTTTCATGTCTTCCCTTCTTTCGGAAGCGGTCGCTACTTGATGCCCACCCGCGCCTTTTAAGATCGCGTGACCTGTTCGCTCAAGAACTCGTCGAAAGTCCGGACGAAAATACACGAACTGGGATGGAGACTGACACTTGCCATCACGGTAAAATTGGGAGCAGGATTGTTTGGGCGGAGCGTCGTCGCCATTGTGTTTGCTTTAATTGCGAAGGCAACTTTTCGGATTGGACTTTAAAGTGGGCAGCTAGTTTACAAAAAGTATTTCTTTGTGTGTTTTGTTAGTTTTTGTCTCTATCATCACTACGATGCAAATAATTCTAGGGTAGTTATGATAAATTGTAGCTTCAAGATAGTGTTTACGTTATGCATCCAATTAAATTAATTGTTGTTAATAGTAGTATGAAAAAATGTTGGTATGAAAAATTTCATATTGTAAAGTATTGTTCAAAGTAAAATAGATTTACGAAATATTAAATTTTGAATTTACGTTTATACCATAAATAACGTTTTAAGGAGACTTTATCAAACTACATATCAACGTTTTCGTGAATAATCGAAATATTATTTGCAATCTAGCCTAATACTTATTTTTTAAAATGTTTCTCTCACACCACTTCATAGAAAGTAATTCCAGACCATTCACGTACTCGGTAAGCTAGCAAATGAGTTGATTTAATTCGTTATCCCAGTTTCATTAAATTTGAAATTTTGCATTTTCTTTCACTTTATTTTCGGTTACATCTAAATTCTGGTGATTAGTCAATTAAAAACAGACTCTTTTAGTTTAGTACTGTCATGCTACCAGCTCTTGATTGGAAAAGTTCATTCAATTGATTGGGACCAATTTGGTCACAAACATTCTTTGGATCAATGTGATAAGTTTGGTAAGAAGTGTTTATAGGGTATATCACATAAATTAGGCGAAATTTGTCTACATTTACAACATTGCTATCCAGTACATTAACAGTCTAAATATGACTTGTAGAAACATTTTGAGATGGAATGTTATGATGGTAGATTGGTGATATGAAATGAGATGAATTATTATGATAACTGAATTTGATAACTTTAATTAATGAGTTCATTAATATTTCCTAGTTTCCATCATTGCTCTAAAATTATTTTATTTCTTCTAGAAAAGACGACTGCGATTGTTTAATGTACTTAATCGTGTACATGTGTACATACAGAGATAGAATAGCCCTTCGTGCCGATGGTAGTATAATCGCATCACATTCGTGTTGAATCCCCTTTACTACTTCGCGCCCCGCCGCGCCGCACAGATTCGCACGTCTGACTCGCATAATGTGATGTTTTCGTGTTCTCGATATGCATTCAAAAGCAGAGCCATTAAACGACTATGGCAGCCATTTGGTTTTGAAAGCCTCGCTGTTTCGTTGTAATTCCACTCTCCAACCTACGGAGGAGCTAGTGTATTCGGCCTGCCGGGGAATGGAAAAGGTTGTACTTACTGCAGAAGCGTGAAGAAGCAGCACGTGGTAATGAAGAATTCCTCGAAATAGTGATCCTCGAAATACGGAACCTTTTAAGGTAAGTGAAGATTGCGAGAAATTGTCTCTAATATTTCTGTTCTTGTTTGTATGCTACGTATGTATTTTATATACAAACTATGCGCTCCTGCTTCCTGCATGTGTATTTTAAATATGCTTTCTCGCGCACAAATCGTTATAGGTTTTTCTGATGGAGCCGCTTCGTGAATTGATTTTATTCTACTCAAGTATGCTGTGTGAAGTACATAAGAAAGTGCTCTTTCCGGATTTTCGAGGCGGTAAGAGGTAGAGACTGTTCGCATCAATCTTTTGGATCGGAATTTTTAATTTAACTCGGTACGTATCTTCAAAGTGTTATTGAAAACCTTGTTAGATGATAGCCTTAAGCTTCTTGGAACTGAAACAGAGTCTTCATCACCATGAAGACTACCGTACCATGTTTAAATTTGACAGAAACTATTTTTTCTGCTTCATTTACTCGCCAAGCTTCATAATCGAGTTTTCGTTGTCACTTCCATTCTAGACCTTGGGTTATGTTTCGATAGTGGCAGATCTAAATGGGTTCAGAAAGATCGTGTTCGCCAAAATGCTTATTAAATAACAAGTTTCTTTAAAATTTTAGTGAAGGATAGAGAAAAGGGTCAAAGAGAGCTCTACTTAGATTGGCAGGGAACGAATAAATCTGGGCTATAAATAGCCTATTCAATTTCAACAGGATTGTTAAAGAATTTTTAAAACATTTTAGCTAAGTTTGACAATGGCTAAAATTCCCCTCATGAAAGGTCAGACGAGGCACTGAATACCAGTAGCCAGAAAGTTCTTCTGTTGATCCTTTTCTATTTCTTATAATGCAAATCAGTAGAGGCGAATTTTAATGAAATATCATTTTTTTCTTTTCACTTTATCACAAAAATAATCCATTATTATCTGTCTTTCTCTTTTTGCATATTTCGTCGAGTTTGACTAATTAGTCATTTTTCACCTTCTTCCGTGATTTTTAATCCATTTCTTGCTGATTTTATCGAATTTAATACATTTTCATGGTACTTGCTTGAAATAATATTTATGAGGTGTAACAAATGTTCTCCATAGAATTCCTGAGTAGCCTATTCGATTTGGCCTGGATCACAAATGTGGCCTATTGAAATTGGATGTGGCCTATTCAAACAATGAATCACGAATGTTCTTTTCTCAAGAGTTGTCTGTCATTCTTCGCTTTTTTCTCGCACCATTGGAATTTGATTCGTGAACTAAGGCAGGTTCAAATCCAACAATGGAGTCCAGATTCCTAGTACATAATCCACCGAAGTTTCTTACTGTCATCAAGGGATTACGTAAATAAGTTTTTCTTATTTAACGCATTGAGAGCCGGTGTTTTTACTTCGTCCTTCTACATAAGAAGTAAAACGAAAATTTTGCAATCGTGCGGCGGAAATCTGCTATTTTTGACAGAAGGAAACTTACTGGCGGTCCCTAGTAACGAAAAAGAGGTTAAATCTTATTTCCTTATGTAGTAAATTTCTTCCTCTCACGTATTGTATAGTCAGAATTCATGTTTTTTGAGTCTTTGATATCAACAATCGATTGACGGCAAAACGTCTGTCAGTCCATCAATCTGTCTGCCAGTTCGTGTGTGGTCAACGCTAGCCCCTAAACCGTTCATACGATTTTCTCCAAAATTGGAACCTAACCACATTTTCAAAATGTCATCAGAAATGGTTGGAATTTTTTTAAACGTCGTGATCGGATGGGGCAAAGGCCGCTTAAAAATTGTGCGGGTCTCGTTTTCATTGAAATCTAATTTTCCAAAATTGGAAAGTTTAAAAGTTTTCGGAGTCATCCGGCAACTGCAATATTTAAGATAGAACTTTTTCTTAATGAAAGCTGTTGTTGAAAGACAGGAATTAGGTCATGTACAATTTTTCGAAAATATAGTATTTTCACGCAATTTTACGTGGAATATAGGCAATGTTTTAACAATTTTTTTTTCAAAAGCGTCTCTAAAACTCAAAAACTTTTACTTCAAATTTTCCTCACGGATAGATCTAAGGGCGCTTTTAAAAATGGCGCAATTCTTATTTTCGTTGAACTCTCTTAATTTCAAAAAATGCATATGTTAGAAATAATGGGGGAGACCATTAGTTTTTTAAGCGTCGGCAACAGTGCATACGGCCTAGCGCCTGCATGATGTAGTGGTGTTGCATAGGGAATTGAGTCCCTCAACCTGAGTTCAAATCTCGGTGCTGGGACCAAATTTTTGCTGGTTGGAAACACTTTTTATGATTCATGTAGTACATTTTATTGTCCGTCTTCCAAGAACACGGCGATATGCCGGCGGCATTATCTCTCTTTCTTACTCACTCTTTTGTCTCTTTTTCCTTCTCTCTCTTTTTCTTTCTCCCTTTCTCTCTCTTTCTCCTTTCCTTTCTTTCTCTCTTTCGTTCTCTTTCGTTCTCTCTTTCTCTCTCTTTCCCTGTCTTTCTCTCTCTTTCTCTGTCTTTCTCTCTCTCTTTCTTTATCTCTCTTTCTTCTTTCTTTCTCTCTCTTTCTTTCTGACTTTCTTTTCTCTCTTTCTCACTCATAATAGTCATAAATAAGATCGTTCCAAACGCGTACCCGAGGTACTTCACTTTGTGCTTTTCGGCGATGGTGAAGAGGACGTGCCGGGGAAGATGAAAGAGGTTCGGGACCTCATTCGACGCGGTCGTCGGAGCTCTTCCCGGCGGTTGTCTCCTCTCGCTCGCCGCCGCAGAGGAAGTTGCTTGTCACCGCAGCGACGCACCACGGGGGACTCCGCCCAGAGATTGAACCGCGCCGATTTCTGCTTCGGACCCGGCCCCCGACACGACCCCTGACCCTCCGTCCATTGTTTGAATTTGCCTTAACGTACTCTACAATTCAGCTCGATGGAGATGGTTATGTGTACTCGATCAGAAGTGTGCCCAAAATTTGTTTTTATAATTTCAAACTAACGCAGATATTCTTTGCAAAATGACAAAATTTCCAAAAAATACATATTTACAAAAATTGAAAAATAAATTTTCAAGAATTGATCAATATTGTTACAACTGATACATCGTTTTTTATTAAGAAAAGTATTGAAGCATCCCAAACGAGTTAGACGGAGTTTTGCATTAAATAAAACCTTCTTGTATATGACATGCTGTCAGGCTCTTCAAACAAAAAATAAATTTAAAAATCTACCTTCAATCATTTTCATTTAGAATCAGAAATAAGTAAATTCTCATTCAATGATAAGAAATAAAAAGGATGCGTTTTAACGTGACATTAAATTGTGACATTAATTCATTATGCTTTTGTGAAATTCGATTTAATACGTAACGTGATGTATGAAGTTTTTTCTCGAGATTTGGGAAGTAATTTACACGTGTAAAAGTTAATATCAAACACATTTTGAAACTGTTTTCTATATTAAACTTTTTCTATGTACGTTCAGTTGACCTCCTAAATATGTCGATGAAGAAGCAAATTTTGTTTATAATAATTTAAGTGAATGCCTGGCACTAATCTTCCTTCACCACACATTCAATTTACAATTTTAATAATTGTTTCTGAAAAATTATTCACGCATACGAACTAATATTTGTCACCTATTTCAGAATTTGTGGCAATACAGTTATGATAATTTCATATATAAAATGCTATTATTGTCTCATTGTTCACCTGTAAGTCACGTAGAAAGCAGCAACTGACCAACCAAACCATGTTTCCATTATTAAAATGTACCGCTTTCTTTTATCTTACCTCTATTGAATGCTTTACAGAATAGATAAGAGTTAATTGTATGGTGAATAATTTACTCCGCGTAGCTCACAATTGTTTTTCGGATTATCGAATAATTAGTGAAAAATTTTCTCACGAGATTCTCATAGAAACTAAACTTCAACATATACATGTATTTCTAAAGTTTCAAGACTATTTTTAAGGAGGAAAGTTTCTTACAAATGTTGTAGTACGAAAAGTTTCACAAGTACAAAAATTGAATAATTTGGAAAATCAGTAAAATTGTGAGGGTGGTGGTAAACGCACAGCTACAGCTAAGTAATTAAGTAATATTTAGTTAAATTCATATTTTTAGAGGGGGAATATTGATAATTTTGGATTTTAAATAGTTAACATGTTTTGTAGTTTTCAGGAATTCGTGCACTAAAACACTCCACTGTATGTTAAACGAAATGACCGAATTGAAGTACTACTTCCCTTCCGGGTATTCGTTAAGGAAAACATAACGTTCTTTCGCGCGTTTGCTTTTCATGCGAAAACCATTCGAATTGAATAGTATAAAAGTGTGGGCGAGCTCTTTCGTACTTCTTTCCGCTAAAACACGATGCAGCGCCCTACGCGATCCAAAAGAAACGTAGCAACTCACGTATGCAAAGCTCCCACCAAAAGACGCATGTCGAAATTTGCGAAGCGCGCCGGAGAGCCCACCTCCAGTTCCAACGACCAGTTTTCAAAGAGAGCAATAAAGCAGCCTCTTTAAATCCGCGGTCTCTGTGGTCGCGGGGCGTCGCTGGGGGTGGGAGAGGTGGGGTCGAGGGTGCGGGCGGGGGCGGTGGGGGGGGAGGGGCTGGAGCGTTCGGCCAGCACCCTGCCACCACCGCCACCACCACCGCTTATCTCCTCTCCGGAGTCCGGGGATCCTCCCCCTCGCAATATACGGGGAGCCGCGGGCGAGGAAAACCTCGCGTCGGGGAGTGCCGGGGAAGCGAAGGCGGGGAGGAGCGCGAGGGGCTCGAGGCGAGGGGGCGGAGGCGGGGGCGGGGTGGCGGTGAGGACGACGGCGGGGTTGGGAGGCGGCGGGCGCTGACTCGGGCTCCCTAATACGGCCGGTTTACGGGCTTGGCGCGTACAATACGGCACACAAAGTAACGGCGAAATACCGCCTCCCTCCGCCCACTGCCGCCCGCGCCGCCACCGCTCCACTCCAAACCCTCCCCCCTCCACGCCTTCGCCACAGCTTCCCCGCCACCGCCGGAGCTTCTCCCCGCTGTCTCCCCCTGCGTGAAACCGCGTTTCGCGCACCGCGCTGACCCTCTGTTCGCCAGATCGCTATAAAATACCCTCCCGAGAACGGCCGCCCCCCCGCCCCCGCCCCGCAGTCGCCAGGGAGAAGAGCGCCGGTGGATAAAAAGTCGACTCCGGGCCACTCGATCAGTTCGCTTGGGCTGCGCGTCCCCTCGGACCACTTGTTTGTTCGACAAGGCTCTCCCAGGCCACTGTAGCATACGGAACTGGATCAAGTGTTTCACGGACTCGCTTATAGATCGTAGATACCGTTTGAATCAAGTACATTTTGCATTTCAATATGGCAGAATGTTCGAATTCTCGAGTTCCTGAATAATTATGTTTTTACAATTCAAGTTTGATGGGCCAAAACGTTTTTCAGTCTACCTATGTAGTAGTTTCTGCGAGTTGTAGGTCGTATTCCAACTATATGAGTTTTTCATTCGAATGGATTTCACTGATTCTTTCTTCAGAAAACTTTGTATGACAAAAATTTATTTTATCCAGTTTCAACATTTTATGTGGTTATTATGCTAATACGGTTAGCTTGTAATAAAACTCATCATTCTTATAAAAGAAATAATAAATTTTAATTACGATAAATTAATTTGTTAAGTGCACTTTCTTAAATTTGAGCAGAAACATTAATTTGGAGCATTACATTATGGACTGGTCAACTGCGAACATATATTCCAAATTGATTTCAAAGAATTTCCAAACGAAATATTCTTTCAGTGCAATATATTAATCGCAGAAACAGATTTCAGAGTTTCTTCATTGCCTGTTTCGGTTTTCCTATTAATGTACTAATCTCTTCACGTAGAGTAATTTCTCTGTTCTGTCGATTTCTGAATTATCTTGTAAATGCATCAATATGACATCTCATTGAAATCGAATTTTGAAATCGAAAAAATGTGAAACGACGAGTTGTCTTGGTGTGTTCTTTTCAAAAGTAGTTGAATGTGGCTTCGCCGACGCTCTAAAATCTCTTAAAATTATTTTCTTGGGTTGAAAATTTCTAATACCATGTCTAGCTTCGTTCAAATAAGATCTTACAGTCTGTTACATATCGATGAATCGTAGAAACTGATGTTTTACTACCGTTCAAAAATTCCCAACACCCAATGACCTGGTATGTTGCATCCACACAGGATATAAACTGGTCACACTGCAATTTCAAGATTTAATCGCCGTAAAAAATCCATAATTGATATCCTCATAAGAGAAAATTATGCGTCAGGGGCGAAAATTGCATCTGAGTGCTGGGGTTAATCAACACCACCTACGTAGATCTATTGAGGTGGCGTTGGTTTAACTCCCAATCTATCCACGCAGGGCCAAAACGCGCAAAAACATATTTTTGGAAATTTTTTAGCATTTTAATTTCGACCAATTTAAAAAAGGTTTTGAAAATATCCTCATTACTAATTTCCAATTTCGTGTGGAAATTTAAGGAAAACCATGCAGTATCAGACCATTCAAGCCGGGTCTACAGTTTTCTTAGATATGTAGGAATTAGAAAAAAAATATTACAAATTTAAGCTTTGGCTGAAAAATGCAAATATTTGATTGTTATTCCATCTATTTTCACACAACGCTTAACGACTGAATTCTCATGCTCAGAGCGTCACTGGCTATAGAATAGTGAATTGATTGATTGATTCGTGTTTCCGGGCGCGTCAACTACTTTGGTCATTAGTCCCGTCAGTGTAATGCATGTTTTTTCTCGGGAGGTGGCGATGAACTTTTCCCTGCTGGATGACGAGATCTGGCGTCGATCTACCGTCAACTAGCGGGGTTTCCCCTCAACCAAGTATCTCCCGCCTCAGCCGGGACAAGCTGTAAGCTCCCGACCGGTCTCCCGGCATGTGTGGTAGTGTAGTGCATGTTAGTGTAAGTGTGTGTAAGAGGATAGGATAGGACAAGGAAGAGGAAGGAAAGATCGCGCGCGGTCCGTAGCCCGTTTGTTAGGGTACTGCTCCGGTATTCGCCTGGTGTTGATCGGAGAAACCACGGAAAACTACCGATCAGAGCAGCCGGCCGCTAGAGTCCTCCTCCAGATAGCGACTGAATTCGACCAAACTGACAAGCTAGTGTCGAAAATCCTGCCGCCGTCGGGACTCGAGCCTAGGACCTCCCGGTCAGAGAATAGTGAAGCCATGCTACACGTCGACTCCAAACAAAAAACCGTCCGTAATTAAATATTTGTTATTTACGTGTTGCGTTATGGAACTACAATTATTATGTTTTTGTTACACAAAGGGCTATTGTGCTTATGTACTATTGTTATTGCAGTATTTATGATTGGTTAATTAGTGATTCCGGACGCGTCAACTGCTAAGGTCAATGAGTGATGTGAGTAAAAATGATGTTTTAAGCAAACGCTTAAAACATCTAGTGTTAGCATTAGCATTTTCGTACTAGTTTCGGCTCTTAGCACTAGCATTTGCTGGTTAAGGTGTGAATAATCTTTTGCTAATACCAGGGAGATAAACCTGAAAAATTGTGTTTGCTACGTAAGAACAGGAGGCTATGTTCATTGTTTATGTATACATTCGCTTACGTTCAGGTTTTGAATGTGTGAGGTTTTTCACATTTTGCGGTTTTACCTACAAGCTTTACAACTTTGAAGGTATTAAATATGTAAAATTTGAGCGATTTCAATACGACTTCTGATGGTGATATACAAAATAATGAGAGCGACTGTAATCAGGGCCGTTTGTTAACTATTAAAAGAGTACGAAATTACTTTTTAAAAAAATCATAGATGCCAAGAATTAAATTAGCCAAAGAAAAAGCCTTAACCTCAGTGAGGGAGAAATTCATTGAACAATTCGGGAAGGAAATAACAAAAAAATAAATTAAGAAAAATTCGAAATATGAAGACAGATGTGAAAAGAAAGTGATGTAAAGGCAAAGGGAAATAAAAAAAATGAATTTCAAAAGTTGGGGAATGATTTTTTGGATTTAATTGATAAAGAACGTAATTCAGTTTTAACAAAGTTCCAGGCAATATACGTGCTACTAACATTTTCATGCTGTTTGCTTCTATTTCGTTTATTTTGAACTTGAACTGAGGTTACGTTACGCTTTTTATGCAAAGAATTACGCATAACAAACAGTTTGTGAGAAATGCTTTGAACACATTCTATTTCAACATTTTGTTTATTTTTAGAAAATATAACGGTCGGTATGATGCCTGAGAATTTATCATCTGAGTCCCAATCTGAAAATGACATCATCGAATCCCTTGCCGCCACGTCGCAAGCGACAAAGAACCACAAAACACCCACCCAGGGGCTGATGAGACTACAAACTTGTTTGCAAGAATTGCAAAGGCTCGTACGTTTAAAGCCACTCACATTGGTACGAAAACAAATCAAAAGAGAAGATTTGCTTACATCACGATTAGAACGCGAGGAAAAACCTTGCCTTCTATTAGTAACTAGATTTTCACATTACAAGAAATGTTATTGTTCTACACTATTACTTGAACTTAACACTATCAGAAAATAAAGATTTCAAAAATTATTATTTTTTATTTTACAAGTGAGTAATAATGTTCTTTATTTCCTCACTTCTTTGTTGTCCTCTTCTACGCAGGTTCTGATCTAATACAGAATTTGCATCGTCGAAGTTTATGTAGTCTGCATCTTCACAATTTTACATTAAAATTCTTCTGGAATATCATCTTTAAACATTTTAGCAATATTGTGCGGCACACCACATACAATAATCACTGAAGGAACTGTTCCTAATTCTATTCTTATTTTGTTCTGGAGCGCAGGAAATCTCTGTTTCAGCAGCCCGAAACTTCGTTCTATTATAACTCGCTCCTTAGCAAAGAGTTTATTGTAAGCCAATTCCTCGGGTGTTAAAGGATTTCTGTACGATGTAAGCAAACATGGCGTTACCAACCGACTTCTCCAAGTGAACCTACATCACATTTCTGTTTGTTCATGTATTCATAAAGGTCAGATCCTTTGAGTATTCGACTGTTATGTACTGATCCGGGCCACTGAGCATCTACACTAGTGAACTCTTCATTCGCATTGTATGTAGCTGGAATGTTTATGCTTGCAAAATGTTTGCGATTTATGTATTCATCGCCGTGATAAGTAAGTTTCTGGCCTCACTTTAACTCGGTAAAATTTTGTCCCCTTAGGTACTTTGTACCTAGTTTCTGCTTTCTTGGCATGACAATATTCTTTCTCAATTACTTCAACAGTGCTATACAACCTCCGTGGAGAATCTCCTGATTCGATCTTTAGTCCCAAAGAATGTTGGGATACGAGTTCAATCTATAACGCCAATTGCACATGGGAAACGATATCATTCTGTCCACTGTTTCTGAGCATGGTTCATATGCGTTGGAAACTTCATCCATTCAGGAGCTTACTCTAGAATTTTATTCATTTCAAATGTTATTGTTTTGCAGTCAGTTCTTCGGTGTACGCCTTTTACTCTTGCTACACCTGCTTGGAAGCCAGGATCACTAACAAAGAGACAAAATATCTACATCTTCTGAATGGGCGATAACGATCCACCTCTCGTTTTGTATGACTCGCCCAGGAAAGAACTAGCTACCCAATATATATTTTCTTGATTAAACCAATGTAAAACACAACCACTTTCACCACATTCCATTTTCTTGGAGTAACATTTTCGAGATCGAATGTGCATAAAAACAGCCATTTTTAAAATCAAAAACACACACTCACTTCAAGAATGCCAAGACACTGAACTGGCACACTAGAGAAAGGATCAGTTTTTTGCTTCAGAAAGACAGCTTTAGCTAATCTTTATTCACTTATTTTGAAGCATTAGCTGGAAAATTTAACTTTAGTATTAGAAAATGTTCTTGCTAATAAGTTATAATTTTTGCTTATTTTTCATTCAGCTAAAACACTGCTTTTGCTTAAAATTACCAGTCAAAGCGTTTGCGTACTTTTCATCCCTTATTTCTGGTAGTGTGGTGCATGCTTTTATCGTAGAGGGAGCAGGTGGTGATGGTGGTGATGATAATGATGATCTTTCCCCATTGGATGGTGAAATCCGGCGCTGAACTTCCCATTAGCTAGCAGGGTTTTCCCTAACAGCAATCTCGCACCAGCGGGTCACCTCCCAGCCAGAACAAGCTCTAAGCTCCCGACTGGTCTCCCAGCATTTGTGGTAGTGTAGTGGATGTAAATGTGTGTGAAAGTAAGGGTGAAGATAAAACAGAAAGAGAAAGGAAAGATGGCGCACGGTCATTGAATCGTTTATTAGGGTTCTGCTCCGGCATTCACCTAGTGTTCATCGGAGAAACCACGGAAAACTAGCGATCAGTGCAGCCGGCCGCTAGAATTCTTCTTCAGATAGCGACAGAATTCGACCTAGCTATCTAGTCAGTGTCGAAAGTCCTGCCACCTTCTGGACTCAAACCTAGAACCTCCCGGACAGAGGTACTGCAATGACGTCAGTTGATGCTCTGAATAACCTCTCCCGATGAACTATTTGTTTCGGATGATTGTTTCTATTACAATATTTGGTTTGTTGTAGAGCTATATGTATGTATGTACTTTGGCATAACATCTCTTTACGACCTAAGGCCTCCCAGCAGCGTCCCGGCCTTGCGGTCATGGGTTAAGGGGTACGTGTAGTTGGCACATAGCCAACCTTACGTCATATCTCTGGTCTTCTCAACACGAGAAGTGAGCTTTCTCATCGTCACACAGCAATAGATACTGGGACATTGCAAGGAAAGGGCACAGTTCATTTTGTCCCGACCAGGAATCGAACCCGGGGTTGCGCCATGAAAAGCGCGCACCCTAACCAACGGGCCACTGAGGGTCAGTGTAGAGTTACAAGAGAGAACAACATTCGTTGCTCTTGAGTAGTATACACACTACAATTTGTAAAACATTTTGTGTAGATTGTTCAGCCGCATGTTTGTATCTGCAGGCCACTAGTTTAATTCTATTTCAAGGGAGGTTTAGATGAAATGTCATGAAAATCATATTCGGAAGCTGTAGGGGAATATAATTTCAACTGGCATGGAATAATGTAATGTAAATCACATTGAAAAGAACTACTTATACGAAGTACCTTTAAGAATAATTACTTCGCTTCTGAATTTTACCTGGGAGGAAAAGTTTTGACGAGGCTAAAACACTGCCCATCCATCCCCTGGCCTGAAGTGGACGTGGGCGGGAGAACTTCCACTCCATGTGGCGTTGTGTTGGAGTCTTGCCACTATGTTTGTGAAAGGTTGTAACCACATTTTTTATCTTGTAGTAAGATCAGTACAGTTTGAGATCGTTATGTATAATTTTCTATTATGATGTATTGCCATTTGTATGTCTGTAGTGTTGTTGTTCATACATTTTTGTTTTACCACCAACCCTGAGGATGGAATAAAATTATTCCGAAAAGTCAGCGAACTGTTTTTATGTCTTAATTCTCTCCAACCAAATTCCGTGATCTACATTTCTCAGATCTAATATTGGGTATCAAAATTTCGTAGAGCCTCGACCGAAGAATACATCAATATCTAACTCAAGGGTTATAATACGATAATGTGCATATATGTCTCCCACTGCACGAAATTATAAAATCAATTTTCGTCTCTGTGGATTTTTCATTCGCAGCCGTGACATGCGATATGCTTCTACATGTACTACAATACAAAGCAATAAATTCAAATGAATCATTTGCATTTCCGATACTGCAATTCCGCAGAATGGAGGGCCAATATTCTTGATTTCCTCGGAGTTCTTTCGATTAACGTCATTCCCCCAGTTTATGTAGTTCTTCATGCTTATTGCTCATACTGCCCGATTGCTATTATCACCTTTATTGCTTCTCTTCCCACTCTCCTTTTACGTTCGTTCTAAGGAGATTACAGAGCTTCAAATTAATGTTACTGGAGATCGATGACAGAATCTCATTTCCTCTTGCAGATAACCCGCAACAATAGACTGTTGCTCCTCCTAAGCTATAATTCCTTTTATTACCATGTGCTTCCTGCTTATTTGCAGATTTCTCTGGATATACTGGTGTTCAAAGGATATTGGTTTTGGGGTTCTCTACCTCGCAATCGTTGACCATCACTTGTCAACAAAACCCATTTAGCAACTAGAGGTTCTACCACATGTTGCCAACGTGCCTCAACTGTTACTTCTGTCTCTGTAATAACTCTTACCATAGCAGTGTGAGTCTTCACTTCACCATGCAACCCCATGATTGGGGTATAGTACAGACAAATCCAAACCGTGTTCAATATCAGATAGCGTCAGAGTTCGGATAAACGCGGGATTCCTCTCATCCTCGTAGAAGAAAATTCCTGTGCTGTCCAAGAAAGTTTCATTGCGTGTCAAGCATGAATTTATCTTCGTTTCCGCACCTGGAAAGACAAGATTTAATTTTCCCACTTAAGTACTGGAATAATCCTTAAATCATTGATTGTGATTTGATACGATCAGGTCCGTGCTGGCTTCCATAATGAAGCCCCAGAGAACCGGAAGTTTTGACCCTGGGAACGTGGTGAATGTGGTGACAGGATTTAAAATGCTGAAAGTGGGTATATTAAGATTGTGGAGCAGATATATTATTCATTTGTTCACAGCTCACAAAGTAAATGAACAAAAAGCACAAAAGCCAGCATTTCTTTTATTATTTTGTTCAAGTGATAAAACGTGTTTGTGATAACCATGCAATTTTATCAATAAATAATATAAACATGTGCGTACTTATACTTGTAACAAATTCAATTTCTGCACCAACTCAATTTCATAAGAGGGGCTCATATTAGTAGCACATTTTTCTATCATCAAAATGACTTATTTTAGCGAATTGATTTGCTGATCAGGCTTATGTGTTATTTTGATTTTCTAATATTGTCATTCTTTTAATAAACAATCTTCAAATTTACCATAAAAATTAGATTTAATATAAAATATTTCCCCATTTATGTACAAATTACAAACGGGGATTCATATGGTACTTGGTCCTACAAAATAAACTAGACGGGAACCAGCAGTAATATTTTTAATCAAATCCATTGCCTATTACGGTAGAAAGTATAGAAACAAAATTTATATTTTCAACTTTCAACAGGAATTAATTCTTGGTAGTGAATTGGCCAGTTTTGTTTTCTTTCTCCATCCTCAAGATCTGTCTAAAAGCAGATCAAACTGTCAAACTGTCTAAAAGCAGATCGTGGTTGAAAGATTCCATCTCTAAACTAATTGTCGCCGATAAACAAACTGTAATATATACACTGAGGTGACAAAAGGCATGGCATAGCACAATGCAAATACACAGAAAGCAGTAATATCGCCTACAATACAAGGTATAAATACGCAGTACATTGATAGAGTTTTCATTTGTACGCAAGTGATTCATGTGAAAATATTTCTGAAGTGATTATGGCCTCACGACAGTAATTAACAGAATTTGAACACGGAAAGGTAGTTGGAGATGCATGGGACATTCAGTTTCAGAAATCGGTAGGGAATTCAATATTCTGAGATCCACTGTGTCAAGAGTGTCCAGAGAATACGTATTTTCAGGCATAACTTCTCACCATGGTCAACGAAGTGGCCGACGGCCCCAACAGACAAGCAAGACTCGTGAAGTAACCGCAAATGGGACGTACGACAAATGTATCCTTTAGGAAAGTTGGCTTTAATGAGCTATGACAGCAGAAGACCGACTCGAGTGCCTTTGGTAACAGCACGAAATCGCCTCCAGCCCCTCTCCTGGGCTCATGACCATATCGATTGAACTGTATCTACAGTTTAATTGATATGGTCATGAGCCCAGGATGACTGAAAAACCGTGGCTTAGTCAGACGAGTCCTAATTTCAGTTGGTAAAGGCCGATGATAGGGTTCGATTATGGCGCGGACACCACGATGCTATGGACTCGAGTTGCCAACAAGACATTCTTCAAGCTTGAGGTGGCTCCATATTGGTGTGGGTTATTTTTACATGCAATGTACTTGATCGTCGGGTTCAACTGAACCGATCATCGACTGGAAATGGTTATATTTAGCTACTTGGAGGCCATTTGTAGTTATTCACGGACTTCATTTTCCCAAACGACGATGGAATTTTTATGAATGAGAATGCACCATGTCACCGAATAACAATCGTTCGCGTTTGGTTTGAAGAACAATCTGAACAATTCGAGCAAATGATTTATCCACCCGGATTCCCCGACATGAATTCCATTGATCATCTATAGGGCACAATCGAGAGGTCAACAAATACTGCACCGGCAACCCTTTCGCAATAATGGACGGCAGCATGGCTCAGTATTTCTGCAGGAGACTTCGAACGACATATTGCGACCATGCCACGTCGAGTTGCTACATTTTGAGGGACAAAAGGAAGTCCGATACGATATGACGAGGTATCCCATGACATATGTCACCTTAGTGTATTTAAGACATTCAAATACACCGCGGACTTTCGGGGCATGGTAGCCCTGAAAATCAAGCCAGGGGAAGGGGGAGCCTCGGGGCGAGTGTAGGGAGGCAATGATGCCCAGCGTGTATACGAATATAAGGGGCTGCTAGAACCCAGAGAGTAATTTGAGAGTAATTTGCAGAGAATAAGCCGATATGCAGTAATAAGTCGTGAACTGAATAAGATTAGGATATTATCTATTGGAACTTAACGCGCTTGGTATTTGGACATCTGCCGGCATTTTGAAAACTGCCTTTGGAAACTGCTTTCTCTCCTGGGTACACGGAATACTGGCAAAATCTATGCGTATGCAGAATATTTGGAAAGTAGGATTTGGACCTGGAACATAATAAAATTTTGTCACAATAAACTGTTGTTATTGTTTCTATTTTTACTTATTTGGAACACATCACAAAGTGATTATAATAAAATTTATAAAATGTATTTTGACCGTATGGTCAAAAGACCATCAATACGCAAATAACGACATTCAAAATTGGCGCGTGGACAACGAATCGATCCCGGGGAAAGTCAACCGGGTCGGTGAACGAACGCACTGAACGACGGATTCGATCAAACGGCGAACAAAAAAAAAATTTTATATGTGTATCCCTGACAACCTATAAAGGTAAGTACGGTCACAGTATTGAATGGGACAATTATATGTCATTATTTCCTTCTTTTTCTTCAGTATGTGCTCTTCTATTTATTCTCATTTTATTTCCTATCTAGACCCGATAGTTCATATAGGATTGTCCCAAAAGTAATGCGTCTCACGTTTTTCTGATGCGGCTGTACGTCGCAGACAGACCGGACCGTTTGCGAGTATAAAGGGGGTATAAACTTTCCAGTGATAACCGTGCCAGTGACCTCCGAGCTCTTGAAGGGTGTACACGAGTGATTTTGTGAGCCCTGTTGTGTGACCTCGTCGAGGTAAAAATGGAGCGATCTCTCGATCAAGGAACAACAATCAAGTTTAGCGTTAAACTTGAAAAGTCGCCGCTGGAAACTTTTCAAATGCTTCAGCAAGCTTTCGGGGAAGATTGCCTCTGCCGATCTCAGTCGAACCGACGCACAAGATGTTTGTGGAGGGCGGAGCGGACGTCGCCGACAAAGCTCGTTGAGGACGCCCCTTCGACGTCGCGGGGTGAGGACAGTGTTGAAGGTTTGTGGAAATTATTGAACACAGAGTGCCGATTAAGGTTAAAGTCCGCAGTGTACTTGAATGTCTTAAATACACTAAGGTGACATATGTCATGGGATAACTCGTCATATTATATCGGACTTCCTTTTGCCCCGATTAAGGTTAATGTCTGACGTAATGGACATATCCAGTAACCTCTCTGTTTATCTTTATTATTATTATTATTATTATTATTATTATTATTATTTTCATTATTCGTTCGGAGTTTTCAGATATAACTCAAGGATCGTACGTCAACACATATAACGAGACAGATGGTGAGAAGTACTTGCTCCAGGGCACTCAGGTTCCGCAACAATGACCAAGAGAGATAACCTTACGCACAATATAGGTGGTTGCCAGCAGCACGGTCTTCTGCATGGATATGAAGTGCCACTCATTTAGATGGAGTTTTTCTTTCACAATCTTCCAATCTTCAGCAACAAGCCCATTAGATGAAATAACTACGGGCATAATATCTACCTCTATTAGTTTGTTGAGGTTTTTCAGTTCTCTCATTAGACAAAACTTGCTCCGGTAGATATTTGTAATAAGGTAGACTTTCCTTTATCAAGTCCGATCTTTTGACAAGAGCTTGGTGAATGATTTTGGCTACATTATTGTGTCGTTGTAAATAATCTGTTTGTGAAAACTGAGAACATCCACTGTAGATGTGTTGCATAGATTCGGTGGTTTTCTTGCACAGACGACACATGTCACTGATGTTCTCTTTCGTGATATATCGCCTGTAGTTATTAGTGGTTACTACCGGATTTTGAATGGCCAGCACAAATCCTTCCGTCTCGCCAAAAAGGCCAGCTGTTCTCAACCATTCAGATGATATTTTCATATCAATGGCGTTACTTTGAAGCTCTGTAGCAAACCTGCTATGGAGTTCCTTCGATTTCCACTGCTCGATTCGATACTCAGATTTAGGAAAACTTGGATTGTGGTTTTCTTGGAGCAGCTTCAGAGGTGTATAGCCGTGATCTTGTGCACAGATGATCGTCATGGATTTGTTGTTGATTAAATAATGTGCGAGCAGTTTTTCTTGCTGGCGGCACATAACTTCAAGGCTTTAACAGTCTACGGCCTCCATGATGTCTTGAAAGATATGGCCTTTCGGTGAAACTTCGAGGATGATGCATCCGATATTTTGATTGAAGTGTTCTGACTTTTCTATCGAAAGCTTGTAAAGATGCCTCAGACCATTTGACAACTCCAAATGTATGCGATGCTGCAGAAAGAGCCCATATGTTAATTCCTGTATATTTGTTTCTCGAATTAATTCAGGACTTGCAGATTTTTTCAACACGAGAGAGAACCTTTCTTTCCATTTATTTTCTATTTTTTTTCATCTGCAGTTCCTAAGGGCTGCTGGAGGCCCAGATACATATATTCATCTCCATTGATGAGTTCTTGAATTCCCAAATCTTCCATCAAATAAGGTTCATTTTCTCTATTCTGGATGTGACCTCTCTTCACCTGAACAACAGCACACTTCTCCTAACCAAGATCCATACAAACAGAGCTGCTGAACCTTTCAACAAGTGTCAGCATGCTGCGATGTTGTTCTAGTCCTTTAGCATAGAGCTTGAGATCGTCCATGTATAATTGATGGGAAATGATCTTCTTGGGGTTCTTCAAAGCATGATTGGGGCGGTTCGAGTACAGTGAACTTTGGTGATTATATTTTGAACCAAGCCCAGACATTCCTCTTGGAGCTCGGCCTAAAATTAAATTTACTTATAACTAGTTCTTAATTCTAATTTCGGAGGGCCACCTGGGCATTTGATGCAGGCTCAGGACTGCATGGAATGGTACATTTTAATGTAGTTGTTAGAATGAAAGGCTAAATAATTTGATATATGTGTTAATTTAAAAAAAGGAATACAACTGATATGTGATAATTGTTGTGGGTTGACACAATTGAATTGGTTGCAATGTCCCTGATGCGGACAGTCAAATACATTTGTAAATTGGTCAAAATATCATCTGCTTTTGAAATACATAGCCTTGCAGCTGATACTGATTAAGCACGGGCGGGTGGCGAACCCAGGCCCGTTTCAGGCTGATGATTGCTGAGATCCGGCTGGACACCACGTGCAATGCTAGTGATGTGACCTCCTGGAAGTTGCAGCGGGCAGACCACGTGCCACTGCGATGCACAGCGTGAAGGCGGCGCGTGCCGATGCAGGGAGGTCGCGGAGGGCAGGCAATCACAGCGGGGAACTGATAAACTGATTACTCATTAATTGAGACATAGTTCTTCCCGTTCGCCACCTTGAATTGTGATGCGAGACGGAGAATTGATGGCTACGAGACTACGTGGAGCGGTTCGCAAGGAACGGCACACAAATTGCGGAGCGCGACAACACTTGCATCCGTGACACCGTTCATGAGCCAACTGATTGTTAATTCAGATATAGTTTTTCCACTCGGCACTTTGGATCGTGATACGAGGCGGAGAACTGGTAACTGCGAAGCAACGCGTAGCGGTTCGCAGGAGTGGCGTGGAATTGCGGAACGGGACAGCACGTCCATCTGCGAGGACAAACTTGAGCCAACTGGTCTTTGTGTGCGCTAGGCAGAGCGTGAGAAACAGGTCACGTGATTGAGGGGTGCGACGCAGCGCCGCTGAGTGCAATGTAGACGGTGGGCCCATGCCAAGTTGAGACCTGCAAATCTCCCAGGAGGCGTTCGGGAGGTGTCGCATCCTAGCGGGCTTGGTAGAAACCAGCTGAATAATATGACATAGAAAACGGATAGGAATGTAGATAATACACTGAAAAGCTATATATATATATATATATATATATATATATATATATATATAGCTTGCTTGCTCCAACAAAGCATATCCATAGCCGGGAGCATTCAGCATCCTACTCAAAGGGTTCAATGATAAGAAAAAACCAGAGCGGGCTTAAGCTATCTCCCTGAAAAACGCCCCTACAAATTCGCAAAGGATTAGTCGGGTAACTCAGTTTCCCTCTCATATCATGCAGATGCTGTTCGCCTGCTGTTATACACGTAAGAAATTTAATGATAGAGGGGTGAACCTTGTAGAGTTGAAGAGTTCGCAGAAGCCAAGAATGAGGAACGGAATCAAATGCCTTTCGGAAATCAATCCAGCCTACAGACAAATTATGCATTTTCTTTTTTACAAGCTTAGATATAATATTATCTATTATCAATAATTCTTTGCATCCTCGAGATCCTTTCCTACAATCAGCCTGTTCTTGCAAAAGCAGATAATTTTCTTTCAGACGCTTGTCGAGTTTGGTGGCAATAATGGAGGCGAGAACTTTATAAAATGTAGGTATACATGTAAGGGGTCTATAATTCTCGGGGGCAAGACGCCTTTCCACCTTTCGGTAACATAAATGTTACGCCCCAGGTACAGAATTGTGGCAGCACAGATGTTTCATGCAAAATGTTTTGAAATTGACTCGCCAATATTCCATGAGTGCAAGGCAGATATTTCCACCAAAAATTATGTATTCAATCTACTCCTGGATATTGTGACAAGCTTTTTCTTCCTGTCGTATTCAGTATGCTTCATCAAATTTTGCTTTGGGGTGGACCAAATCTGAGACCAATAGTTCATGGCAGAAGCACTTGGGGATTTACGTCATTGTCATTGGTATCTCTCGACTCTAGGTATCTATAAAAGCCTTTTTGCAGCTTCATTGTACCATCTTATTCTTGCCTCTAGAGCTACTATTATATGTCTTAATCTCTCGTCTTCAACCTTTAGTCTACTTTCCAGGTCTTTCTGTGTTCTTTTTATCTTCAGTCTTCTGATAATTAAGCGAATACTTGCGCGAACCTTCTTTGAAATCTCTCGTTTGCCTCTGAAATATTCAGTAATATGCGAAATATTTCGTATAGCTTGGATAATTTGATTTTCGATTTTTTTAACCATGCCGGTGGCTTTTGTCTTTCATTAGGCTTATCAAGAGAAGTACCTTTTCCCACCCGTACTTTGTAACCTAGGGTGTTCACAAGTAACACTTGCAGCGCAGTGAACCAATCCGGCTACATCTTCAAGAGAAGATGTTTCTGAGATGTTTGGGGCAATAATTTGGTTCATTTTGCAACAATCTCATAGACATTAGTGCTGCACTTCAGTTTTGGTATTTTTGGTCTTAGATCTAATGATATTCCATGGTAGTGAAGCTTTGTAACCTCATAAAAATCTTTAAGATATTTGTCCGCCATTTCGTTGTCGAGTTGATGGATGGATACTACAACGTGTTGTTCGTTCTCATGTACTCTTTGTTCATTTTCGTTAACTTGCTGCTCCAAGGACTACCTCACTTGTTAGTTCTAGCATCACTTCCTCCTTCAGAAGATTTAGCTCTGCATCTGAAAAAACGTTTCTTCTCCTGATGGAGTTAACTTGGGTGCACACACGTTGCTTATTTAGAGAGCTTTCCGGATAGATCTTTCTCCATTCAGTTAGGACTCTTCTCCTGAAGCCCTCACATTCCGTCTCGTTTTTTGTGCTTCTGTAGTATGCACGCATGACAGACATATTTAATTCTCTGGTCCATTGCATGCGTTGGCTCGGATTCTTTGGAGCAATGGGGATCCCCTTGGGTTCACCAAATTTCTACCAGGTACGCCATCTTGCGACGCGATATCGAGTGTTGCTGTGTCCCTAGATGGAGCGGCGCCGCGCCCCCTTAGTTGATCCGGAGGTTCACAGCTTTCCACCAGCACAGGTAACACATTTCCCACTGCTGCCCCGGTGCTAGAAACAGCTGCGGGGGCCTTGCGAAGGCCGGTCACCAGCGTGATTTTTTTCCTTAAAGTACTACTCATAAGTCTTCTTTGGGGGGGGCAGTACTGGTTAACTGACGAAGATCTGCTACACAGGTCAATTTTTTTGGAGGGGTCTGACAACCCTCAGATTTTGAAGATAAATTCGTCCGCCTTCTTTGCCATTGAGATTTAATCTTCCGCCATCGAAGCCGTTGGTTCCTCTTCAGCTGTAACCCTAGACAGGGGCCCTTGCTAGGAATTGACAGCCGGAGCCAACAAACCCTAGGTTTTTTATAGAGATATGCTCCTCTTCAAACTTTAAGGACCGAACGACAGAATTCTTTAGGATAGGTATTAGGGGCCCCGGAGCTACTCAGTCCACTGTTGGCTCCTGGGGGGAGGGGAAGGGTTGTATGACACCAAAGGAATAACTCAGGTAAGGAGTTATTCGCCTCTTACGACAGGGGGGGATTACCCGTGGTGCTATTCTACTAAAACCCCCGGACACTACACGGGGCGCATTATTATTATTATTATTATTATTATTATTATTATTCCATTACATCACGACTAAAGATCTTATGAGTCGGCTGAATATAAAATCTACTCCAGGTTGCAACCAGCTACCTAAGGAGCAGATCCGGTGACTATCAGTGCCTCTACAACACTTTACGCAAAATGTGGGCTGTTCCAAATAAAGCAATTTCTTGCACTTCCCAGTCTTTTGAATTACCTGGGAGTTTAGACAGGTTCTTACTCAAATTTTGCGGAACAAATCCCAGAGCTCCGATAACTATCGGGACGACCTGTGCTTTTACGCCCCACATTCGGCTGATCTTGATTTCCAACTCTTGTATTTAAGACGTTTCTTTGCCTCCTTGGTAACAACCGTTTTGATCGCAAGGTACAGCAACATCGATAAGTAAACACGATTTTTTCGCCAAATCCCGGATAACTATATCCGGTTTGTTTGCCGCTATCGTGCGATCAGTTTGAATTTGTTGGTCGTACAGTATCGTACACAATCCAACGGACGTCACCGGTTCTGGTGAGTGTTCGTTCCACTTGGCGCATGTGTTTGGAACGTCGAGGGCGGTACAGATCTGCCAGTGGAGGTAGCTACACACCCTGTCATGTCTTTTCAGGTATTCGGTCTTTGCTAGGATTGGACAAGCTGAGACAATATGATCAATGGTTTCTACTTGCTCCAGGCAAATGCGGCATTTATCATCTTGGGAAATTTTGAGAACCGCTTTATCATAATGTCGTGTTCTCAAGGCCTGATCTTGGGCAGCTATTACAAGTGCTTCCGATTCTGGCTTCATTCTTCCCCTTTTAAGCCACATAAATGATTGATCTTTATTGATCTGCACCTTGTCCATTCTTTTTAGATATTGTCCGTGGAGTGGTTTGTCTCTCCACGATTTCTTTAACATTTTTTGTGTCTCACACTTCATGTTAGCAGCATCAGAAGTTCACTGTCTGTGTCATTCGACGTGTCTTGCCTAGTTTTCTCCGCAATGCTTTTTGCTACACTAACAATGCCTCTGTTTCCCATTCTTCGGTCAGATTTCATGACCTGCCTCATTAGAGGGTCATCTTGATGGCTGACTACATACTTCCCCAACCCGACTATTGCGTTGTGCCAGGAGGCCTCAATTTGTCTGAGGCCTCTTCCTCCTTCCTTACGTGACATATAAAGTCTATGTATATCAGCTCGAGGGTGGGAAACATGATGCATTGTTAGCAGTTTTCTGGTTTTTTGATCCATGGTGGCGAATTTCTTGCTCAGTCCAGTCCACTAGTCCAAAACTATATTCGGCTTCAGGTACCGCCAAACTACCTATTGCAGATATTTTATTCCTGGAATTCAGAGCGGACTGCAGGATCAGTCTCACTCTCCTATAATACTCCCTACAAATTCTCTCTTTCATTCTGTCATTCGAGATGGTTTCTTCAATTCCCAGATATTTGTAAGTTTTACCTGGCTCAAGATCTTGAATCACAGTGTGCGTATCAATTTCAATGTTCTCAGACGTTGTGAGTTTCCCTCTTTTTAAATTGATTTTTGCACACTTGTCAAGACCAACCGTCATGCAGATGTCATTGCTAAAGTCATTCACGACTGACAGCATTTGGGAGAGATTCGCTTCATTCTTAGCAAACACTTTCAGATCATCCATGTAAAACAAATGTGATACTGGCCTTTCATCACCATGGAGCTTGTAACCAAAGTCAGCTTGCGACAACTGTCTCGATAGTGGGATCAAACTAATGCAAAACAGCAGAGGGGATAGTGAATCTCCTTGAATTATTATTATTATTATTATTATTATTATTATTATTATTATGTTTTCACATTTCTGGTTCACAGGAAGACTTGAAGCTCAAATAATAACGGTCTTGTCACCAAGTGTGTTATTTGCTACTTATTTAAGAATCTGAATTTAGAAAATGCGGCAAGTATTAAAGATAACAGACTTCTGCGTTAATTTTAAAAGCCTTGGAGAGATATCAAGTTTCTGAAGGATTTCTTTGACGTGTTTTTCTATAAGGCCATTACTGGAGATAATTATTGGGAGAGTGAATACTTGGTCCTGTTTCCATTGATCTTTGATTTGATATGCCAGATCGCTGTACTTCCTTATTTTTTCCGTGAATGCTTTTTGCGTGTTCCTATTCTGGCAGAAATTATCACGGCCACACGGGGGCGCTCGTGTCTGTTTAGTTTCAAAACTTCAATTCCAACGCGCTACCTATAACAACAACAGAAAGACCTCTCTGTCTTCGCCTGGTGCCGCGAAGGCCCTCCGTTCCGGGCCATGCGCTGGGTGCGCTGTGGGCGGACTTCCAATGCTGGTGAAATATATTCTCTACCCTCGTCAAGTTTCATCGTAGGCGACGGTCCCATTACAGTATATCTTGACATTATATTTGAAAATGTTTCTAGAAGTTTATCTCTATATTGCAGTCATGTCAGTTTCCAGTTTTGTAATTATGAGGTATAATGCGCACAATAAATAACTGTATTTATTTATTTTGTCCATCTCATGTGCTATTGTGTCCGTCCTCTCCCTGAGGCCACTGGAACCGAAAAATCCTGTGAAACACAATGGAAGAGGGAAGTGATACTATTGTCTCCAGTGTTTTGTGAATCAGTGTTAGCCTGGACTGCCAGTGAAACTCTGGCTCTTTCTCAGATTGTCCCCTAAGTAAACGGTACGGGAAAAGAGTTTTTTTGTTTTTAGTTTCCATGGATGATCCAACGAACAGCTAGGGAAATTGCTGGCCATCCTTAGCACAGCCTCGCTTGCCAAGGGAAGGCGTTTTTTTGAAGCCAGAATGTGCCATGTCCTAGAGTTCACCATTTGAGACTTTTCTCCCTCCGTCATTCATCCGCTCGGCATGGTTGTTCCACCTTAAGATTGGGGATTTTTTTCGAGGTTTACTCCTCTAGATCCGTCGTGTTCTGTACCAACTGGATCACCCCGTGTAGGGTGTGACTTTTCACCATGCACGGACGGTCTTTTCTCTTAATCAGTCTTTCTCTTTTTGCTATGTGTTTCTCTCGCTACATGTCTGTCTGCCTCTGTTTACTTCTGTCTACCTTCTCTGGCTCTGTGTGCCTCTGTCTGCCTCCGCCTGCCTCTGTGTGTCTCTGTCAGCCTCTTTCTGCCTCTGACTCATTCTGTCTCTGTCTCTCTCTACTGTGTCTCTATCTTTTTCTCTCTCTTACTTACGCACGTTGCTGTCCTGACATTCTCGGCCTCGTCCTGCGTCACGCGGCAATGCTCAGCAACAATGAATCCCAGGTGGAACTCAGTTCAAATGAAATTGCATTAAAATGAAGCGCAATCTTGTGCTGTAGCGTCATCTAGTGGAGTTACAACACAACTAACAGCTTAAAACTTTCTGGGTGGAAAAACTAGTAGACATGCCAACTTCCATGGAGCTTGATCTGACTGTGTCGTACTTTACCGCTCTTATTCCAGGTGATTCAGTCCTCGTTGCTAATACGCCGGATCCTTATCCCATATGTAATGTACAGACTGAATTTGCCAAAATTGGATGCTCTTTGTCGTTTATTTTTGGTAAATAATCAAATTTTGGACTACACACTTGTGCCCTTCAAATACGGACTATGGGAAGTGAGTGAACGGCTTCACCTCCCGTTAGCGCCTCGCCACTTCCCTGGATTGCTAATGTTATCCGAGAAGCTCCGGAGGCGAGCACAGGCAAATATCTCGCGAGGTTAACGCATCACAGTCCTTGTATGGTGAACTCTTGATGCGGAGAGATTACGACTTTTCCATTCCAGCAGGTGCAGCAGTATTGCGACTACCCTTCGTCTTCGGTTGGGCGCCTCGGACGGGTAGCCGGCTCGCTCAGTCGATAGACAGTCTGGCCTGAAATGGCGATGATGGAGGAAGTTGGCGTCGGGGTCAAATGATAAGCATTGCATTCATATAACAACATGGGGGATTTATTCAGTAAGAAATCACGAATGAACTGGTACCAATCATGTCGGCGAGCATGCTCCCCTTTACCCAAAATCAAAAAAAAACAGGTCATGCACACACACAAGTTAAAATTAAGAAATACAATTGATACATTACAATGACAAAGATTTTCTCCTTGCGCAAATTCCCCCTTGACGGCCAAGCGCGGCCGGGGAATCTCTCTTCGTCGCCCGGTCAAAAGGTAATTAGCAAAAATTGTTCTCCACACAGTTTATGACTTTCGACCACGGGCGCACCACAAAAAGCAAAATAAATACTGCCTCCGCAAGGCGGCTTGCACAACCCACCAAAGTTGAATAACCTCAGGCCGTCAGCTGGCTGCGAGGGTCGTCACGGGCAGTGAGGCGCTGCCCCGGGTGGGGTGCGCAGGACTTAACCAGGTATGCAGCGAGGGGTTGCTGGGGCTGGCCCAACACACAGCGCCGTCCGCACAATGTTGTGAATGACAAGGTAATGTTTGCTCGAACGAATGATCTCCTCACTCTCGATCTATCACACTGTATTTTGGAGATCGAAGCGAGTTCGTGAATTATCTGATAATCTCACAAAAAAAGTCCCGAATTCGAGCACAAGTCGGATATTAACACGGCACAATTCACTGTCAATTGTCCGTCACACAGCCCCGCGGTCTACAATTGTTAAAGGGGACTTGCACAAATTCTCCCAAGAAAACTCAATGTTTTTTATAAGTCCATCCAATACGAACCGAACTCTGTCTCCGGCACCTAGTGCCACCACAAAGGCAACTTGTCCCCCCTTGACCGCTACTCGCGTCCTACCCCGAACCCAACTCTTTCGCTTCTCTCCCCGCGTCGCCTGCTTCGAAGTCCCTCGAAGCTTCTTCCCCCCACCAAAATTATCCCCAAGATTCTGGAACCTTCCAGAACATTGCCTAATTCCGGCGGCTATTGGCGCAAGGGTAGTGCGTCTCAAACTATTTCTGCCCAATCGTCGAGTGTTTTTGAGGCCGAGAAATGAGAGAGAAGCTGGCTATCGCTCCCTCTCGCTTCAATTTTGCGTCAAATAGGGGCAGTTTATTAATGGCTGGGGGTGTGAGGGGCTGGAAATCTCAAGGGAGGCTGGGGGGGGGCTTTGAGCGTCGCGGAAAAATACCGGGGGGTGCTGTGCGCACGAAACGACCACCCAAGCTCCGGGACACGTGGCCGTGACAGATTCAAAAGGGGCGAAGGGGGGGCGGCGAGCAGCCGCCGCCGTCCTGGCGCCATCGGCTGACCCTCAAGACAGGCGTAGCCCGGGAGTAATTCTTAGGCGCGCAATTAACCGTAATATATTCGGTATCACTACAATATGGACAGTGAACACTTAGAACATCATTTTCAATTCTTTAGGCATTTCCTGGGCACAAGAGGCGTTCAGTGGTTGAATTATATAACGCAGGTATTCCCAACGCTTATGGAACTGGGGGTTAATGAAAGAGCGCGTTTATGCTACCGAAGTCGAGGTTCGGGATGACCTTCTTGGGCGCATTGAAAGCGTGGCGGCAGAAATGAAGGCATAACCCAGCAAAGTTGTGCGCGTCACGAAGGTCGTGCAGCGCAAATGCCAATCTTGAGTTCACGCAAGGGGAGGCCATATGAACACTTGTAGAGCCCCTCTTACAAGAGGTGAAATGCGAAACTATAGATGTACACCCAAATATGTAATTATTTCGAATAAATTAATTAATTTCGAGTGCGTTCCGGAACCTAAACTTTTTATAAATCAATCACCTAATCAATTTTATATATATATATATATATATATATATATATTATATAATATATATTCTGACGCTTCTCCCTTATGCATAGTCGCGCATAGGCAGAGTGCAGACGAATGCTCGAAAACGAGGTTTTGAAAATCTCAGGGGTGCAGGATCTTACAAGTGACAAGGGCTGACCAAACACACACACACACACACACAAATAATATATCAAAAACACATGAATTTAATAAAAATCCAAAAATCAAACAAATAAATTATTACAAATTATAATGTTGTTGAAACACTCAAAACACTTGTCCGTCTTTGGCCGATTAGAAATTGAATTTACTTATTGCAAAATAACTTTTGCCTGAACCTTATTGACTTGTGCACAGTCTGCTAAAACCATTCAACTACTTTGTGCAACATTTACTTTAAATCCTTTTAGGCCGCAAATTGTAGAAATTATAGTTTCCTACGTGTTCACCGTCCTGAGTAATTAATTGGGCTACATTTGGAGGAATGATTCGCCGTATTATGTAGGAACCTTGAAATAACCTGTAGAATTTTGCGAACATTCTTAACCGAGGATCAGACACGCGAGGTGTTCTTAAAAATACCTGCTGGTCTTGAAGAAATTGTGTTGAAAAAGTCGTGAAGAGCAGCCCTTCACCACCGACGCCCGCCCGCGTCCACCTCGGCGCTGGCGCCCCCGCACCCACCCTAAGAGTTTCTTCTGTCGCCACTTCAAAGAAAGATCGCCCATTCACCATCTTATACTAGTGTCCATCAACGGATTATACTGCTCGGCGCAGCCGTTACCGGACGCCGGAGCTTTGAAGTTCCCAGAAACAAAGTGCAAATTACATTTTCCGAATTCTAGCACTCTCATAAATAATTTTTAACGGGGCATGCGCCGATACTCAGATTGGGCGAAGTTAGGCCCCCACTCCCTCACTATTCGTTCACATAGAACGAAATGGAAGGATACCTCACCGGTGAATGTGTGGGAGGCAAAATGCTGGCAGTAAAATTTTAGCTGAGATTTGGGATCATTCCGACAAAATTCACCGACGAACAAGCGTCGAGCTACTTGCATTTTATTCAGTTAATATCGTCATCTCAGGGAGTAGTACTGAGAGAACATTAATGTTCGTCCCTCCGCATTGCAACTCGGTTAAGGTCGCCTGGTGAAAGGGTGGTTGCGTGGACGCCGATCGCCAGCATCTGACGTATCCGATTCTTCCGGTAATGTGCCGGCCATGGCGCTTACGGTTGTGGCTTACGGTTGTCGTTAATATATTCTGCAAATGATTCTATGTGCAAAAGCAACATCGGTATTTCGTGCCCTTGGATTGAAAACAGATGCTTACGTCCGGAACACGTAATGAGGAGGAGTTCAAATTCTGCTACACCAGACGTACCGCTAGAGCTAATTACGAAGTGGTTAATTTCATAATGGAACTACGTGTCCTAGTTTTCTTATCCTAGAACCAGGTGCTAATTTAATTTCATGTTAATTTGTACTTCCAAAAATTAGAATTTTTTAAAAATTGCATAACAAAAACTTACTCATAGAGGGGTTATGTCTTAAGTGTCAATGCGTGTACATTCGCACATGCACGGCCACACAATTGAATGCCCGCGCACCCACACGTACAAACACGAACACGAACATACCTACGCACACGTATAAGCAGAACGTATACAAACAAGGGCATGCAAACAAGCACACGCGCGCCCGCACACACGCGCGCGCTTGCACACCGCTGCTCTTAATGCATGGAGACATCCGTTTCTTTCATTGCTTCTCTTTCCTGGTTCCGTATTCTATCTCTCGCAGCAAACTTCTAAAAGTTTTTTTCTCGTCAATGATTGTTATGTAGTTAACAAAAAGAAGAATACAATCCAGTAGTTCTACAAATATCGACATATATCGATAAACTGGTTGCATAAGCGATTTTTACCTGGGCTATGAATTATCGTATCTAGAGAAAAAATAAAATGAGAATTAATCAACGAGTAACCTGGTGAAGAATGGATTCACATATTCGAGAAATACGAGAAATTTGTAAATGTGTCGAATTATTTCTACCAGTTACATAACGTAATATTTGAATTTGTATTATCCCAATATTTCAACCATTTCTTGAAAAACTTTCGTAAAAAACAATTTCTTGAAAAACATCAAACAAATGGCCGGTTCATGTCTATTCGTACCTGATAATTTCATGGAGTTGAAGTAATAAAAGATGTCATCCCCGTCAACTTACTGTATTTATTAGGAGAGCTGGCTTTCAACGGATTTGCCGTCATCATAAGTCTACAGATATAAACAAAATAAATATAATAGTTTCATTTAATTTGCTGTTATAATTTTAAATGTAACTATTAAATACGTGAGTCAGGAGAAAAAGTACATGCTTTGAGGGATACTACTGGTGATTCTGAACAAAAAAACGTCTTATAAACATATGCCCTTTTCTTGACCGTTTGAGGATAACCGTCTTAATGGAGCGCGGTACCTTGATTTTCTTCAAAATTTGTTACCAGAATAGGTGGATATCCATTTGGCAACACGAGCTCGTATGTACTTTGAGCGTGAGAAAGCTCCTACACATTCCGTACGGCAAGTGACACAGAATCTCAACGAAACGTATCCTGGTCGTTGGATCTTTAGATGCTTGTTTGCCGATTTTTAGATCCTTGTGCTCAAGTAAAGGAATGCAGAAATGAGCTCAGATCAGCACTACACTGTCTACAAGAGCAGCAAAATGAATTGAAGTTGACGATCGACAGTTTGAACATCTTTTGTACATCATTAAACAGACCATAACATAACAGTACCTTCATTTACTGTCACCTGCATTTTCCCGTTCCTAGTTCTTTTCATTAGTTTACCCTGAAACGGTTAAGAAAAGAGCATATGTTTATTAGAATCACCAGTAGTATTACCCCTCAAAGCATGTTCCTTTCCTCCTGTCTCACCTTGTATTTATTTTGTTTATATCTGTAGACTGATGATGACGGCAAAGCCGGCTCTCCTAATAAATGCGCTTAGTTGACAGAGAGGACATCTTTTATTACTTCATTTACTTACGTCAACATTACATTAAAATTCCCGCACTCCATGGAATTGTGGTAGAACCGCTACATCGGCGTGGGGATCACTAATGAGGGCGTGAGAATCCTTCACGTCGTAGAAGAGCACTTGATTCAACTAAAACAATTAAAAAATCAATCATTCAGACAGACCTCATAAAGTCCTACTGTTGATAGACCTAAATGATCATTGTTGTTACAAGATCGTTTGAATAGATAATGCAAAGCTACTTATGTGGCAAAACTGTCACATAACTTGGAACGAGACCTTTTTTCTAGTCGATAGAATTATTGGGTTCGAAATTTCAGGTCTAGGTCGAATTCAATCGCTGTCTGGAGGAGAATTGTAGCAGCAGGCTGCGCTGATCGTTAGTTTTCCGTAGTTTCTCTGATCAATACCATGCGAATCTGGGAGCATAACCCTAACAAATGGACTACGGACCGCGCGCGATCTCGTCGTCCTCTTCCTAGTTTTATCCTCACCTATTACTTGCATACAGTCACACTTATATGCACTACACTACCACACCACATTGGGATTCCAGTTGGGACCTTAAAGCATGCCCCAGCTGGGGTGGTGCCCTCCTGATGGGGGGTAAGCGGATGTGGAAATACCGTAAGCTCACGTGTAGGTCTGCGCCGGATCCCTCCATCCAGATGGGAGGAACACCGCCATCTCCCGTGATAAACATACGCACTACCCTTATGGAACTAATGACCAACGCAGTTGACGCGCCTGGGAACACGACATCATCAATCTTGGGCAGTGACATGATGTTAGAGAGTAAAACATCTGCAGGGAAGCGTACAGAAAGGATCTTCAACGCCAGCACGCGCTTGGTGAACTTGTCGCGCCATCCGCCAGACGCCTGCTCTGGGAGCACGTGGGCTGGCGGCGGAGGGAGGATTCCGAGCAGCTCGACG
This sequence comes from Acheta domesticus, assembly GCA_031308135.1. NCBI lineage: Eukaryota > Metazoa > Arthropoda > Insecta > Orthoptera > Gryllidae > Acheta > Acheta domesticus. Next base: position 68,892,512 of record JAHLJT010008446.1, on the reverse strand, counting down.
CTCCGCCAGATGGCGCGGACGCGCGCCACATTAATAAGACTGCCCATTACGCGCAATTAATGGCGGAGGCAGAAACCAGTTCCGCTGCGAACACGTCCCCTTCGCGAGCGACCGCCGCCGCCATCGACCGCCGCCCACGGCCTCCCCTCCCGTCCCCGTTCTCCCTTCCCACCCTCACCCTCCCTGCTGCCGGCGCGCCACCGCCGATGTGCGCTCCTCCCCTTTGCTCGTCCGGGGAGCGCGTTCGTCTGCGATACAGATGCATACTAAAGGGACTGCCAGGGTGCTTGCATACTAAGGGGCCGTTTGCACCTCGTTTGTTGGGGGGAACGTCTTGAGAGAGGAGGTGCCCTCCTGAATGTAATGTATGCTTCGCAGCTCTACCACCAATTGAAAAGGCAAGGGATTTTGTTTTCCGAAGTGCTGTCACTTTACTTATTATAATTTAATTGTAAAGCATAAGAGCATTGGAGACATAAGTTCTCCACTTCCTCTGCCACCCACTCACTGGAGCCACCATCGCTCTTGTAGCCTCCACTCCCAGCACATCGGCGCACAGCTGTCGATACACAGCCCTTCGTATTCTTCCTAACAACCTCGTTCGTCTACATTACAAAATTAAACTTGTTTGCTTACCAACGGCACGTTTTCTCACTCTGTTAACAGCGAAAGTAATACGGTTGGGAATGTAGCCGGTAATTGCCTACACTTTTTTAACTTAATGGCCTCAATACTATCACTGGATTTGGATTAATATCCAAATCCCAATACTATCGCCAGAATTTGGATAAATACAAGCTTTATGGTTTTGAAAAGTCAATAACACATTTTTAAATGATGATTTAAAATATGTTATGAATGAAGCAATACTCTATAGTAAATTAATTCATCAATATATCTTCAGGAAATCCGGGTTGGCAATTGTGGGAAAGTCAACTTCGTAACGACAGAGTACAGTAGTTGATATACACTCTAGGATTCCAGATGTTGGTCAAGGTAAAGCCTATAAATATATAGGTATTGAAGAGTGAGATAATACTTGGAACGAAACTATAAATGACAGGTTTGCAAGGAGTATGACAGAAAAGTATAACTCGTCCTGCAGTCGGCTGTGAACTTAGGGAGCAAAATTTCCACAATTGGTAGTCACGCTCTGCTTTTAGTCGAGAACATCATCGGTCTAGTAGACTGAACTTAGCAAGAATTGCGAACGAGGGAGGTAATTTTTGGACCGAAAACAAAACTTTTAACAATTTACTCAAAATTTTCCAGGATGATAAATGCCGTTTTTCTCAAAAACTTGTAGAAACCATTGATCATATCGTCTGGGCTTGACCAAGCCTAGCAAATTTGGAATATCTGAAAAGTCACGATAAGGCCTGTAGTTACCTTCACGGGTAGATCTGTACCGCCCTTAAAATTCCAATTCAGTTGTAGTTACTAGTCACAAGTATGTTTGTACTTTCGTAGCGGGAATGAAGCACACTCGAAGTACTTGATTGATTGAGGCATTATTTGTGCACACACGCATGTCAATAATTATTCTTATTTCTAAGATATTCTTGTTTTGTGAAAATGAGACACGCTCAATGTTCAATCATCTCACAATGTACGATAATACGCGAAGAGCATGTATCACCATAGGTTACTTTCACATTTCTTGGTGATAAGCTCACATTGCTTTAAATATACTGCAGAGGTAACAGAAATATGACTAATACTCTTACCGCAGTAAGGGTTGCCTCCCATGTGTATGTGTGTCAATAACAAACAGAACCAAACAAAAATTATCCTGATCGTCGCTTTTTATTTATTCATCACGCGCGCGTGTGTATCTGACGCGTTGCAGGTTGATTGACGTAACGCAATTTTACTCTCAATCACTTTCGTTAAATTTAGCATGGCGTCCATGCTGAAAGAAATGAAGACGGACACTGGCTAGCAGAGTGGTACATAATAATTATAATGAAAATATAACGACTAATTGGAGGGTCGAAAAATGCTGATAAAAACCTAACAACCCCTGCCACAAGTTTTGATCTACCAAAAATGTTCCACACTGATCTTCTCACTGCTTTGTAGGATTGTATTTTACTTTCCCTGATACTGCGTACAATCGTAGTAAAGGGAATGTATTGTAAGGTTCAAGCAGAGATTGGCGACTTTTTGTCAAAAAACTCGCTTAATTAAAGTGTTTACTGATTATTTTATTTATTTTTGTCAGTGCAACACAGGAAAAACTTTGTGACGTATGGCGGAGAAGTACCATCTGCACATATTTTCTTGAGTTAAAGAATTTTTTCTGGACATTTTAACCATAAGTAGTTGAATGGTGAATAAAAGTTCAAACAAAGCGAGGTTAGTCACATTTTAAAACTAAATATTTTGACAGATTTGATTTTATATTGCAAATTAGTAACCCCTACCCCGGCTCTGCAATTTTGTTTTGAAAAATAGTAACCCATACCACAACTAGCAAACTTAGAGCTCAATAAAACGTGGACATGTTGAAGGAATATTTATGTTCAGAAGAAAAAAGGAGACATTTTAGCATTTATTCAATGGATCTGGAAAACTGGACGGAAACCTCATCGATTTGAGGGTCTTTAACCCAGAAGCTGAATTACATTTCTTGGTACAAGAATATTAATTTTTTAAATTCGCAATACAAATATAAACTAGTGCATTGTATATCACTGTCAAAATCAATATTTTTTTATTTTCAAGCCCTTACTTCGTTACAAATTATTGCAAACGTGCGCGGGAAGACGGAGAAATTAAGCAGAAAAACTCTCATTGCCGGTCCCTGGGATCGAACGATGTTGTTCCTATTCGTTATAAATTACTTCCTCTAACACGTTGTGTTGTCAGTATCCATGTTTTGTGGGAGTGGAAGTGGCAGCGGATATAGCAGAGAAAGCGGGAGCAGGAGCGGGTGCGAATGCAGATGTGGGAGAGGAAGTGGGAGCGGGTGCGAATGCAGATGTGGGAAAGTGGGAGCGGGTGCGAATGCAGATGTGGGAGACGAAGTGGGAGCGGACGCAAATGCAGATGTGGGAGAGGAAGTGGGAGCGGGTGCGAATACAGATGTGGGAGAGGAAGTAGGAGCGGGTGCGGGTGTGCGAGAGGGAGCGGGTGTGGGAGAGGGAGCGGAAGCGGGTTCGAGTGCGAAAGAGAGGAAGCGAGAGAGAATGCAAGTGTGGGACCAGCACTGGCAGTAGGAGCGGGAGCTGGTGCGGGTGAGGGGGAGGAAGCGGGAGCGGGCTGCGGGCTGCCATTCGGAGCGCGCGCCGCCTCCGCGTGTACGCGCCCGATCCCTTCCACGTTAATGGGGACTCTTTACGTCCTCGCGTCCCGTTTACGAGGGTCCTTCCCCTTTATAGCGCGCGACGCGACGCAAGGACACTGAACCAAGAGCCTCACTTCCGCGGAGCGGGGCGTGCCCGGGGTAGGGTAGGGCTGGGCGGGGCAGGATGAAGCGGGACGGGGTCAAGCGGAGGGAGCCGGTGGCGGGAACGGGGGTTTATGCGCGAAAGCGGGGCGCAACAGGGCTGAGGGGACTGACGCAACATGTCGTTCTAAAGAGTAGCTTTCGCTTTACCTCCTGACCCTCAGACTCTTCGCACCGCCCACGAGGCCACCCCGTCAATGACACATGTCCAGTCAGAATTGAATTTCATATTAAAGCCATTAATTGGGGAGTGGCGACAAGGGTGGCTTCTTAAAACACATAAGGGTAGCATTTTTTTTAAATTAACAAACATTTTTATTGATGTCGGTTCAGGTAATAATTGAAGGGTTCCCGGAATAAAGATATAGTTAATACAATGGTGTGTAACTCGAATAAGAGAATGGAATTCGTACTCTACATCGTGGCGCACGTCTCTCCGATACGAGGAATAACGTTTCAGTTTATAATAGTTTAACATTGCATTCCGTGGAAATAGAATGTAACATTAGTCAAATAGCCCACTATGCAGGTGAAGGACTGTCGCTGGTTGGTGGCGACTTACATTAACCTTATAAACTAGCTTAAATCTAAAACTAATAACTCTAGGGTAAGCGAGCTCATAAAGCGCCTTACTTATTCTCCAACTCGGTCTCAATGTTCAAAAAAGTTTGAATTGGACACCTGTTTTTAATTCTTGTTCGGAATCTGGGATTTGAGCGAGGTGGGTGGAAACGGGATAGGTGATCGTTTGGTTGATGTATTAGTGGAGTTTGCTGGAGACCGTGGTAATGAATGGATTTATGTATGGGATATTTAATTCTTTGTGCAACTGTAAATTTGAAACAAATAATGGGGCCTGTGTAATTGTTCTGAGGTGTTTATTTTGAACGACTATGTAAAAACTGTATGGTTTCCCGACCGATTTGATGTCAACTGTTACACCTCATTTAGTGACAGTAATTACAACCTAAATTAAAATATATATCAAAGTTAATATCGTCATAATTTGATTATTTTACGAGGATTCAGCCACCTTCTGTATGAAATCTTCATTTATCAGGCATAAAATATATATTTATCGCACGTGAAGTAATCTGCATGCCATGCCCATTGGAATGTTCAGCGCAATATAACAAAACTAAATTATGCTTGTCATGATATTCATTTTTAATTAATTTAATATTTAATTAAACCGTGATTAGTATGAACAAAACAATAATGTAATTTTGTCTCGAAAATCGTTTTAAAACAAATCGATAACGAAATCGTTTCACCTGTCATTTGCGTGCACATTTTCAGCCTTCGCACATTTTCATAGAAATATGTTCTGTACAATCTGAAGTTTCTCAGTATTGGCTGTTGTGTTATTTCAGACCGGACAGGCATACATCAATGATGGTCTTAATTATTTTAAATATTAAAACTGCACATTCCAAATTTACGTACATTAAATTTCGATATTTTGGCATAAGTTCAATTTGTTATTATTTTTCCAAGTTAATCTGCTATCAATGTGTACCTCGAGACATTTTACTAGTGTATCAGATTGAAACTATGAAGTAATAGTATTATTTAATACTAGTGGACGAGGAAACTTTAGTTTTAAAAGGAGTAAAGATTTTGGGCTAGCACTGGGTTGGGTTTCTTTTATTCTCCATTTTTATGCTAACTTTAGACAGTAAGAAGTATCTCAATTTTATTTTTTGCTATATTTATGTCTGGATGAGTTGTGAATATTGGAGTATCGTCTGCGAATCGAGGAAGATTTGAATCTCCTAATGTGGAAATGTCTGAGAAACAAACATTGAAGACGAGTGGTGATAGCGCAGAACCTTCAGATTAATCTCCAGGTACCACTGTCCTTATTCTAGTGGCTGAAAGTGCGAAGTTTACTTTAACTCTAAACGTTGTCTGAAATACGACTACTTATAATGTCCTGTAAGTAGCAAAATGCTCCTAGATATGGGAGTTTGAATAGTAGTCCAGCATTCCAAACTTTATCAAATGCTTTCTCTACATGTAAAAATAGTTTTATTGTATGCTGTTTGTTGTGGAACCCGTTTGCAATCTGTTCTATTAAGCGGATGAGTTGACAAGTGGTACAATAATTTTTCCTAAACCCTAATTTCCCATCTGGCTGTACCTTTATTTCTATGAGGTTTTTAGTGAATCTTTGTATCGATTCCTCAAATATTTTAGATAAAGAAGATAACAAGCTAATTGGCATATAGCTCGTTACTTTCTTGGGATTTTTGCCTGGCGTGTTTCCATGATTTTGGATAATATCCATTTCCAAGTGCTGAATTGTACTGTTAGAAATAAAGTCGAGCTTCTCGATAGTTCTTTAAAGATTATATTTTGATCGAGTGTTAGAGCCTTCCTAATTTTGAAAATATGTTTAATTCTAATCATATCCTACGTGATAATAAATTTAATCGGGGGACTGTAATACGAAAGGTGGGGCAGAAGTCATGGAATTTTTTTTCTGAAAGAAATATTATTGGATCACACATTTTTTGTTGCGTGATAGAAATGGTGAACTAATGTGTGTTTACAAGAACAAACAATTCTGTGAGTGTGTCTGTTAGCACAGAGAGCAATATGAAATCAGTTGTCTGACTACCGCTGTGCGAGATGAATGTAACCCGTTTCGCGCAGCGCTCATACACCAAGATAGCGGTTCTCCTCGGGACAAGTGGCCGAGAATGTCACAGAGAATTGGTGGAAGCTCTCGGAAATAATACCCTTCCATAACGGAGAGTCGCGAGATGGACAGTAGAGTTTCTGTGAGGACGAGTAGGAATCTGTAATCAGCATCGCACGTAACTATCTGTGAGTGTGTGACCGATGTGGCATGTGCAGTAATCGAGACTGTGCCTAATCGGGCATTTAGGACGGGTATGTATGGTAATGCTTTGGGAATGTTCTGAACTCGTGTATGCAACAATACTTTGGAGCATGAAACCAGTACGTCATTTCAAATAATGAGTAAATATCAGAAGCATAATTTTGGTGTGTCATTAATTGTCCATGCACTTAGTTTATACCGTGTCCTTTCATTTGTATATTTCACATTTTCCACCCGTGCTCATATTCTCACAACAAAATAGTTGCCATGACATATGTCGCAACCGTTGTATGTGTCTATCATATACACTTCAATTTCTTTATTATGTTAACATTGGTCGTTGGATTGGAGTAAAGGTATTTTCCAAATCTTTGACGATGTAATCAACCTTTTCTTCATCCATATGTACAGAATTTCCTGATTTGGAGACAAAAGGAGGAATATTTCTTTTTTTCCTGTTTTGCTTTTTATCGCTGTCCACAGCCGTTTTGAATGAGGATATATAAGGGTTAGATAAAAGGTAGATTAGAAAGGATAGAAAAAGAAAGGTAGGAAGATAGTGATTGGGGTGATTCGAGGACAGTGGACTTTTGGTAGTTACATTTTGAACCATCCCAAACTCCTCTTGAGCTCGGCTTAAAGTTAATTTTACTTACATTCTATTTCCTTTTTCTAATTCCAGAGGACCACGTAGGCATTTGATGCAGGCCCAGGACTGCATGGAGAATGGTTAATTCTCTTGTTGTTGGTAGAATAAAAGGCTAATTTTAATACATATATTAATTATGAAAGAGGAAAAAATACAATTAACAATAAGATAATTAATATTGATTAAAGCAATTAAGTTGCTTGCAATGTTGCTGATGCAGACAGAAATACACTTGAAAAGTCTGGTTAAATACCACCTGTTGGTAAAATATATTTGCCGTTGAAGTTGATAATGGCTGGTTGCGGGCGGGTGATGAACCCTGGCCCGTAAAGGCTGAAGCTTGCAACGATCCAGTTGGATGCAGCACGTTGTGCTGATGTGATGGATGGCCAACGTGGTAATTGAAGTAACCAGGCCACTTGCCACTGCGACGCACAACGTAAAGGGAATAAATTTGTTGATTATTGGTGGTACGTGTCAATGCAAGGAGGCCACAGAAGACAGCTACATACAGTGTAGAGGCGATAAACTAATTAATTTAAACGGAACAGTTGATAAGTTCGGCCGTGCATTCACATAGTGAACTTGTACAGCAGGCCACGTGAGCAACGCGTATGTACGTTGTCGCGATTTGCACAATTGGTTAAATTATTCACTAATTAAGTCATAGTCCCTCCGTTCGACACTTGAGGAATTGTGATACGAGACGAGAGGTTGATGAACTGCGAGGCAATGTGATGCAAAGCTCGCAGGAGTGGCACAGAAACACGTCTGTCCGCTAAGAAGTATACAGGCCGACAGATGCTTCTGACCGTTGGGCAGAGCGTGTGAACACAAGTCACGTGATTAGCAGGTGCGGAAAGCTGTTGTCGCTAAGGGGCAGTGGGGGCGGAGCGCTGAGACATGTTTTAACTTGCACAGAGCCGCATGCGTGCGGCGGTCAGGGAAGCAACCGGGAGGTGTCGCATCCTGGCGAGTCTTAGTAAAACTAATTGAACATAACATGATACAAAATATGAATTATGTGCGAAAGCTTCCTTAGACAATACACTTATGAAAATAATAATATATACATTAAGCTTGCTTGCTCCAACAGATAGAAAGGTTAGATAAAAGGTAGAAAAAGCGAATAAGGGGTGAAAAGTGCCCCCAAACCAAATCGATAATCGCTGTAATCATATGAAAGAGAAAAAATATCCAAGATTTCCAAAAAAAATGAGCCTCCTAGGGAAATCTGTTGTAAAGATACAATGAGAAACGTGTTTTTCGTGTTTTATTTTTTTCTCAGATTCTATTGTATTATCAGGCTGAAAAAATTGCAGACGAAGAAAAAATAGGCGAAACAGAAAAATTGACTGACGGTAAAATGTCGTTTGTCCGTCTGATTGCCTGTCTGTACGTTCGTACATCCGTCCGTTTGTCTATCTGTCCGATCGCATGTCTCTAGTCAACGCTAAAGCCTACAATATTCAGGAGATTTTCTGCAAAATTGATTTTCCAAAATTGGTCTGGCCCTGCTGGTTTGAAACTGTTATTTTTATACCTGTGGATACTTGACATGAAGTCTTAACTACATTTTCAAACATTTATGAAAACTGGAACCAACATTTTTTTATTCAAATTTCTTCTCAGACAGTAAAAAAGGATTAAAAATTGACATAATTCTCTTTCAGAAACTACAAAACTTCATTTTTTCTGCGTCTTCCTACAGCTACAATATTGAAAACAGAATTTGTTCTTAAAAACAGATCTTTAAGTAAGGTCATGTACAATTTTTTGAAAATATGAGTAATGTAAGGACGGCCTTTGCCGTAGTGGTCAGACTGCTCGCCTTCCACCGCTGGTGCCCGGGTTTGCTCCCAGACGGTTCCAAGTGAAATTTGTGGTGGACAAAGCGGGTTTGCGGCAGTTTTTCTCGGAGTACTCCGGTTTCCCCTGCCAATATACATTCCACCGGATCACTCTGTCAATTATTCCCTACACTATCCTGTCATTAACCACCATTCCACTAAGGATCTACGAATCACTACGGTGCCTAGGCGATAACCAAGAACAAGCTGGGAAGGGCTGCGGCTACCTCAGCGGGTTATTGACAGCTGAGATCCCAGCCTGGAGAACTAGAGAGAAGGGAAATAGTGAAGGAGCAGGGGATGCCCCTCCCAAGACCCTAGATACGGATAACACAGAGTGGATGTAATGCCAGGCGGATCGAGAGGTACAACTTGAAGGTGGCCCCTGAGTGGAAAAAAGTTTAGTTAGAGTAATTGTCCGTGAAATATATGCAGTTCTGAAACCATCATTTTATAGAAAACGGCTCTATTTTTTTTTATTTTCCTCAAATATAGACAAGGACTGTGAAGAAAGTGGCGATAGTCTCATTTTTGATGATTTCTGTTTTCTCGAAAATGGCAAAAATTTACCATTGCAGAAGTATTATTAATGACAGACTTTTTCTTTTAAAAAATCTGTTATAAAATTTAAATAAAATGTTATGTACGTTTTTTGGAAAAATGAATAGTTTTCGCGTCATCGCTTTCCTGAAATTAACGCAATTTAAAAAATTAAAAAATGGCCCCATATTTGTTTTTCAGTTGGCCTCGAGTACAGTGAATTCCGCTAAAAATGGAGCACGTATCACTTTCGGAGAACTCGCTGTTTTTTCGGAAATTGCAAACAAAAATTAACGTTACCAAACTAGAATATTGATGATAGAATATTTTTCCGTAATGAAATCTGCTCTTTGAAACGATCTTGTTAGATGAAAATATATTTTTTATTTTCAAATGCAAATCTTCAACTTTTTAAGCGTCGTGAAGCTTGATTTTTGTTCTGAATATGGTGGCTGTGAAGCCAGGTGCGACCTGAAAGGCATTGTAACTCTAAGGATATGATTTTTAATCGCAGTGCGGAGAACAAAAAGCTGGATGGAAATAATGCTGCTGATTCATTTTGTATTATTATATTGTAAAGTCTTACAAATAATGCGAGAAAGTGTGCTCGTATATTATCACCTGTTTCCGTCTGTACCAGGCCTGCACAGCATTTTGCACTTTTACTGACGTCTGCAGCTGCGCGCAAGCAGCTCTGGGGCAAATGCGAAAATCGATGAAGGGTGGGGATGAAACTCACTCTAGGAGTGTCGACTACCAATTATAATGCGCAATTCGAAACACAGCGCGTAAATTTAAAGAGCAATCGGCGAGAACATGACGGTCACATACAGTTCAAGTAATATTGCCTTTTGTATTCTATTGTAAATGTTTGTTGTGCATGACAGTGCGAATTATGAAACTACAATAAATTATACATACTAGATTTGGACACCAACTATTGTAATTGCTTGTAGGGCTGATAATGTAATTCGCTTTGCTACGATGTAATCCCAAATTTAGTGTTTTGCTAAACGCAAAATTATGATACTGAATTTTTCTTGTTCAATGATGACAGCAATAAAATATTTTTTCATGTTCCTTTAATTGAATAAGACGGTTTTATTAAAGCAAACGCATATTATTCTTGAAAAATTCATGATTCTTTTCTCCTCTAATTTATGACAAGAGTGCAGAGTTGTTTATGACATCGTATAAAAATATTAGGCCCTTTGCATTCTATTTAACAATACCCATGAAAATCTCATGAGAGCAAATCTCTAAATAGATTTTCTCGTTGATCTCTTTTATTCAGTTTCATAATGCAGAAAAATAGTCACAAATATATGTGCTGTTAAATATTGCTCTTCTTGGAATTGCTACATATTATCTTTTATGCCAATCTTGATGTGAGAGATTGCTCTCATAATTTTCTTCGTTTTGCTATGATTTGGGGATTATAACATTCCTGGTGAACAATCAATTACTAAATAGTAAAGTTTTTATTAGTTAGAATTAAATATTTTTTAAACGCTACTGCTTTAAAATATTGCTTAAGAATCATAATGAGCATGTTCATTTTTTTTAATTTAAAAAAAAAAGAAAATACATATAGTGGTGGATACAAAGGTGGATGTACAGCAGTGTACAGAACGTAAACAGAATTATGGCCCTTGTAACTTGAAATACTAGGCATAATCCATTTATATAAGTGGGCATATAATTTTGCAGCATGGATCATTGTATTAGACGCCCAGGCATTCAATCTACTCACCGCGTCGTGCTACATCAGACTTCTCCCCTCCCCGCAAAGCTTCCTATTCCCCACTACTTGCACTTTCGGCGCTGTCGCGGGTAGACGACCGGCTCGCAAGTGCAGATTGCCCGCGGGAGCTGGCGTTGAGAAGGCCTGGTCTCAAGTCTCTTTGATGCAACCCCGGGAAATAATTCATACATACATTTATTTGAACTGCAATTGGGTATGACCCGGTGGCAGTTCCTTATCATATTTTCTCTTTTTCGGACGTTTGTGTCATTTCATGTCGATGGCGTTTTATGAATAGTACAAAACCTTCAGCTTTCCTTAGTGCATGATATACAGGGTGTCCCACCAACTATGGACCACCCCCATAACTTCTCAACGGTTCAGGATATCGAAATACAGTTTTCGCTGAATAATGCGGAATCATGGGGCAAGTAACATGCCTTAGAGAAATTGTATATAATATTTTTAGTTTCCGAGAAATTTAATCATCTTTGATTTTTTAAATAGAACTATGTATTTTTCTCACCAGCAATGGATAAATCATTAAAAGAGCAATAAAGTGATGTATCATATGCTAGTATTTTGTAGAAATTTGCGTATAAAATTAGACTTTCTGATATGTGATTTTGAATGAAAAGGACTAGATTTCGTGTAGCAGCCCATGCAATAGTCGCCGTTGGTAAACGGTTGGTGAAAGACCTTCGCGGCGTCGAGACTCTTTCGTGGAAGCAAGGAGTGTGAGAGGGGTGACCGTGGGGATAGAGGCGTAACTACAGCAATTCATGGTCTTGGCACGAAGATCATATGAACAAACATCAATATTACTGATCAGAAAGAGGTTTTTCCCATTTGTTCATCGGAATTGAACTTTTCTTCTAATGAACTTCCAAAGCAACGTTCATCGAAAAGAACAAAATAAAAATAATTTGCAGCGGAAGGACGATAATAATAAAGGTCCTTTTCAAACTTACAAGAATCGATCTGAGTGTGTTTTGGCAGAAACCAGATATCATTTTAAAACAAGGGAAGGAAATGAATGATTAAAGATTTTTATTATAATATCTTGATTAATTCATCAAATAATAGAGAGGTAGAAATGTTTTCTTTGCATTTACTCTTCATACACGTCTTATTTAAACATGTACCAAAAGAACAAAGCAATAAAAATTTTGAAACACTCTTAACAGACTATCAGTATCAATTTACTGAACTTTAACACAAATGTACATCTGCAGTCTCGACTGCTAATATTGATTGGAGAGTTTCTCACTTCATGACGACACGCTGCCTCAAACTTGAAAATCCACGGCAGAAGACGGAAGTGTACTATTTTCTTTTCCGCTTATGACGAGCAGTAGAGGTATGATTGCGAAGTGGACGAATGATCATCCTAATTAAAAATGAAATTTACCAACGAAGAGACGGTGGTTACATTCTTGTCAAGTTTGAAAATGATATTTATTGCTAAAGGAGACAAGTTAAATGCAGATAAATCAATGGAAAAAATCTCTCATTCTGATCGTTAAAATTGGTGTTTGTAATGTGATTTTTGTGTCAAGACCCTGGATTGCTGTGTTAGGCCTGTTATCACTCATTTCCATCCCTCTCAGTCTTTTCTCTCCACGCAACAGTCTTGACGCCGCGAAGGCCATTTTCCCCGAAGGCAACTGTTGCAAGGGCTGCTACCCGAAATATTGTACGTTACATTCAAAATCATTTTATACGCAAATTACTATCAAAATACTAGCATATGATACATCATTTTATTCCTCTCTTCATGATCTATCCATTGCTTGTGAGAAAAATATATAGTTCCATTTAAAAAAGAAAGACGATTACATTTCTCGAAAATTAAAAATATGATAGACAATTTCTCTACGGCATGTTACTTGCCCCATGATTCTGCATTATTCAGCGAAAACTGCATTTCGATATCCTGAACCGTTTAAAAGTTATCGCGGTGGTTTAAAAGTTATCGCGGTACATAGTTGGTGGGACATTCCGTATAGAGGTGATAAGTACTTGAATTTCGTCGAAATGTTATAATGAATTTCTTTAGAATGAATATAGAAGAGAGCGTAGGCGGCACAGATATACTAATAGACAGTTTCTAATCGAGATGCTTTAAAAACTGTACTGTAAACTTATATTTAATACGCAAGCTCTTAACAAACATGTTAAATGTACACAATTAGTACTTTTGTAAGAAAATTGTTAAATTATCTTTCTTTCAAATGAAGAGAAATAACTGCAACTGACAACGAGAACATCTTTTACACCTAGAGGAAACTGTAGTTTAAAGATGAATGCGACACAGGATCGTACTTCTAAGTAGTAAAGTATCGAATCTTCTCCTTGCTTTCCTGAAACGAAGGTCCTTTGTTATTTGAAGTATACCGATTCTTTATGATGGTATTGATCGACCTCCCATCGGAGAGCGGGTGTGTGGCCGTGCCACCGCTTCACACACATTTACTTCCGGTGGAGATTGAGCCTGGTTCTTTTCCCCTCGCGGAGCGCACTCTTTTTGGTGGCGAGTAGATTAATGGTGCGGCTAAAAGAATCCAACGTGGAAGTAATTGTCACGAGACGGTCTCTCCATTTTTTTGCCCGATGCTTTTTTCTCCTTTACGATTTCATCCCTTCTGCTCGCGCTTGTCAGCGAAGCGGCCGCCCCCGCGCAGGGGGTGAGGGCGAGGGCGAGGGCGGAGGTGGAGGCGGTGGGGCGAGGGGGGATGGGGATGGCGTGAGGGGAGGGGCGGTTCCAGTGAGGACTGCGAAGGCAGGCGCAGGGACTTCGTCGTGTCGCTCTCCCGGAGATAAACGCGCTGCCATTTGCATTAGGGTGCTTGCCGGGAAGCGACGGCGGAAGGTGGGAGTGGGAACAGGCAGGGATGGTGACGAAGGGGTGGGGGACGCGGAGATGTTGCGAAATGGCGACGAAGCGCGGTCGGAGCGGCGCGGGAACAAGGTAGCACGTGAACGGGGCGGCGCGAGGACGGGGCGGGGTGGCGCGGGCAGGGTGGTAAGAGAACGGGGTGGTGCTATGACGGGGCGACCCGAGGATGTGGTGATGCGGGGACGGGGCAGTGCGAGGACGGGGCGGCGCCATGATGAGGCAACGCGAAGTCAGGGCGGTGCGGGGAGGCGCCAGGACGAGGCAGCGCGAGAAAGGAGCGACGCGGGGACATGGCGGCGCGAGGACGGGCCAGCTCGATGACGGAGCGGTGCGGGGATGTGGAAACGCGGGAATGGGGGGGTGCGGGGACGGGGTGGCGCGGAAGAGAACGCCAACTGGAGAGTGGGCCAAGGCGGAACAGAAGACAGAAGGGAACGGGAGCAACGGAAGACACGGCAAGATGAAACGGGAAGTAGAGTAACGAGAGCAATGAGTGAGGATGAGTATTTGGGGTTCTGTTGGAACTAACAAAGGGAAGAGAAGCATTTAGGAACAGAGGAGGTGCGTTGCAGGATTGAGCTGAGCTGAGAGGAAGGGAGCGGGGCGCGACGGGGTGGGGCGGGGCAGGGATGGGGTGGGTGGAGCGGAGCGGGGCGGAGCGGGGGGCCGGGGCGGGGGGGGGGGCGGGGCCGTGGGCCGGAGGGGGCGGGGCGGGGGGGGAGTGGGCGGGACGGAACAGGTGGGATGGACAGGACGCGATGAAACGGGGGCGGGCAGAGTGGTGCCGGTGGCATCGGATACACGAGTCACGCAGAGGCCAGTGCGAACAGCTCATACACTCCATTTCAGCATAATTTGTCCGTTTGGCTCTCTGGGAACAATTGAATCAGAACGCTGAATGGAGCATGAAATCTTTCTTATCATTCATCGGTAATTTCCAGAAAAATCGTTTTAACACACCCAGTCTATATTCACTTTCTCATTAGCAAAAGTACAACTGATCAAATTATGTACTTATTTACATCGTTTGTTAATTTTGTTAATTTTGTCACTTCTTGGTAAATGATGGAATGGATTGTCGAGTTCAGGGTTATTAAATAAGATACGATGATTAATACCATCCAGTTCATTGACCTGTTCTAAAGAATTCTCATCATGATAATATTGTCGTGTTTCTAACATTTCTTTATGTGTAAAATTCCTGTAATTCGAGAATCCATCCGTGCCTCGCTTTCAAACAGTATTCAGAACATTTTGAAATGAAAAATTCTGTCTGTGGTCTTGTTGAGTTTCAAAGAAAAGAGATACTTTTAATTCTTTCCTAGGTTGAGCACTAACGGTAATTGTTTCACTGGAAGGCGCCAACAAATAGAAATATGGTAAGTTGAGAGGTAGGGACTATCAAGATATTAAACATACACAAAAAAATACTATTCTAGTTAGCCTAGTTATTTGAGTTCTGCGCGTTGAAGTGCGTGTAGTGTACGTACGCTGTTGTAATTTCAGAAATTATTTTTTTGTTTTTGCTTAATAAATTTCATTACCGAACGTTAATACATAGAAAGATAAAAGGATAGTGTAGCTAAAGTGTATACTAACAAAAAGTTTTGAACTCATTAACGTACTATCATCCGTTTTTAGAGTGCTCATCGTATTTCAAAGACAGTCAACTGGAATAATCTACAGTTTAAAATTGTGCTTTTTTTAAAATAAATTGTATTTATGCTTTAAATAACTTCATTTTTTATATCCTGAATTTTATCATTGAAAAAGTATGGTAACAATTTATCAACATTTTAAAAATGAAAAAATTCCTGAAATATGTCCTCGAGATGAAGGAGCAAACGAAAAAGATTATATCTATACAGGACGGAAATAACATTTTATGTATTTTTTTAGCTACAACATATTTGAAATAGAGAAAGAAAATTTACTATTATATTCTGTTTCGTATTCATTGCATCAATTCACCAGAAAGTGTAAGATAGGAAAAAATATTCGAAACACACCTATTTGAGTTTAAGAGATACTACTTTCCTCCCAGTGATAAACAACAATTACGAAGTTGTACTGTAAAATATTTTTAAAGTATTATTTCGTTTTTAACGTGTTTCCAAATATTTCACTGAAAGATGCTCGGTCAATAAGAAATTGCTACATTCCGGACAAATAGTCGTCACAATAGTTGAAGTTAGTTAAGGAACTGAAATTTTTAAAACAAATCCTGAAACTCGCACCTTTATTTATTTTGGTTGTAAGAAAGTGTGGGTTATTGATGAAATCGTACGGTTAAAGCACAACGTACAAATGAATGGAAAACATGTGACACACTTATTCGCTTCTTGTCGCCACTGTGGCACTTCGTAGGCTTTAGAGGCTACTCGAAACAGTTGGACAGTATAGGATTGGTGTGTTCTGCTGGGAAACGGTCCCGACGGGGCGCATGCGAGCGAGCGAAGTACAGAAAGCGATAAACGACGGCAGTGAGGGTGTGGGAACGGTAGTCACGCAAAGCCAATAAGATGAGGTCAGAGTGTAAGAGAGCAAGGCGCCGAGGATGGGATGGAGACAGCGAGAGTGTTTGGGGATGCGGGTGCTTGTGGATGCGGGGACGAGAAGGAGGCGTGGGTGAGGGGGAAGCGTGGGCGAGGGGCAAGCGTGGGCGAGGGTCAAGCGTGGGCGAGGGGCAAGCGTGGGCGAGGGGCAAGCGTGGGCGAGTGGAAGGCGTGGGCGAGGGGACTCGTGGGCAAGGGGAAGGCGTGGGCGAGAGGGAGGCGTGGGCCTGGGCGAGGGTGAGGCTTAGGTGCGGGCGCGGGGAGGCGTGGGTGAGGGGGAGGCATGGGTGAGGGGACGGGGGTCAGGGGGAGGCGTGGGCGTGGGCGAGGGCAAGGGGAAGGCGTGGGCGAGAGGAAGGTGTGGGCGTGGGCGGAAAAGAGGCGTGGGCGAGGGTGTGGCGAGGTGAGGAGGGGGTGGGGACAAGTGATAAGTGAGAGCAAAAGAAAGCGAGAGAGGACAGATGGGGCTGAAGAAGCGAAGAGGCACAGGGGGCACAATGGCGTAAGGGACATGGCGCGAAGGGTCTGCTGACACGCGGGGGTCGTAGCGACCGGGAGCCGGGGAGGGGGCAGTGTATTACGTAGTGGCGAGGTTGAGCAGCAGTGACCGCGTGACTGACGTGACGCCGCGGGTGCCGGAACGGCGAGGGTGCAAGCAGGGCGTGAGCTGCATGCCTGCGTCAATGGCGGGGCTGCGTGACGCGCATCGGCAACGAGGGAGGCGGCGCCGCTGGGCGGGGCGGCGCAATGGGGTCACGGGGTTGCTGGCGGCGGCAGCGGCGGCCGGAGGGCGCAGATAGCAGCACTGCAGACGAGGCAGCCGGTCGTTTGGCAAGGTGACGCCGCGCCGAGGTGGAAGGAAGGCAGGGCAATGAAACGGGAGAACGGGGCGTGGCAAGGATGAGAGATGCGCGGAAAGTGAGAGTGACGTGGATTGTGGACGTGACAAGGGAGGTTGATGGCAAAAACAGCCGGGAAATACCCCGTTAAGCGATTTTAAGGTAGCGTGTAAGGGCCGTATCATACTGGGCTGCGACGACAGCACTGATGGCATCGCTGCCAGAAAGAAAACAAAGGAAACAATGGGGCATCGCGCACGTAACTGCGCTTCCAGATGTGCGGCGTTGCCAGTCGCTCGGCGGGCGTTGCTTCCTCCTTGCAGGGCTTCCTATAGTTAACAAAATAATGCGAAAACGGGATGGAATTTCGTATTCGAAAATTGCCAATTCAGTGCAGTTTTATTCCTAAGTTTGTTTTTTTATTCAACCAGTTTTTTATCCAGTCAATTTTGACACATATGTTAGTTAACGTGCTACTAATTTGCATCATGGAATCCTTACGAACAACATTCTATGAACTTAAGCTGAGGTTGGGGTGAAGTATTTCAGTTGGTGCTGCTATCTCTAGCGTGATTTGCGCACTATCGCATCAGTTCTGCCAACTCTATCCGTATCGAGGCCAAAGCCGGCGAACTATCCCCGCTGTGATTGAATGACTAACATAATTGAGATCTACTCCCCGCAATGCCCCATTTCCCAAAAATATTTCTGAATTTCTGTTTAAATGTATAGGCAAAGGATATCAAAACTGTTCTGAAATGGAAAAGTGTTATTCTAATATTTTCGGAGAAAATATACATAGTTTTAAAAGACGTTCAATCCGATCCTCAACTGCCTCAGAAGTATTAACGCGTGGCCACTTGAAACGACTATCTTCAATTCTCTAATCAAATTTTGTAACAAATACATATTTGTGTTTTCTTGCAAAAAAAATATGAGGAACTTTAAAAATATGAGGAACCCAGACACCTTTCGCAGGTTGTTTCTAAAATTTCAATTATTTTTCATCCAACATTTCTTCGTATTCTGAAGAGTTAGCGATTACTTGTCATTGAGAAAAAGGAGAGCTCAACAAACCGTGAGCATTGTTACATACATGTCCATAAGCAAAATAATATGCCATATCAGCATTTGTTTGATGGATCTGGAATACTGGATGAAAAGGATGATCGAGATAGTACTCATTGATGCTGATATAAAATACTATTAGTGTACTGAATGTGTCCACAAATGTTTGAATTTTCATTCCCATACATAATACATACATTCACTTGAATAAAACATAAATTGTATTAAAGTAGTTTCATTATTAATGCAAAACTTTTGTTCACACTCTCTACGTCTAGATACTGCACGTCATCGCTAGCGTCGGTGCAATATTGCTGATTTCTAGAGAATCTGGACGATTTCAAATATTTAAGACGCATAAATCCAGTTTCATTAAGAATGTCAGAAATATGTACCACCACCAGCGATAGTGTATTGGCACGGAAACTTTCACGTTCATTACGACATATAGTTTGCAAAGTATTCAAATCTCATAAACATGTAAAAGTGAAAACTATAAAAAATTATTCTCATGTAAAAGTTAATAATAATCATAATCAAAATAACCATCAAATTGTGGTAAAAGTATCAGTTGAAATCAATTTCACAAATCAATTAATCAAATCACCATGTCTAAATCTCATGCATTTAATCTTGTGTTAATACGCTTCCATTAGAACAAGAAGAACGATTCAATTCCCAGATTGAATTTCCTCAGAAGATGTAGCAGGTTAAGAACTGTTGAACTAACGTGACCGCAATCCTGGCCAGCGTATATGATATGCAAATGGCTTTCCGATTCCTTGTTGCCGATCCTATGCAGTGGGTTTGAAGGAAGAGGATGAATTTACGTAAAAAATACATGTTAATATTTTATTGGAATCGTTAAGTGTTTTATTACGAAATGGTCGGCGAAATTGTCAGATCCATTTTTACATTCTCGCCTTAAGAAAGTATTTCTTAAGAAGAGAAAGTTACAAATGCTGATGGAAAAAGCGGCGAATTTTTGGCAAAAAAAAATTTCCAGGTTCTGTTAACAAAAAAGTGGCCAAATACAGTTGCCAAATTTAGGGGAAAATCCTCTAACACTTGGTGTAGCCTGTATCCTTGTTTTTTGCACCCTTTCTTATGAGATCACAACTTCCTATGAAGGAACAAATTTGCAGGTGAGGAAAATACAACTTGTACTCTCACCGTCAATGAGAGCCTTCTAGGTGCCTACAGAGAACCAAGTTATTTGAAGAGGAAATGTGTTACAATTTAATCAAAATAGAAAATAAGGCCGAAGCCTTTCACATACAAAAGGTACAGTAATAAATATAATATACAATTCTTGAGGTCTCAGCCTGCAAATAAGAAATGTACTGTGATAAAATAATGAATGATTCTATTTTATCTAATTTAATTTACTAGCTCAGTTCTTTGGGATCTATATGTTGACACACCTGCACGCTTACCTGCAGGCTGGTTGTCACTGGATTGCCCTCTATACAGAGAAGCCTGGAAGTCTGAAATTGTTTATGTCCCGAAGGAATTACACACAACGTGGCACAACAATAATTTTGTTTATTAAGAATGGAATTTGAGATTAAAAATATAAAAATTCTCTTGCTTGATTTCATGTATTAGATTCACGGTACCGGATTGTCTGGCGTTGTGAAACGATGGCCCCGCAGTTCGTAGCCCCTTGACTTCCGCGCCGAAAATCCGTCTTCGCGCCGGTCTTGCTGCTTCTTTCTTGCTGCTCACTTCTTGCACTCTTGTTCCACAATTTGTCCTCCTTATTCGCGTCGATGTCCAACTTAAATAATTCAGCTTACATACGCCGCTACCACCAGGATGCCAGTCAACCACCAACTATCCTCGTCCAGGGCCCCCTTCTCGCCCGTCAACAACCTTCATTACCTAGTAACCGCGACCGTCCAGATTAAAGCGCGGCGTTTGTTTTGTAATCTTTTGTATATTACAGCTCCGTCCGTCCAGATTAAGGCGCGGCGTTTGTTCTGTAATATTTTGTATATTACAGTACATGAAGCATAAATTAGATTTTGTATTAACAACTCTTGATGTGAAGACCACCACTTTAGGTGACCACCACGAACCTGATGAGATTAATACAAAGTTACAATGGATACAAAATTGACAGGGCATTGACTCACATACACCCTCCTTAAACAATTAAAAACAATTACGTTCTACACTGTGAATAGAAAAAGATTACGAGCTTCAAAGCTCTACAGGAATATTATAACTAGTTGAAACTAGCACAACAACAATTATTGCTTATGGATCTGTATGAACATTTAAACTTGAACGCATCAATAATAATAATTATTATTATAGAAAATATGCTCTCCTACGGCGATTACAAATGTGTTAACTGACCACACCTGTCATATTGCTCACAATGAGCTACAATAATAATAATAATAATAATAATAATAATAACAACAACAAATTCGACTTGCGCCGAAATTCCTCTGCGGGACCAATTGCAACGAAATTACGGGTCCAGTACATTCACGCAACAATGCGTGCATGCAACAATCATGCGTGAATGGAATAAACAAACAAAAAAGAACATTTCAGTTAAAAGTTTTACTTAGGATTAAGATAAATAAAATAATAAAATTTTATGTTAAATTAGGTATGCCAAAGTGCTACATTAGTAATTAGAAAATTAGATTTAAGCTAAAATTAAGTTAGTTTTACTTAATTTTAGTAGTTAAACAAATATCTCTCCCTCTCAGCTGCTTAAGCCGCTAGGCAACAGCCTACTGTAAATAATTTAGAGAAAAATAAACTCCCGCCTCCTCAGGGGTACTGTGGAGGGGAAAGAACAAAAAAAAACATTCACGCAGCAATTGAACCACCAGTGCGCTAATACAGTGCGACAAAACTGACACGGGTTCTCGTGTTGTCGGGTGCACGCCATAACGAGGAGACTTACAAAATACAAGTAGAATCTGCAACAATAATACAGACCAAAATTACAAAGACAATATAATACAATGCTGCTAGCCTCGAATCAATGAAGGCTGAACAAAAAAAGCTGAGGAGACAAAAATAATACATTAATCGCAGAGTGTAGGCTATAAACACTCACCAATACCAAAATAGAGCATAACAATAATACATTTTAGCTCAAAAGAGCATTAAAAATAATGAATGTGCGTAAAAAATATTTGAAACAAGTGCAATACAGATCCACAAGGCTTAAAAGCAATTGTCATTACAGGCGATTGCCCAGGAGAAAATCTAAATTAAGGCCAGTTTAGCAGCTGTGAAAACAATGTTAATCTAAGAACTGACACAGCTACTCCACACGTCACTGAGCAGAAAAGAAAAAAAAACAATAAATACAATAAATAAAATAATCCAAGTGTCGAATTTAACGACCTCACAAATTCTGGGACAATTGCAGGAGAATAAGCACATTAAATATGAACTGAGTAAGTTACAAAATTTAAGCCAAAAATCGGCTGTATGAAACAAACTTTACGTAAACATTACTCAAATAAAGTTACAAGTTGGATTGGTGACAACGGCGGAGCACGCCGTGCGACCAGTTACATTTTAAGTCTAGGGCAAGAGACGAAAAGCTAAAGGCGTGTATTTGCCTCTGACGAGGCATTTTATAGGTTCGTAACTGCGCCCTTGGCCGTGGCGGCGAGATAAGGAAACATGATCGATCGAGCAGTCGTTTGACCACAGCGTAATCTATAAGTAAAGCAGAAAATTATCGCTGAGATCATGTATGAGTTATCACAGAACCTCATAAAATTATTTAGTATTACAAAAGTTTACACCTTATTACATAATACTGTTATTATTTACAGCAGGAATAGCAAAAACAGGCATCTTTGAAGCATTGGATACATTATGGAACAGAGGAAATCAATTAAATATCAATTAATATACATATATAAAAATTGTAATTATTAATTATCAGTTATCCAGAATCAATGAAGGTTGTTAATTAAACATTACAGCAACAATTCTGTCATGGCCGTGACTGATACCCTTATGTTCACACATAACACTAGCAGCTAAACCCTTCAGCTGATTTTCAGTAAAACTGATACTCTCCAATCGATCTGGCTGATGTCGCGAATTTGAATTGAAACATATTTTAATTTTGAGGGGTACTTTGCATGAAGCTCCTGGGACATTTTAAAAAGTTTTAAAAAAAACTCCATCGTTTTTTATTAAATTCTGTTGTTGGATAGTGTGAAGGACGTTTAAGAGAATGGTGCAGGTCTTATTTTAATTGAAATTCTAATTTTTTGAAAATTGCAAAAATTCAAATAATTTTCTGCGTCGTCCTACAACTACAATTATGAAAATAGAAATTTTTCCCTCAATGAAATTTTCCCTTAAAAACAGATTTTGAAATAAGGTCATGTACAATTTTTCGAAAGCTTGAGTACTTTTCGCGTAATTTTGCTTGAAATGTAGGCAATTTTTAATTTTGTTTAAACAATTTTTTCTCAAAAACGACTCTATCGTTTTTTGATTAAAGTTTGTTGTTGGGTAGTGTAAAGGACGTTTAAGAGAATGGTGCAGGTCTCATGTATGTTAAAAACCCTAATTTTTAGAAAATTGAAAGAATTCAAAAAGGTTTCGGCGTTATCGTACAATTATAATTACGAAGATAAACTTTTTTCTTAATGAATTGTGTACATGTAAAACAGATCTCAAACTAATATCATGTAGAAATTTTGGATCGCGTGAGTTTTTGTAGTGAAATTTTGAGTCAAACATAGGCAATTTTCATTGTTTCTTAAAAACAACACTATTTTTTTAATAAAAATTTGGACATTAGATAGGGCAAAGGACGCTTAAGACAATGGTGTAGTTCTCAAGTTCGTTGAAAATATTTCGGCGTCATCCTACAATTGCAATTTTGATGATACAATTTTTTCCTTAATTAAATGTGTTCATCAAAAACACATTTTCATATAAGATCATGTTCAATTTTTTGAAACTATGAGTATATGTTTTATTAATTTGGCGTCAAACTTAGTCACCTGCTCCGAATACCCTGCGCATCGTTAACGTAATATGAGAAGTGATTCCAGGCAGTTGGATGCTACGTAAGTTAGAATTTGTGTATTATGTCATATTTCTTTGTTGGTTTGCTTTTGTTTACATTTACAAATTAATCTTTTAGAATTTCTTTAAAACTGTTTGAAATGTATGAAATAAAAATTGCTATCCTTCAGGGAATATCAGATTGGAATGCAACAATGGCATTCCCCGTCGCGACTCGTCAGCTGAATTTCTGTGAATTATGTCTCATTGTTGTGACATGATTTCGCTGTATGAAAAGCAGTTAAACTTTTCAAATTTGTGTTGGTATTTGCTTGAATGTATTTAGTTTTCGCACCAAATGTTCTACGACTTTCAATGAGTTTTACAAAAAAATGATGACTGAGATGTTTTAATTCGGAGAGAAATTGTGGTATAAATAGCACAGTTTATGTAATAACCATTATTATTTATACCACTATTTTTCACAGGGCGAGAACATACCTGCTGTTTTAGCACCACTAGTTTAAGAGACGTTGTGAGCAATATTGTCACATTAGGAAGTGCTTAACTAAAGCATGTTATTCAAGAGAATCATTCTATGTCATTCACTATTCATATTTCCGAAATACAAAGGAATTGCTGACCATAAAATACAAAATTCAACTTGAAATTTTAACATACTTACGTATACATTCAAAACAGTGAATGGATTACACAACCTGATACGATACATTTTCTGTTCATCTCGAAGATGGCTGATATTGAAATTGTACAATAAAAATTACAAAAGTTAGTCCATAAATTTTACTATCCTCCAGTGGATTTGCGCATGAAGCAGAAGAACGTTTATATATGCATATCACTTCAATACTGTTCAATCTTCGGCAATATAAAACAAACCATACTTTTAGGAAGCATAAAGTATCAATTGGACCATTATTGAAAAATGATTAAAGTTTTATACATATTTGCATTTAAATTGAATATCACGTGCAATTAAACGGCTCCGCTAGAATATCGATTAAAAGTTTTTATCTTCTCAGTTAGGTGAAGTGGATTTAAAAAAATGTACCGTGTAGAAGAATATACACATACACTGCAATTTAGGTGAAGGATAGGTGAAGTTAGATTTGAATTTATTCAGAATTATAAAAATTGTTTACATTAAATTGTGCAACATCTCAAAGGGAAAATAATATGGAAGTGTCACGTAAAAGACTATGGAGAGATTTGGCACGGTCTTTGTTGTGAAACACCAAAATATGAAGTGTTTACAGTGGATGATGGCTTCCGGTAACGACGGATTCCGTCCGTTCTTCTGTAGATAAGTTTTCTACCGCTCGGGAGCGAAAATTTCTAGTTTTCAAATGCTGCAGTCCAAGCTTATCGATACCTTTGTTCATAATTCAATTACGTATTTCAATTACGTATAGTTACGTGTCTTAGCAATACAGAAGCTCAAATAAACGTTATATTCTCTCCTCCACACGTGAGAGAAAGTTTTTTTTAGGTTAAATAAATCAATAATCAAAGTTACATAATGCAGAAGGAAAATGTGCCAATTTGTCGTCAGAAAAAACAATTTTTTCATTCATAATCTAAATTTGTATTTTCATTAAAATGTTGAATTAAATAAATTTTGAGAACCTTTTGATCTTCCTTTGGTTAGGATTGTTTCAGTGTATGCCTGAAGTGCTGGTAGGAAATATGTGCTACATTACGTAATCGTTGCCAATATTTCGAGAAAATGTGTGGTCTAGCAGCGCCACTAGCGTTTTCTTTGCACTACAAATGGATGCAATATTGCATTTTTCTCCCACCCGAAAAGTCTGCTAGCCGAACGGGGATTACGAGAATAAGGCAACGAATTTCAGTATACTCCACATGTTAGAACGCATATGTTTAATATTAAGCCGTGCATATCATTCATTCAATATCGTTGAATGTATAGTAACGTGTTTCAGGAAATTATCTCCACACTGAGCTGAATCACAGGCTCTAACTAACAATTGTATTTATGTTCGGAGCAACGTAATCACTAGGAAACAAGTAAAGGGTACAATATTTCCAGCATCTGTTATGATTGTGGGGAGGCCGCGGTATCTTCGGAACAAAATCGTTGCAAATCAGGAATTTCAATTTTTTGTGTTGTTGCATCACACAACGTAAAACAAGACAATCCTTGTGAGTGAAAAGTAACGCAAGTCTAATTTGTTATTGCCAGCAGAGACTAAAGTTTTGCATGTTTGAAAAAATCAATTAATCATTCAAACGTTCACTCTCATTCGTCTATTTCTTTTGCACTCTGTTCATTTCCGCTCTTTTTCTCCCCCGTTCTTCTCGTCTTTCTCTCCTCCTCTACTTTTAATTCCAAACACTAGTCGATATTTGCTCACGTGGTGCAGTTAGTCACGTAATAATACAATATAACTGATGACCAACCAACAAAACTCTCATACACGCATACTACGGTACAAAGACTATATTGCTTTCCTACTCGAAAGGTCGGAGTGAATTTGTCGGGTCGCCTTCCCCTCACCAGTCTCCAGCTTCGGCGCTGGCCGTGCCTGCACGTCCAGTGAAGGAAATAACAATGCGCAGCTGGGTCAGCGAAGATCCGGAGCCATAAGATCTCTCATGGCGGCCGCGTGTTCTTTGAAGCGAGACAATAGATTGAGCCGGGCGCCATTCTGAGCCCTTTCGCTCAGCAGGTGTCGGCTGGTCTTAGCGAGGAGGCAGCCTGAGCGGATTACGGAAAGGGCTCCGCGCCGAGCAGGTAGCGTTCAGGAGTGGCCGCGCCCCGCACTCTGGTGGCCGCCCGCGCTGCCCACACGCGCAAAACGCGCCCCCACAAGCTCCACTTCGAGATATCTAACCCCAGTAAGATAGCTAGGATATAGTCCCTAGATTTAGCGAGTTGAGTAAACGCCGCCATTTAATATCCACTCGCCCGACAACCGCGTCAGGCACCAATCAGGAACTGAAAGGAAATTATAACAATTGGTGACATTATGAAGATTTTCAAGAATATTAATATTAATTTAGGGTAGTGTAGCTGGCACGCTGAGACGGTGACTACCCGCAGCAGATGGCAGGATGTTAAACAAAGGGCGTAGATGACGTATTGGGGATTTCTGCCTAGCGTGGATACGGCGTGATACGGCGGAGGCAATGGGGGCGGCGGGTAGCGCCGAAGGGCCGATATAACGGCACGAGAACAATGCTTCCGTCTTCTTGTGTCTCAGCAGCGTCGGCGTGCGGTTGTGCGTAAGTTTGTGAGAGTGGCGCACGTGGGCAAGGGTCCGGTAATTCTTTGTCATAACGAGCGAAACATCCATTAGGTCTCAGATGTAGAACGGCGTGGTAGCCGTTCGATTAAATCCCTCCTAGTAGTGGGATCTATTTAGTTAGTTAATTGTAAGCAGTGAAATGTATTATTTGTGACTATGGTCTAGTTTCTGAATAAACTCACTGTTCTTACAACCCACTCTCGTCAGTGTTTTGATTACACCCGTATGACGCCACAGTAGATTCATGGTTCTCCACACAGGGAATACTACACAGTTCCAGTTTTCCTGGTAACTGGATATAAAATGGCCGGATCGGTGGAAAAATGGACTGCGCTACTCTCGTATCTAGAAACTCTAAGCTTGGGCGAATTCAGACGCTCTTTGTGGGAGAATTCTAGCGGCCGACTGCTTGAGTTGTAGTTTCTTGTGATTTCCCCGGTAACCTCCAGGCGAATGCCGGAGCAGTACCCTTAGAAACTGGCCACGGACCACCCCCGATATTTCCTTCCTCCTCTTGTCCTATCCGCATCCCTTGCTTACACACACCCTTATGTGCATTACACTACCTCATATGTGGGGTAGTGGGGAACATTATACTCACCTTTGGGGAGCTTAGAACTTCCTGCCACGTGATTCCTGCAAGCCTCTTTCATTGAATTTGGAACCTTGCCTATTTATTTACAAATCATTAGTTTTTGTCAAAAGTGGCTTACTTAACGGTGGGATCATATTTCATGCAATATGGATATTTATTATTACAACACACGTTCAAATAAACATTCATCAGGAGTAGTATCAACAATGCATTACAAGAAAACCGCCTACACTTTATGTCACTTTACAACACATTGCCAGAATACATTAAACAATTAAAATCAGTACACCGATTTAAGTTAAAAGTAAACTCTTTTTTGCGACATAACTGTTTGTGTACAATTAGATTGTAGTAAATGCAGCGCGGTGGGAGGTTCCGTGCTGCGAATGCGACTACATACAGGATCAGTACGGGTTTCAGGAGATTGTTTCTTTAGAGGCAAATGAAAGGCAATGCACTTGTGAATGAATTTAAATTTAATTCTCGAAAATAGTTAGTTAGTTAAACAAATAGGTAATTTGGCAGTAAGCCGGAGGACCAATGAATGTTTATACAGTTCAAGATTCTTCTTTCTTGAAGTTTACATTTACTCACAGCTTGATGATAGTGTACAGCAAACACCAACCCACGTCAGACTGCTGAGTGTGTATGCCGTCAGCTGAGATTGGCTGCAGATGATACGGCTGGCGGCCTGGATGTCACCAGGGGAACGTACTCGACTACTGGAGCGGTAATAGTTTGACCGTGATAGTTGACTAGTGGTTTCAGTAGCAGCGTAGAAACGACTAATAGAAGTGATTGATTGAAACAGTTGACTGAGAGTTTGACTGAAGAGTTTGTAGTAGTAGCGTTGAAATGACTGTTAGAAGTCGACTTTGTAGTAGTTGACTGAATAGAATAGTTCGATTGAGTAGCGGTTGACTGAAAAGTAATTGGTGGCGCGTGGGAGCGAAGTTGCCGTATTTATTGAAGCGTATGTTTCCGAGCGCAGAGGAGGAGGAGTCACGTGACATTTGCAGCTAGCCTATGACATGCAGTGAGACGCAGTGTGCCGCGAGAGTTGCTCGCTATTTGAAGTTATTTTCTGAAATGTGTCATATGACTTTGTCGCGGCACATGCGGTGCCAGCGATGGCTGCATCTCATTAGCAATGTTTGGGATGTTTCTCACGGGAACCGCGGTGCGCCGGTTGAGAGACGTGGGCGGCCGCGCGGCTGCCTTGCAGATGTGTCCGTAGTCGGAGAAAGCTAATGCCAATATTGGTGCGGGATGCACGTAGGGATATTTATGAATGTTTGTAAACACATGTGGCCGCCCAAGGCTGAGTAGAGGGCAGGTAGACGGTTAATAGCGTGAGGAACCGGCCGCGTGCCGGCGGAGGCTAAGCCCTGGTAAATGACCCGTCGCCCCTTCGTTGTGGCGGTTCGGCGCTCGCGGCAAAGAGGGTTCAACGAAAATTGTCTAATTGCCCTGAACATCTGTGTTTCACTTTTATATTTTTGTATAGACGTGCTAGTGTCGTGAGAGGCTTTGAGGGTGGGGCAGCCGAAGAATGTTGGCCGCGCGGGGGAAAGACAATTTAGGGCTGCGCCCTGCTAGCGAATTTCCTCGTGATTGTTCGCGATATTGAACATAGATACTATACTAATCATCGGAAAGAAAAATAATATTTACTTTAAAACTGATATACAATGCAATAGTTTCAATCTGTATCGCATAATTTAAAAAAAACAATTAATATGGTTGTAACAAGTAACGTACAAATACTTCAGCTTCCCAGTCAATTGAGTAAATGTTTAGATGGCCCCTTGTTTTGCTTCTGGACAAAATATAGCTTCACTGTGCGCAAATTCTGTTAAGCTCACGTTTTGCTAGTAGTGGTAGAAGTAGAGCCGTGGGTATGTTACTAATTTGTATGAGAGTATCTACCCCAAGTCTTTGCGCCACCAGGCTGGCTCTTGCTAATTTAAATAATTGATGATAATTAAAAATAAAAGTGCTGAAGTAATTGATTATTAATTTAGAATTGTACAAACATTTCAGAGTTAAATTGAGGCCATGGTATTGGTTTGAGGCCTGAATATTAAATTGAATAGCAAGCTACCTTTCAATGGAATACAAAATTTTCCTACTTCCGAAAACGATACTACTTATCTCTTCCGAATTTCAAATCTACAGTGGTGTTCCGATCAACACCAGGCAAATGGTGATGCAATACCCTAACAAACGGGCCACGGATCGCGCGCGATTTTTCCTTCCTCTTCCTTTCCTATTCTCACCCCTTACACACATTTACACTAACATGCACTACACTACTATACATGCTGGTATACCGGTCGAGAGCTTACAGCTTGTTCCGGCTGGCGCTATGCCTCGCTGATGGGAGATACCTGCTTGAGGAAAACCCCAGTAGCTACCGGTAGATGAGGCGCCGCATCTCGCCATCCAGTGGGGGGAAACTCCCGCCACCTCCCGTGGAAAAAAATATGCACTTCACTTACGGGACAAATTACTTTTACAGTTGACGCGGTTTTATCACTAACCATCAATGAATCGTGTTTCAGTTTATAAGGAATTACAACTTTGTTTCAGATCTCTCATGAAAAACCTAAAAATTACCGTACCAATGGACATGTTGCCACTTCTCCATTCTTCTTCACTTCTGAATACACTTCTTAAAGTTCCGAATCTGGGAGTATTCAGAAATATGTTTTTAATGAGCCATGGACTACATTTGGCATATTACACCGGGGAAATCCTCCGAAAACCGACATGTAGGATGGCGCCAGATCTCACCGTCCAAAGGGGAAGGAACACCTCCTTCCTCGATAAAACATGTTCAACTACTTTCAACACAAAAGGTGAAAACTGTCAAATTTCTAGTATTTATGACAATGTACTTCATAAAATTAAAGAAAAAACGTAAATAATTTGGAACAAGGCATAAAAAAGTCCAACTTTGGTGTAATTTTGTTTCTTGTTTGACTTTAAAAATTTGATTCCAAATTTAGAATAGATGGCCTTTTATTAATCTTTTGATCATCAAAATATATAAGACTGTATTGAAGAAACTGGACAAAGAAAATATAATTAAAATACAAAACAGAAGATATTGGAAAACATTTTCAACACTAACATGATCAATGACCATGGCAGTCGTGCCTGAAAACATTCATCAACTAATTCTCTCGACTGCAAACCGCTTGGTACGCCTCGCGAGGGAATCGTCCAGCTGCGTCCGCGGTCAGGTTTCCCTCGCCCTCGCTCCACAGCTAATTCCCTTTCACTTCTCGTTACCTAAGAATGCATAGCCTGACTCTATTCGGTTTCGTTTATCCGGTGTAAAAATTTGAGTTAAGTTTCCATTCATGTTTGTTGCGTATTTATCTCGCACCAGTCAAGAGAAAACTTCGAATACAAGTGAATATGGCAAAATTTTCGGGATGTGTATGCTAAGTCAGCAAGGTAAGAGAATGATTATGATAGATGATTTCATGTTTTGTTTCCACGAACTTTTGGGCATTGGATTTCAACGTTAGCAGTGCTCGAAAATGACATGGAAATATTTCTTGAAAACAGACAGAAGTTGATAAATTACAATTGATAAATATATTTCCAAGCAGACCATGGGAAACGTAATTAATTAAATTAAAAAGATCATCAGAAATAAAACAAAACCCGATGGAGCTCAGGCCTGTTTGGGGAGGTAGGTAACCCCCGCGTAATTGCGATATCTTCTTCCCCCCAATTCCTACAAATATACCAGGGACACTAAAGTCTTTGAAGGTCAAGGTGAGAAGCATTTTACGCGGTGACTTCAAATGCACTCGGAAACGGCGCTTCTCCATAAGGCGTCGCACATCCTGTTTACTGACCAAGAGACTACGTACTAATGGAAATAAAGTATGGGTTTTGGATGAATGAAAAAATTAAAAAATGTATTCATTAAACAAAAGTGTTTAAACAGTTCTTAACATTTAAAAAAAATCGAATTCAAAACAAGTATGTAATTGAGTACACCGTACTATTAATTCGAGATTAATTGAAGATAGAATGTAAGTTAATTTTAGGTAGTTTATTTCAGACTAAATCTCTACATTAGCAACTTAAGCAGCCGGGAAATAGAACGAGTCTCTACAACTCATATCAATTAATAAATTCCTGCGCTTACGGGGTTGCTGCGGACGTAATAAAAAACTTTTATTCTTTAGAGAAGTTTTCTTTCGGTGGCGCATTGGGACTTGCAGGCCTCGATGGCTACTAGCTCGAGGAGCGGCGAAGGGGCGGGGGCAAGGGGTCGGTGGCTCGGCAGCAGCTTGTCGAGCGCCGCGGGGAGCCGGTGACGCGCCGAGTTTGGGCGTCGCCAAGCAGTCCAGGGCGAGTTCATCCAACCGTTGACCCGCGTAGCGTAGCGTCGGACCGGACCCAGCCAGGCCGCGCTTCGCTCCGCGCCCCGCCTCGCTCCGCGCTGCTCCACCTTGCTCCGCGGCACCCCACCCCGCTCCGCGCAGTGCCGCCCCGCCCCGCCCCACCCCATCGTCCCTCGCCCCTCCCCGCTCCACGGCGTCCCGCTCCGATCCGCGCGCCCCGCCCCGCCCCGCTTCCCACCACCCCACTCCCCTTCGCCCCGCTCCCCTCCGCCCCGCTCCCCTCCGCCACGCTCCCCTCCGCCCCGCTCCCCTCCGCCCCGCTCTCCTCCACCCCGCTCTCCTCCGCCCCGCTCCCCTCCGCACCGCCTCTCCTACGCACCGCCCCACCTCGCTCCGCACCGCCCCCTCTCGCTCTGCTCCTCCCCGCCTCGCCCCCCTCGCTCCGCTCCGCTCCGCTCCCCGCTCTGCCCCGCCCCGCTCTGTCCCGCCCGGCGCCACCGCGCCCAACTCCGTGCTCCTCCGCCCCGCCTCAGCGCGCGCCACACCGACCCGTATCTTTCCACCATTCCCAGTCCCGCTCCGCTTTCCCCATCCCCGCACCGCTGTGCCCGTCACTGCACCCTAACACCCAACCCCAGCCCGTCCTCCGCGCCCCGTCCCGCACCGCCCCACACCGCCCGCAGGTTGTAGATGCAGACGCCGAGTCCCAGGCAGTGAAGTGGGCGGGGCAAGGGAGTGGCTAAGGAGGCGCAGGGGGGAGAGGATTAGCGTAAAGCGAGAGTCGGCGAATGCCACAGCCGCGGGCAGCAACCGGCGTCGGGTGGTTCGCCGGCTCGCAGCCCAGGGTGGACTTCATTCAGGTTGTACGCCGGGACGTCGGAAGCAAGGGTGGAGAAGTGGAGAGGTCCTTTTGCTTCAAGACGAGAGAGGGTTCGCCTCTATGAAGCGTCTGAGCCCTTGAGCACTGTTGAGAAGATCGCTCGACGACGTACTTTATTCAATGTCATTTTATTTTGGTTTTCAAGTAATATTGGATATTATCCCTGTTTCATTAAGTTCTGTTTGTAACTACTTAGAAATTACCATCCCTGCCTGTTGTGTTCGAAACAATTAATTATTCACACTTGTTCTAAAACCTCCAATAAATCAATAAATAATAAAATTAATTTGAATTAAAAATTAAAAAAGTGAAATCCGGAACATTACTTTTTTCCCCGCCTTCACGTCAAATGCAAATTAACATTCACAACGCATAAGAACATGAACTTCATGTCTCATCGTGTTCTCAATACAAACATAAAGAGAGACTTCACCTGGTCATGTGTTTCGGCATAGGGATGAAGGACGAATTTAATGTTTTTGAGATTATATTATTCTACCTGCACTAAGAACTTGAGTCTCAGTGTATTTTTCAGTAAAATAATTCTAGATATAATAATCACGGTGTACTATTTACATTTCTGTATCAACCCCATAAAATAGTAATTTTTCCACCAAGTGCGTTATAATGATTGAGCCCGACAAAAAGTCCGAATACATTTTGTCACCCAAATTCATTAGATCCATTATTAGTATAACTGTTAGATAATGGTTAGGTAACGATCCAGTTTGCTTACGCACCGGGCACCCACAATTTTATACTAAAACCTATTTTTGTAAATAACCTTTTGTACTACAACCTTCTTTTCAAAATTTTGTATGTTTTTTCAGATAGCTCTGAGGATGACAGCCAAGCTATCGAAAAAGATCTTTTAGCTTTAAAATAAAACAGTTTTTCGATACCAGACAACATCCGTCTCTCATTCTTCATTCTTCATTAGAACCAGTTGACGGCCGTGATAGATACATTTTATTTTTTACCTAATTTTAATTACTCAGATTTACTTTTACTAACTAGATGTTAACTTAGCTCGGTTTGTCTTATACTTCCCGCCCATAGTTTCCTATCATAATTCCTTTCATCAGAGAACATGTAGCATCGGTCAACTTTTTTTTATATTTCCGTCTTAACCACGATCCTCTCGATCCAGTTAAGTTTAGTGTATATCGAGATCGGCATCAGAGACAATAACAAGCAATAAGGAATCAGTAAAAATAAAAGACCGTATCACTTAAATCCTATCAAACCAAATTAAGTTAAGCCTGTGAGATAATTACGAGATGAACTAGAATGAAGAATGGTGAAAGGGAGCATCACTGCTTCACAATAATACTGACAAGCATTCACCAGGTAATGAGTACTAAATCTTCTCAGTTCTCATTGATTCGGAAATTGAAACCGAATCACTTGTGAATAAAACTCAAGGATTAAACTCTTTCAATCAGTTAACAAACGGCATCCCCAGATGCAAGATGGCGGATGTGCACAGAAGTGCTGTTGAGCTGCTCCGCAACTAAGAATGATATTACTGAGATAAGTTTCTGTAAGTGATCCGAGCTAGGTGTTATTCCTTCAGTGCCCCTTCCACGAAGCCGAACAGTGAGTTATACTTATCTAGTGCTATCGTGTGTGGAATAATGAGAAGATAACTCCACCAGGAGGCCAGCGCGGGGCCGGCGGCGGCGGCAGCTGATGGCGGGCGCGGCGATGAGTTGCACACTGTAATGTAGGTCCAGCGGATGCGCCGCCCGGAAAGGGTGGTGGTGGTGACGCTAAGCGGTGCGGGCACTTGATTGCGGGCGTGTGTGAACATGCTCATTTATTGCTATCCCAATGTGTAATATGCCGTACACGTGTGTCAGTGGTTGAGGTGTCGCGTTCCCGCTCTGTAGGCCTGTGCATGACCATGTACCATAATGTATCATATTCTATATAATGTAGACGTATGTGCACATAAGTAGGACAAGGACAATCTTACGGTTTAATCTTAAGTCAATCTGTGCAATTATACCATGCGATAACTTCGTAATAACGCGTCCAACACACATGCCCCCCACCACTGGGCGACGGTTCGTCTTTCACCAAAGTATCGTTCGGATATTGCACCCAGAGTCTACATCATCCCACAAATAAGATAGAGCCGGGTCCAGGCTTCAATTTAAAACGCCAACTAGGACAATTGGCGCAAGACATTCGACGGGAGTAATTTCAGAAGCGCCTGTCACATATTAACCTTAGCTAAGATCGCCATCTTGGCGAGTCGAGTAGCTTCCCCTTCGAAAGAAGCCATTTCTACACAATTGAAGATGCGATAGCTTCCCCCCTCCCGCGAGCGAGCACGCCGGCAATGCTGCCAGATTTCCGTTGTTGAAAGCAGTAGAATCGATTTCAGAGCGAAGAAAGTCAATAGGATTAAATATAACATGTACTTCCACGCGCTATTGCGATTCAGCTTGAAGCTAACACATTTGAAATTGCAAAATTGGAATCTTGATATATGTATTATATGAAGGGGTCTATATGTTGATTCCGTTAATATTTATAAATTTATCAGTTTATATCAAGCGATATATCTCTGAAACATAACACAATAATACATAGTAATACATGCGAGAAAACAAACACAACTAAACGGGATTCACTCGCATGTAAGTGAATATTTCTGCAAACCTATAGTTTGATGCTTTATTGATATCCAATTCGTGGTTGAAATTTAAATGTCATCATTTTAGGATATATTGTCCTCATATAAACCAGGTTTTAATGTTATGATGCGTACTTTTTTTTTCTTTATTTCTTTATTTTTTTCCTTGATAAATGACTCATAAGATCGTCTAAAATTATAATGAATATTGGACGGAATAATCTACGTATTAAGTGCATATTAACCTGAGCCTTGTTCATTATTTTCGCTGCTGGAGATGCATCCACTGAAATGACGTCATTTCCGCAGTGTTACCAGATTTCTTTCGCTACAGTCAGCATAACGAATTTCGGTTGACGAACATCAATGTGAAGCAATATGACGATGGCTGCCGTATATTGTGTGTAACATTAAAACTCTTTTAAAACCACCATATTCCAATTATGGTACAGTTATCAAATGAAGGAAACCACATGTTGCAATCTCATTAGCTACTGAAACCGATACACACATTAATTTTGACTCCTTGATAATTCCTGGTAGTGGAAGTACAGTTATAGGGTAAAATATTAATTTCCTATTTTAAATTATTATATCTAATGATTATTTTAGCGGAAACAATACAATAATAATGCAAGAGATTCACTATACATGCAATATAAATATAAAAAGGATGCATATGTATCTCAACATTCATGCATGTAGGCATAGACTTTGATACTTTATCCATTGCTAGATTTCAATCCCACCACATTCAAACATTTTTTTTTCTGCCAATTGGAGTATATTTACTCCAATAAACATGTGTTACATATAATCCTCTGACTTATGTAAATATTTATTTTTATTGTTAATAATGAATAATATTAAATTTTGTCATTTGTCATTATGATACCATAATTTTCGTATTCATATATTAATTTAGATCGTTAATATAAATATATAATTAGTATATTTAACCAAAGAATGGAGCCATGAATTCACATAATCTTACATAAAATGGATCAAAGTGTAGAC
Organism: Acheta domesticus; assembly: GCA_031308135.1. NCBI lineage: Eukaryota > Metazoa > Arthropoda > Insecta > Orthoptera > Gryllidae > Acheta > Acheta domesticus. Next base: position 68,856,260 of record JAHLJT010008446.1, on the reverse strand, counting down.
ATGTGGATATTGTTCAATTATCAAAGAATGGAAACCATGAGTTCACTATTTTAGGATCTCTTTCCGCCGGGAAGTAAGTAGGCAGGGTTGACAGATTTCTTTTGCCACATCATCATACATCAGTAGAACGAATTATGGTTGATGAAAATCAATGTGAAGCAATATAACAATTGCTGCTGCGTATTTTGCAGTGTAATATTTAAACTAATTCTTTGAACCCGCTATAGTCCGATCATTGTACAATTATGCAATGAAGGAAATCACATGTTACAATTTCATTAGCTATAGAAAGTGATACACATATTAATTTTGACCCCTTGATAATTCCTGGCAATGGAATTACAGAGATGGGGTAAAATCTTAATTTCCTATTTTAAATGATTACATCTAATGACTACTTTAGCGAAAACAATACAATAATAATGCAAGAGATTCACTATACATGCAATATACAAATATAAAAGGGATGCATATGTATCTGAACTTGCATGTACGTAGGCATAGACTTATAATCTTCAGACTTATATATTAATCCTTATCGTTAAATAATGATAAATATTAAATTTTGTCATTTGTCATTATGACACCATAATTGCCATATTCATATATTAATTCAGATCGCTAATAATTAATATGTGAAATGTTTGTCACAATGCTTCCAGAATAATCATGCGTAGAATTGATCAAAGTGTAGACATGTGGATGCGTTACAAGACCAAAGAACGGAGCCATGGGTTCACTACTTTAGGATCGCATGAACAGGGTGGCGCATTGAAACCTACCACTTGTAGATAATTTTCAGCAGAAAATCCGTGTTCAGTTGAAAAACAGTTCAATAATATTCACATTTTCTTGATAACCAGCATTTCGACTGAGGATTCAGTAGATCTGGCAGCACTGTTCGTCGGCCACTAGGTCTCCCTCCCCCCCAACCGCTAGCCGCGATTCGAGATTGCCAGTCATGACACCGAGTGGGGAGCGACTTGACACTCGCGTCTTACGCAATAGTGGAGGAAATCCTATAGCGGCGCCACCAGAAGCTCCAATGAAGATGCCGGATGTGATATGCTACCCCGCTCCCAACCACACCGACGAACACTGTACAAGAACCATTTGTCTAAACCGCCGTAATCGTTCTGTGCAACAATCACCGCTGTGAAGTCTAATAGCATTAGCCCGCACCGCACTGAGCATATAAAACACACCTGCGCCATGCACCTCGCCCTGCCGTGAGCCCGCCCCGCTCCCGTTCTCCTGCCGGGGGCGGCTATGGCCGTCTTCCCGCAGCCTCCGCCCTCACTGCCGCCGCCTACTTCCCGCGCTGGCCCGACTCTCCAGAAGAAAACCAAAAGAAACAACCCACCAGTGTGACAACTAGCATTTGTGTTGAACTGTGAACAAACATTTGTGAGACTCTGCCGATAAATAACTATTCCCTCTGTCGTGACCCGATATTGTGTGCCACTGTCTTTTTGTGCATTGTGTTCTCCCTACCTTGAAAATGGCTAGGCTTCTGCGAAAGCGACCCCGCTTGACAAGTAGCGGCTCTGACGGTGAAGATGCGTTTCCGACCAGCCCCAATAGCACTCGACATTCACCTCCGCTAAATTCGATGGAGAGGGTCCATAACGAAGTAATAAACATGTCCCCGCTTCCTGACGAAACACGGGCCCGTTCCACTTGAACTACGCCGCCTTCTGCCGGCACAACGGAAGTCAAAAAAGAAATCACCCCTTCTAAACACTACTTCGGAACCACAAGAGGCTCCGCAAGAGGATGAAATCCTACCGCCCTCTGAAATATGTGAATGTCCACCATGCCCCCGCACGATGTCCCCCAAAGCCACAGCAGGAGACATCCGCACTGGGAAGGGCAACATCACTCGTAAGGTCCGAAGACAACCGGTGAAGAAAGTAGCAGGAACTGCGCGTCCCACTCCAAGCACCCGAGCCCTGACCACACGCTCGCGCTCCGCCCCTCCAGAATACCCACTTAAACAGCCACGAAAAGCGGTGAAGACCGCCACCAAACCCATGGGACCAGCCCGGAAGAGGAGGACGCAGCCTAAGGCCGACAGGACGCGAGAGCGCGGCAGGTGCGATGACACCGCCAAAGTCAACGATGTGACAACCCCAGCATCAGCCAGCGCCCCGCCCCCGCAATCGAATGAGAACGCCCACCAGGACGCCATCGTGGAAACAGGCAAGAAGATGATGAGCTCGTGAAAACGTGGACGGGAGGGACAACCACCACCCCAATGGAAAACCTGGAGGAGGAGGAGGAAGACCACCTTACACGTTGTCAAGTAGAACCAGAGCAATGCGCTAGCAAGTCACCGGACGCGCGACCCGCCCCCTCATCAAGTGAGGATGTAGGCGAAGCGCAGAGCGCCGCACCTACACGAGCGCCGACGCTCTCGACAACGCTGGAGTCGTACCAGATCGCGGAGGCGTGCCTACTACCGCCCACGCCAATCTGCTCGGAGGCGGGCCCAAGCCCGCCTGCTGATCGGCCAGATGGCCAACCCCCATCTGCAGCTGCACAGGTGGAGCCGCCCGAAACTGCCGCAAGAGATGGCCTACCGGAGGAGTCTACTGACGGGTCGCACGAGGAGGGCGAAGCCTCCCACCCACGTACGGCGGCCCCTGTGAGGCCTGAGGCGCCTATGACAGCGGAGCAGCCCGGAACGCCTTGCAGAGGTCAGGACGCCACGCCCGGCCGAGCGGATAAGGTACGCCCAAACACGCTAAGTTCGTCCCCTACCGCATCCCCATCTACACCACCCCTCAATACTTGCACCAGTCCAGTTGAAGTAGTAATTGCCGCCCCCCTCCATGAGGACCACACGGTCAGCACGGAAAGAGAGATAATCAGTATCACTCCAATAATGACAAAGAAGGGGGCGATGTATAAAGTAGTAAGAAGATTCCGGCATACGATCAGTCGCAAGAACGCCCCCGGGTATGTGTTAACTGGTGTGAGTCATGACTTAGTGCCCCTCCACTGTGATCCATACACGACGCCGCCTGACCCGCCACCAAAGGACCCGACTTCCCTGGAAGACTTGGTAGGGCAGCGATTCACGAAAGAACAAGATGACGTGGAGTTTATCCCCACTCCGACGTCTACCCGCTGGAACCCACGACCGACGCCCCCCTCCACCGATGAAGCCGACGCAGCCGCCAATTGTAAATCTAGCCAGCCCCGAGCCAAGCGACACGCACGCTGATATCCGTGCCCCCGTAATTAACCTTGAGAGCCCGGAGCAGCGCCCCAACCACGCAACTGCCCCAGCCACAGCAGACGCGTGGAACAACTCCGCGAATGCGAGTGAGCAGGGACATAGCACGAGCCGGGAGACGAATGCGAGTCGATCTGGGCACAACCGCGTCCAAGCACGAGACGAGACAAGCATGAGCCAGCCACGAGTTATTAACCTAGCTAGCCCCGAGTCAGGCCCTCCGCAAGCTGATAACCTGGACCCCATAATTGACCTTGAGAGCTTAGAGCTGCGACCCACCCACGCAACTTCCCCGGCCACAGCAGACGAGCGGAATAACCCCGCGAGTGATAGTGAGCAGAGACCGAGCACGAGCCGGGAGAACGCGACGCCGTCACCGGGCAACCTCCCTCATGCGAAGCAACAAAAGGGGGGGAGCTACCACAAGTCCTCCCACAGGGCCCGGCCCTGCTGGGATACATTGCTCCCCGACGAGAAGGACAGAAAGTAATAGTTTACCTTCCGGCCCCGCCCGAAATCCGCTGCCCGTGCTGCCCACACGAAACCCCGCCCATCTCCACCAGACGCAGCCTTGGCGAGCGAGTGAGGGCAATGCAGGAGCATGTTAAGGACCGGCACCGGAAACAATGCACACTTCGCTGCCTAGGGTGTGGTGGAAGCGACATCGGAAGCCGCAAGCACATTAATCAGTGCAGATACCTGCGGGACTGGGCGACCGCGTACACACACAGGCCTGCCCGGTGGGCGACGGCCCAGGGCCCCGCCCACGATCCCTCCGGGCGACTAATGCGACCAGCCTTAGACGGACAAAACAATATCCTCGTCCCGGTCCCAATCAACGAAGTAGCGGTCTGTCCGGTATGCGACATAACCGTCACGAGTGCTCAGGATGAGTCAGTTCGGCGCGCCTCATTCAAAGCCCACGTGAAGCGTGTCCACGGACTTAATTCGCTTCTCATATGCGGCGGATGTAACCGCAGCTGCGGAAAGTGGGCCGCGCATCGGAGGGCGTGCCCACAGGCCGCGGAAGCTCAACCCCCGCCCACACCCCGCGAGCTCCTTGCCGCCGCCTGTGCCTATCCAGGGTGCCACTGCCGATTCCCGACTGCCAAGCAGGCTGGCACCCACTACAGGGTGCATGCACAGAGGGCCCGAAAAGAAAGTTTGGACTCGAAAAGAATCCTACCGAACACGAAATACGCAGAAAGGGAGCGGATCCGAAGAATAATTAACCCAGGAATACAACGCAAGAACCACGAGAGCAACAAGACCCACCCTACCGATGCGCCTAACAATCAGGAAACGCCCAGTGCTACCACCTCTCAACGCGAGAGCCAGAGTTCTGACACTAGAGCAAGGAGGTCGCGTAGCGCGCCCCCGCAAAGCTCCACACCCGAACGCGAAGAGTATGACAGACCCCCCGGCAATGCAATCCAGCGATTCCCACGGGCAGAGCTACCACACAACGGAAAAGGCGAAGGTGACAGAGCCGCGGCCGAGGAAACTGAACGGCCAGCTGACCTGACCGTTGGAAGGCGGGATTGCGTGTCGGAGAGGAAGAAACGGGGGAGGCCTCGTGGCCGACGCGAGAGAATAAGGGGAAATGCACGCGTGACGAGGAACCTGCCCCCCACGACAGAGAATGCTGAGAGTCCACATGAAGAAGGAAGAGAGACAGAGGGCGACCCGACGACCACCCAACGCCACACCACTGCGGCGCGAGCGGGAGGCGCGCGGGAAGACGCCAGGGCACACCTCCCAGCTGAGTCTGCCCCTGCATCTGGCCAATCACACGCGCGGATGTGCGTCGCCTGCGCCCCCCCAGGAAGCGACCCGCCAGCACATTGAGGGAGGCTCTACTAGACCAGACCCCGAGCACGGTCCACTGCGGCGGCCCACAGGCCCCCGAGCGCGCCGCACGAATGAGTGGCCGGAAACCCTCACCTCTGCATTCAATGAAATCTGCCTTGCCCTGAGGAGTGGCGAAAGCACCGAGCCCGCTGCTTTAGAAGATATATACGAGAGATGCGTGACGGGCCTTCAGGAGGCAGTAAATATAAAGACGCGACCAGTGACAGTGGCGCCAGATGAGGCGCGGCCGCGAAAGCTCGCCGCGAGGCCGCCTCCAGCTGCCGACAAGCAACGAATACGTACTACGTACATGAATCAGCGACGCCGGGCAATGCGCTGGATCACAGGAAAGGAAGGGGAGAGGTGCCAGATCCAGCTAGAAGAAATTGAAGAGTACTTTCGGTGCGAGACAGATGCTAATCGAAACCCCTCAGCCTACGACGGGTCCGTCTTTCCCCATATCATGGACCGGGAGCCTCTCGACTGCGGCGAATTCTCGGCCCGTGAAGTACAGCGGCGACTCATGAACGCCGAGAATACCGCCCCGGGGGAAGACCGCTTAACCTACAAACATATTAGGGCAACGGACCCAGAGGCGAAGTTAACCACAGCTCTAATGAACTTAATACGGAAGGCAGGACGAATCCCGCAGGCCTGGCGGCGGTCGCAGACCGTCCTGATATATAAGAAAGGCGAGCTAGACAACATTAAGAACTGGCGCCCGATTGCCCTCGGACCCACACTTTGTAAATTATATACAGGGCTGTGGGCAACACGCTTAAACAAGTGGGTCGAAGAGAACGGAGCCCTGTCAAAGGCCCAAAAAGGTTTCCGCCCCTTCGATGGCGTGCTGGAGCACAACTACACGCTCCTACGCCATATCGAGCGGGCCAGAGCCGGCAAAGAGGACATGGCTCTAGCACTTCTCGACCTACAAAACGCGTTTGGGTCTATGCCTCATAGAGCGCTGCAGGATGCCCTTCTTGCGATCGGGGCTGGGGAAGCATTCACCAATATCGTGACCGACGTATATAACAACAACACGACAAGGGTGCTCACATCCCGCGGCCCGACTGGTGAAATCCCCATCACGCGCGGGATCCGGCAGGGGTGCCCACTTAGCGGGACCCTCTTCAACATCGTCATCGATGCGACCGTGCGAGCCGCGGAGCAGGCCGCGACCGGGCATGCGAAAGTCTTAGCCTATGCGGATGACCTCGCCCTAATCGTGAGCGGAGAACAGGAGCTACAGGCAATGGCGGACGCGACGCAACGGGCCCTTAGTATGACAGACGTGAAAGTTAACCCCCACAAATGTGCCACCCTCGCCGTTCACCGAAGAAGACATGCGGTTGTAGGCATCAAGATAGATGGGCATCTATTACGAGCTCTTGGCGCGAATGATCGCACAGACTATCTGGGACGGCCAGTAGGCTTCTCCCTGGTGAAGGACTGGAAGGGGCTTTCTGAACAAGAAAGCATTGCTGGTAAGATAGCTGAGTCGGGGCTCTATGACTGGCAAAATATCGACGCCCTGACTCAGTTCGTCTTGCCAGCGCTCACCTTCCCCCTCCGAATGGGAAGATACATGAGGAAGCAGCTGCTCACAATGGACAGCGCCCTGCGAGCGCATGTGAAAGACATCCTCTCCCTCCCAGAGCGCGCTTCCTCCTCCTTTCTCTACGGACACCGCGAGGACGGGGCGATCGGCCTCACGAAGGTGAGAGAGGAGGCCGATTTTTGGGCGATAGATTCTGCCTTCAAAATTTTAACGAGCCCAGACATTAGCCTCGCCGCGGAAGCAAGTCACTGTGCCAGATCACAACCTGCTCCAAACGTGAGTGCGGATTACCTCAACAACCGCCCCTTCCCCCGCAGATACGGTCTAGAGACTTTTTGGTCGCGCGCGCGTAACGCCACGGGCAGAGTGGGAGTACACTGGGAGATAGGAGAGAACAACGGCACCCTCGTCCCCTCCCTCACCCTCCCCTCCTCTTACTGCCTCCCACGGGACTATCCTGTCACCCGGCTGGAGCCAGCGCCCGCTGATGCAGAGGCTATTGGCGGCGAAGGCCGCGACCCCACTGCCACCGAGGATGACACCCCAGTAGCCGCCGGGGGCAACGCCCCGGAGCTGACGTGGAACGGGCAGAGCGGAGGAGTAGGCGCCTCCGCGCCACCAACACCGGCCGTGCAGGACGGCGCGCGGGCCGATTGGACCGCCGCCCAGATGCAGCCACAGGACGCCGCTCCAAACGCCGACGCCGAGAGTGGTAGCCAGGATTTACACAGGGTAGAGCTGGCCGCCACTCAGCGAGTCGACGCCGACGGCATCCCAGTACTGGCCGCAATTAACCGAACCAGCGGCTTGAGAGCTTCGTCTGCGCAGCCAGCTTCCGTGCGCAGCGACGAGCCACGTGGCCCCGGCGTCGCCCTGGCGCCTCCACCCTCAGTTGTGCCAGCGGCTAGAAGGGACACCCCGGAGCAGAGATCGGGCCCTCCACGACCGGACACGGGCGCCCAGCAGGAGCAGCCGCCGGACACCCGGGACCCTGACAACTACCAGGCACGCATGGAGGACAACAGTGCAGAGGTGGTCACTATCGGGCCCTCGGGGAGGTCGTCATTGGTGAGGCGTCTACGAGATTTATTTCAGAAGGCGCACTCCCGGCGATGGCAGTCCCAAAAGGCCCAAGGGATCTACGCGGGCGCTCTGGCGGGGGTGGGCAAGGAGTCAGGTTTCTTCACGCGGACCGGGGAGCACATGAGAATACCTGTGTACAAGTTTCTCTTCCCGGCCCGCCTCAACTCCGCTCCCGCCTTAAACCACTGCCCTGGTAACAAGAACAAGGCTTGCCGGAAGGGCTGCACCCGTCCAGACGGCACAGCCGCGTTCGAAACCATAGGACATGTGACCAACGAGTGCCGATTCAATTCGGCACTGTGGCACGCTCGCCACAACAACATCTGCGAGCATTACAAAGAGGCCGCAGTGGCGAGCGGATGGAAGGTCCTTAAGGAAAACCAGGTAGTGGTGGATAGTGAGCGCCCGGATCTCGTTCTCGCGCGGGGGCTACACTCCATCATCGTAGATGCAACGGTAGTGGCGGCGCGCGCCGGTAAGCTGCAGGAGAGATACGAGGAAAAGAAGAGTAAGTACAGTGCCTCCCGCGCAGCTCTCCTCAGCGCCGGCTACGCCTCCGCCGAAATGATACCGCTGGTGGTGGGTGCCCTGGGCGAATGGTACCCCGGAAGCGACGCTGCGCTCCTAAAGGTCTCGAATGGCTATCAGCTGAAAAAACTAAGACAGCGTATCATAGCTGAAGCCATCACTGGGAGCGCGGCGTGCTACTTCGCCCACACAGCCAGGCCCTACCTCGCCCCGCGCGAGTACAGAGAGATTGTTGACAAGATCTGTGCCCCCCGCCCTCACCGCACCAACGGCAGCAGCAGAAGCAGCAGCAGTACCGGCGATGCACCCGCGTCACAGGCGCCACACTCGTCCCTCACGGACTAGAACTTTTTTCCTCAACATTTAAACTTTTTCTTTAGCTAGTAACTCTTTTCTCTCTCTCTCTCTCTCTCTCTCTCTCTCTCTCTTCTTGAACCTTTAACTTTTTGTTATTTTTTTTTAATATTTCTTTTTAATTCTTAACTGTTGTATTAGAAATTGTATTTGAAAAAGTCTGAATAAAAATATCCGTCTTTTTTTCCACAACTGCTCTTAGAATTTTTTAGAGGTCTAAGATGAAATCGAATCAGCTTCTGTGTTTCTTGTACATTGTACTTAAATTAATGTATTAGTTGTAGTGAAAAGAGCAAGGTTTGAAAGCTGGTAGACAGATATTCAACGTAATCTCACTGGTACAATCTGAGAGGTTACACCATAGAGTGCTATGAGATGCTTGTCAATTCAGCATGTAACTGATATGGTGATAATATTCCCGAAATCGGAAAAAAGACTTCTAGGGAACATTCAGGAATTGCACGTTTTTTTAATGTTCTGGAAGTTTCTCATTCGCTAAAACTGATTTCCTTTTTTGGAAATATGTAACCCAAGTCTAGTAACATTTTATTTCCATTCATTCCTTTATGAATTCCTTTACTTGCATACTGTTCATTCTCTTTGTTTGAATACTGTCCTTAAAAATAATATACTTAACTCTATTTTGTCACTCTATTATGCACGAATGTATGCATTTGTGCACGAATGTGTTTTAATTATATAACAATGGAAATATATCTGACTAGATAATCTTCTCCCCCACACGTCATACACAGTGTTTACTGTTTTTTACAAAATAAACCAAACTCATTGTATACTGTGTCTTGTTTCTGAGTGGACTCTATGTGGTACTCATTTAGACAAACATTTATTTTCGAATAAAACTTTGTACCTCAAAAAGTTGATAAATAATCGTAGTTTTAAGTTCTTAATTATATATTGATGAGCCTCGAAAAATTGTGTGTAAAACATTTTTAAATTTTGTTTTAAAAATAAGATCATTCGCCCAAAGTAGTAACTTTCGTCTCACTGATTACTACCTCCTTTTGAATGTTCTGAATTTAATGAAACTGATTGCTACTTAGTATACATTGGACTGCTCTATAGAGAAGCGACAAGTGGGCCATGACCTTCCCTTAAAATATAAAGAGTTAAAATAACTATATTTTGGTTAGATAACGTGCATGGTTCCGACAATTCTGCCATTTCAACAATTTTTAAAAGGTTCTCTCGACTGGTGCGAGAACTTTAATTTGCTATGCTCATAAATGGAAACTTAACTAAATAGTTTCATTTTTCTCCCACCCGTCCGGGATGCAATAGGGCTGTGCCTCCTCAGCCAAAAGTGAAAGGGGATTGCCTGGGAAGGGGATGTTCGGGGAAACCTGACCGCGGGATGTAATCTGGCCAATATACCCCCCTCTTGGTTCAGGCTGTAGTGACGAAACAGACTAATTCATTTAATTTTGTTCAAATTAATTTTCCTAGTTTCTATCTTTAATTTATCTCGACGTTTCTTTAATACAATGATTCATTGCATTCTTTTGAAAAGAAAACAAACTACGAAAAAATTTCAAGAAAAAATTCAAGCAGTTTATAATTTTTTAATTTGCGTGTATTTTACGCCAATTTACACGAAAATTACTAATATTTTCGAAAAATTAAACATGAACTTATTTAAAGCTCTGTACTTAAGAAACAGATTTTATTAACGAAAAAAATCCTATCTTCAAAATAACGGTTGTAGGAAGACGCCCCCAAAAAATGCACTTTTCCAATTTTCAAAAAATTGAGAATTTTAACGAACATGAGACGTCTGTCATTCTCTTAAGCGTCCTTTACACTATCCGAAGATATGTTTGATTAAAAATTTGGTGTCATTTTGGAAAAAATGTTGAAAATGTTATTTAGGCTTCATGTAAAGTACCTTCAAAAATTAAAAAAAATCCGTTTGAAACTCCTGAAGCCTCGAGTTGATTCATATCGATTGGGGAATATCAATTTTAAAGAAAATCGTCTGAATGTTTTAGACGCTAGCGTTGACAACAGACGGTAAGATGGACGGACGGGCAGACGAACGGATGACGGACGGACGAATGACGGACGGACGAATGACGGACGGACGACGGACGGACGGACGGACGGACGGACGGACGGACGGACGGAAGAAGGAAGGAGTGTCGCTGAGTGACGCCGAGGGCCGGTCAGACACTTTTCCAGCAATCGATTTTTCGGTATTCGGTTCATTACACATGATAGAGGTTTCTCGCAGTCCCCTGCAGAGGACAAGAGCTCTGCCCCGGCAGGTCGCAACTGTCGTTAGACAGGTAAACCACGAAACTATGGAGTTGGTGGTTGTTAGGCTCAGAGAACATTTAGTGTTCTGTGGCCATTCTGTAAGGTTAAGGCGCCCAGCTCGTGTATACAAATATGGATTCTAATGGCAGTATTAGGGATGAAGGTAATGTAGGTAGGGATGTAATATAGAGTCAAATAAAGGCTTCCTCAGTAATAAACTCCCTCGATAATAAATATTACGAATTGCTCTAATTTTACAATTAATTTTTTCAAAAAGTAAATCTAGGCTATTTGTTAGTATACTTGTTTCATTTACATGTTTGTAGTTAATGTAATGAAATATTTAAATAATTTTGACCGTATGGTCAAAACACCAGCATTAGGCAAATCACAACATCTGAAAGTGGCGCACAGACAATGAATCGACCGCGGGGTGAATCAAACCGGACCGGTGAACGAGTGCCCGGAACGAGGGATTCGTGGCGACACATCGAGCGGAAGGAGGGTCGGGAGAGAATGGCGGACAGGTAACGAGTGGAGAAGACGACAGAGGAGCGATGTGAGGATGTTATGGGAGAAGTTGGGACTAATCGAGGCAATGTGTGGTCAAAGGGATAAGAAGTGTGACAAACTCAGTGAGGAAAGTTATTAAGGGTTGTTATAAGTGTGTTCGAAAAGATATAATCACGAAATTTAGTTATAGAAGTGCAACATTGGATAGACACGTGGGCGATATTGCATTTGTGACAAGTTGGCGTAGCTGTGCGTGTGCGGAACCGAATTGTGGGGGGCCTGTAAGCCGAAACTGGAATTCCGACGTGTGGGAAGAGAAATTGGTGGCGGATACAACGCCGGTGTGCTAGAATGTACCGTTAGCGACACGTGTACAGACACAGAGCGACGGCGGCGCCAAGGCCATCTCGCGGCAGCGGTCACGGGGGACAGCACTTGGCGTGGCTTCGCGAGGAAGGCAGCTAGTGGAAAGTTCAGAGAAGTAACGATAGTTATAAATAAGAATGGATGGGGTCGGATATAGGGGACATGCCGGTTCAGGATGCTCATTGGAGTGATAAAGAAAAGTAACAGTGTCTGTGATGAGAGTGGAAGGCATGTAGTTTCAGAGATGGAAATATCATGAACGGGAATAATAAATGTAAACAATAGGAACAATCAGACATATAATATAAAATTGTTTAATTAGTGTTCATTAATGATCAACGATCATCTTGGTAATGTTACTTATGTTATTAATGTAAATGGTTATTCTCAATAAATCCTTGTCTGTGTAATAATAGAATCATCGAATTCAGACATGCTGATTAAAGTATCCCCCTAAAAGAATTCCTGTACCCTAATGAACCAAAAATTTTATGATATGTGCATCCCGAGAGACCGACAAGGGTAAGTACGGTCACATAATGAAGTAAAAAGTACAATGATTCTAACATTATTTCAAAAATTAATAACTTTTTAAATGTTTTCATTTAGTGTTTTTAAACCATCAATTTGAAAGTCGTTGGGAAAATCGTAGAAATTACGATTTTCCTACGTCTCTCTTGTCATCAAACCGTGAATAATAGCTATAATTCTACGATCGTTGAAGAATATACTATTCTATATTTGGCAACAGGATTTATCCATCTTTTCGTTACCAGGGCCCGGCAATAACCCTTTCAGACCCAGACTTTTGAAGAAATGTATGTCCTGCAGTCCTAAGAAACTTTTTTCAGAATTTAAAAAAAAATTCTATTAAGAATTGTTCAAAATTGATCTTGGGTACCTATAATTATATTAATTGCAATTTACTTATTATCACAAAGGAGATAACACATCTACACAATTGTGTAGGTTACGCATCCCGTTGTTTATAATAATAGCATTGATTTAGTTCCTTTTGTAACAATTATATCGTGAGAAAGGAAGTTGAGGAATAATTAAATAAAAAATATTACAGAATGAAATGAGCTTCTAATTATTATTAATTATGAATGTGAAATAACTTAATTCATTTTTTTCTTTTTGAGACACACGACATTCCTTTCAACAAACTGTTGTCCTTGAGGCAGTTTTTTAGACGACAAGCTCTGGATTTTGTCTACTTGTCTTTTGTTGACCGATGGCCATATTCATGTGCTCCCTTGCCTGCTTTTGGGAGTGGCGAAAGCCAATTCTGGGACTTGACTATTAAATAATTTTCAGTTAAGTGTGGGGCATTTTTATTTCTTTCAGCAGAAAGGTAGAAATTATAGCTCCTGAGCTAAAGAAAATCCATACTTTTGTTCCTTGAATGGTTTTTTCTGAGTTCTCGCGGTATTGCACCCAATAGTTCACCACTACTAAATCAAAAAATATGTAGAATTATTTTCAAGTCTACTATTGGATTTGAACCATGTAACCATGTGCGTAGTTCTCTATTATTTGAGTAATTATATAAACTCCCCCAATACTTTCCATATTCGTCAGATGATTGTTGCAGGAATATGTGGTAAGACATCACTATCATCAGAATCTGAGAAGTCATCAGCGTCATCAGCTATCTGAGCCGCCAACTTCGACTAATTAATCGTGGCATCTTCGTTTGAGAGGTCATTTATTTCATAATTATCGTTGTCCAAAATACCAACCATGATGTCTGCATTCTTTTCAGCATCTAATGCGCCTTTAAAAACATTAAATTGCTTAAATTGATATAAAACTAACTTTTCGTAATATTCAATTTTGTTTTTACTGAAGACCTAACCTACACAAATATGTATGCACATATTTGAAAGTCAGATACAGTTAAAAGTAATTTTGCATAATTATTATTTGCCGTGAACGGTAGACATAATATGTAGTTAAAAAAGTAGTAATTATAATTGTAAACATACCAGTACGCACAAAAATAAATACTTCTGAAACACGCTCCATTCTGCATTACTCACAATGTCAAATCGTACTACCGCAAAATGCAAGTTCATACAACAAGAAAACCGTTACCACAGTTTTTTAACGACGTACACAAACAATCTGTACCAGTCTAAACGCGAAGGAAAACGTATTTATGAGAAAAAAACAAAACAAAAACCATAACCTGCACAATTGTGTGGGTTGGGACTATACCTACATAACGGTATAGGCAGGGTCGGAAAGGGTTATGTTTTTCTGCAGAAAATTTGCCGTTTTCCAACGCACGATTAAATAACTTTTTCTTACGAAGTACCTTCGTAAGGGCTAGAAAGTAAAAAAATAACAAAAACAGAGAAAATTATATTTTATACGAAATTGTTAGTTTAATTAGTAATAACTTTACTATCTTTTATTTCCTTGCATTTACATTCTCTTACACTACCTTCAAACGGAATATAAACATTCTAAGAAAAAGGTACGTATTATAGCCAAGAAACGATAGGGTTTCTTTGGGAACACATGTTTTGATGAAACCTCGTACTCAAATATTTTAAACGTCTGTCACAATATCACTTGCATCTAACACTTCTGATGGAATGAAAGACCTGACGCGAGAACAGTTAGCTTGCTCGGTTCAACACCCAATGTCATGAGTTCAAATACCAACTGGGGCAGACATTTCTGCGGATTTGGTGCACACGTACAGGCCGGAGTTATGTCAATGAAGGATCTCCAAGTAAAGTAATCATTTGCTGGCTGTGAGAGACATGTAATCGAATTCAAATGTGTGACATTTTCGCACGTGCTTAACAAATAGTACTACAGTATAATGTTCCTTTAACGTTTCAGATAAAGCACAGACGAGCATAGATGTGTTGGTGTAGCACAACAAGTTTCTGACATAATCGATTATTTTCTTCGAACACATGATTTATGAGTTTGAAACACATGAGTTTGAAACAAAAATACATAATTGTTGTTAGTTGAAATTATAATAACAAAGTGTGATCGAAGATTTTTAGATATCGTACCCCCACCAAAAACGCTATGTTGCTTTCTTCTGCCAGTCTTGTTGAGGTTTAACTGATGTCAAAAATCCTCCAATTTCGGGACTCAAACTGTGGATACATACTTTACGAGCCTTCAGAAGCGGACTTGCTACTAGTACAAACGCTAACGCACCCGTCTAAAATGTTTAATTGCTTAGAATCACAGGTTCGCCCCCTGCAACTCTCACTATTAATTCTGCCATGGATTTTGTAGAATGTTATAATGATTCTTTGGTATACAATGCATCACTTGCTTCACAATATATTACTGTTCTGGGCCGTATGCCGCTTTCAGGAAAAATTTTTATCCCGTGGCCGATATTCAGCTGATACTATGAAAGTGGCGCGTTTGGTCATCGGCGAACGCAATGAAAGTGAACCCACGTACACATGTCGACACATGCGTGCGCACAGAGTACGTTTATTGCACTCCCATTCATCAGTAAATAAATAATTCTGCAATCGCTTTGTAGCGCATCGCATATCTCGACGTTATGTTTCACTGCTCTGTGAGGGGCAACGCTACAGTGGAGCATCTATAAGAGCAGCTGAAGTTGCAGTCTCCGTATTTTCCGTTGTTTGTTTATTTAAATTGTTTTCTATCAAAGAGAAATACAGGTTTAACCATTATCTTCTCAAAAAAATTCCAACTTTTTTCTTCAATTTTTTTCCGTGGATAGAGCTTAAAAATGGCACAAGACTCAATTTCGTGAAACTTTTTGAATTTTCGAAAATTGCTTAAGTTAAAAATAATGCTTGAAATTTTGTGCTGTTGTAGCGCCAAAACTTTTAAAATGCTTGATTTGAACAATATAATTCATTGGTGTCTTGTATGCAAATTACAATTTACCGACAACCAAATGTGCTTAGGTCGTTGTTTTTTGTGATTCCATTCGAATTATTTATTGTAACATTTAATTTTAGCTATCCCATATGTGAACTTTCAGTTCTGATTGTTGTCTTAACATTCAAATTATATTGGTACTTCTCTAGTTAATTTAATTCATATGACTACGAGTAATGAGAACTGTCTACTCGATACTGCAGCTATAATAATTCCTTTTAGTATTATGTTTACTCAAATTAACCTTCATTCATTTCCATGGCAACTACTATTGTGAACTAGTTTTGTTCAAGTTAGTAATAATTTATAAATTAAATATACTTTTTTCATACATAAATGTCTCTATCCACTTCCATTTTGCAGATATAAGTTAGACATTACTTCCTTTCTTAGCTGTAGTTTGGACCCAAATTAACTTATTGGCTTATGTCCGGTTTCCCTGCTTTACAGAGATACCAAGAACAATGGTGGCCCTTCTTGTCATTTACTTAATTACTTTGAGTTGTGAAGTTTAAGTGGAGGGCAAACACGTTGGGTCCACTATGCACACGGTTGCTCCAACACTATCAATGGTATCAAAGTGTTCCCATCTACCACCGTTACATATCAGAAAATTGTTCAAAACCTCAAACAACAAGGCAAATTTCACAAATACCGACCGAAGGAAGCCTGTAAGTTTCGTGTCGTTCTGCACAAAATGCGATGTTCATAAAGTGAAGAATTTATAAGAGAAGAATTAAATGTTTGGACACAATGTTTGGAACATTTTAAACATCAAACACAAAGTACCTAAATAACCACTCTCATTATATATCATTGATTTAGAAACGCAAGGATTTTTTAATATCGAATGCATGGGAAGTATTGGGAAAATTGATTTCTGTGGGTTAGTTTTCTATGTAAGAACAATAGCTTCATCAAAGAAAAGGCATTTAAAATGGATTTACGGATGCCACAAACTCAATAAACACCTCCACATTTTAACTAAATGTAATAATATTTTTAACGGAATTTTTCAATGAAATATTATTTTCACCTTAAAACATTACTTAGATTAATCATCGTGTCACATTCCTCGGAATGTGGCTAATTTTAGGCTAAAACCGCAGAAACAGTTCAAATTGCCACAGCTTCATGACGAATAATTTTTATCCAAATTACTTTTCAATTATCGTCTCCTGTATTATTTCAGTAGTATACATTCCCTTTGCGGCTCTCACACACAACCAACCTTTATAAATGAGGTCACTAAAGAAAGAGAATTTCACGGATTTTTTCCGAAAGGATTGTACTTTGACTATAAAAATATGAAGTATTTGTTTAAAAACGCATCTAAATATTCATGTAAAATGCAGTCCGAGACGTACGTCAAGATTTTTGAATATACACTCATCGTCATTAAAAAAGTTGCACCCCGGAGGTCCCCACTGATCCGCTTCAAACTCTGAGAGTATTTTTCACACCATTCCCTAAGCCAATGATTTCGTTTTCACAGTCGGCCGCGGACTGGGGGGGGGATAGGTGGTACGAGCGTGACGTCGCGCTCACCAGTCTAGATAAGAGAGCTTCAAATGGCCGCGCCAGCCATTGCGACATCAGGTAGCGTCGACAGAGCGTCATCTGCACCTACACTACGCCTCGGCGACGTTTTCGACTGCCCGTTGTCCAGTTAGACGCTTTCGAAAGGGGCTGTATTTGTGCATCGTAGTTGTGCGGGAGGCAGGTTGGTCCTGTCGCCGTATTACGCACCAGACCGGTCGTACAGACACCACCATCGCCAGCTGTTGGCGGCAATGGATTGAGAAATACATGCACACACGAAAGGCAGAATCTGGATGTCCACCACGCACCGTGACGAGGGACGACCGACGGATTGTCCGCCAAGCGCGAAGATCCAACGGCAACGATTGGTGCTATTCAGCGGACTGTGCAATCTGCACTGTCACTTCCTGTAAGTGCCAGTACCATTGGTGGGCGGTTGCACAACGCAAGGCTCGCCGCACGCCGACCGTTACCACGCCTGCCACTCACACCCCTGCATCGTCGCTATGGACTCGCTTGGTGCCGGGAATGATGGACCTGGGGCCATGCAAACTGGCAGTGGGTCATCTTCAGCGACGAGTCCCGCTTCAGCCTTGATGGCGACAACCACCAGGTCCGTGCCTGGAGGTGCAGTGGAAGCGCCACGACGAGTGGTTTGTGGTACCCCATCACACGTCCCGCCAGCGTGGTGAGATGGTGTGGGGCGCGATATTCCATAGTGCCCGTTTACCGTTAGTGTTAATTGGAGGTACCGTGACAACCACACGGTCCATTCATGTGATCCTGCAACCGGTGGCTGTGCCGTTCGTGAACGCCCACGCTCATGCCCTATTTCGACAGGTCCGCATACCATAGCCATTTCCCGAGCATGTTATGCAGCCGTGTATACTCTTCCATGGCCAGCAGCATTGCCAGACCTGTCCCCGATCGAGAATGGGGTGCTAAAGAGCGTGCGATCAGGATACCCCCCTACCCACCAATCTGCATGAACTGCGCGCTCAGGTGCAAGCTGCATGGGATGGACTAGCACAGGACATTATTCGAGACCTGTACAACTTCATGTCGCAATGTCTGAACGTGTGTGTTCGCTAAAATGGCGGCCCCACGTCATACTAGCATGAACCGTCTGTGGCCGTGTAGCGCAATAAAAGTTTGTCCTACAAATGTTGATTGATTGATTGATTAATGTTTCCTGGAGCGTCAACTACTTAGGTCATTAGTCCGTAAGTGTAGTGCGTGTTTTTCTAGGGATGTGGCGATGATCTTTTTCCCCGCTGGATGGCGAGATCTGGCACCGACCTACCGTCGACTAGCGGGGTTTTCCCACCAACCAGGTATCTCCCACCAGCGGAGCACCGCCTCAGCCGGGACAATCTGTAAGCTCCCGATCGGTCTTCGGGCATGTGTGGTAGTGTAGTGCATGTTAGTGTGTGTGTGTGTGTGTGTGTGTGTAAGAGAAGAGGATAGAACAAGGGAGAGGAAGGAAAGATCGCGCGCGGTCCGTGGCCCGTTTGTTAGGGTACTGCTCCGACATTCGCCTGATGTTGACCTACAAATGTGAAAGTGTAATCATTTTGTATACGTGGTACCCTCTACACGGCTGCCAACAATGATCACAATCCGCCTCGTCCTTCTGCGTGTAGCTTTTTTTACGACGATGAGTGTATATGTGGTCCAAAATTGAAAGGAACCTCAAGCTACGTGAGTCGGGTATATGGTTTTGTTAGATAGGCAGGAATTCCGGAAAAATATCTTTATTTATCTCTCTGTCTATATCTGTGTATAAAATGTCTCTCTTGCTGTCTCTCTCTCTATTTATTTGTATCTTTTGTGTGTGTTTGTGTATTGTAGCTTTCTACCAGTAATGCAATTCATGGTATTGTATCATATTGCAATTAATGTTATATAATGAAATATCAGGGACAAGTCCTAATTTTTTTTCTGTGGAATAGATTTTAAATATACAACCAATGAAAAAACACACCCACAGTTATAGAAACACACGGGCACACTGAAGGGTAGAAACGAATCACTAGAAGTACTGAAAAGTATCGGAGTGAGAATGGACCAACCAAACGGTTGGAGTTCAACGACTTTGGCAGTGAAAGGGAAGCCCATCACTTGAATTTCTCTTTCGGCTGCCCGCAATGTACTCGCAGCTTTTCCTTACTGAACACGGAGCCTGCGAAAGCATCAAATGTGCTTTTGAGGTGCTCGGCTGAGGTACTTGGGTTTCTCAAATCCTATCTGATATGGCGATGGCTCACCGTGTGGGCTTCGGCTTTTCCCTCTCGTAAGCTTTAGAATTGTGGCAGTAACAAAATAAGCTGCACCAGCCACGGGTAGTCTCCGACTATATCTAAATGTTAATACTTCGACTTTGGTCGAGGTGTAGGTTGCTGCTCGCTCAAGTCATTAAAGTATATGAACAAAACATATGTTATAGCAATATCAGCACATAAACCAAACTTTACACAAAATCGAGATTCACATTTTTGAGTTCCAGGAGACTTTTGTGGGTTATCTTGTTACTGCCCCCAAGGCCCTCCATTGAATATTAGAATATCCATGTATTTTATCTCATAATTACTATTTTACTTGGATAAATACTGACTATTCTCAATCTAACCCACTGTTTATTATTAATATTACTATTGCTTAATATACAAGAAGCTTTCCCCCTCTCACGCAGAAAAATTAAAGGTTAACAGTCGATTATGTGCTGACAGTGCTCTCATGGAAAGGTAGTTTGTTTAAACATGACAAAATTAAATTTAACTTTTCTCATTCACTTTTATGTTTCGTCACAAGTATAATGCACTTCTGTCCTCTCTGAAACCTAGCAAGATACAACATTTTGTGCTCCACAAGTACAACTCCTTACTCCTCTTCCCAACAAACCTTGTAATTCTTTTCATGGATGATTTATTGTTGCAATTAAGGTTTCAAAACTAAGGGTTAAAATGTATTGTGAATGTTATTAAAGGGAATTAAATACTATTGGGTGAGAAACTCGATATTGACCACAATGTGACTACAATATCGACTACAATGTGACATAATTCTGTATATAATTTTCAGCTCCTGTTAAAGCAAACTTATTCTTTTCGCTGCTGTGTTTCAAGCTGAAATGTTAACCGATTTTTTGTCCCAAATATTCGTTTTAAGAAATACACTCGCGTTTGTAAATAATTTTATTCCAGAAACGAATGGATGTGATTGAAAAATTCGAATATCTTAAATAAACTGATTGGATTTTGACGAGTATAACCAACGGATCAGCTTTCATTTTACATTCGTATATGCAATATTGAGAGAGCGCACAAATTCGATTCCACATTTTTATGGAAATATGTCTTTTAAAGGGCCCTGCTACCGAAAAGTGAGTTTTGAAATTCCACCTGTTGGTTTATATATGTCTCTCGACCGGAATGGCTGTTAGTACGTCTCCAGAGTGATCTTAAATGCAGTTCATCTTTAAAATCTTGTTTCTGTAGTAATGTTCAACTTTTATTATTTCTCCCCTCCTTTCAGGTTGAGAGAGACGAAAAAGTAGTGCTCGGAAAATTTGAAACAGACTGCCAAATGACAGGCTACTCTGAACATTAATTTTCTTAGGTCCCTCCGATCAGTACTAGGCTATTGCAAGAGAACTACAGTAAAGAATGGGCCACGGTCCGTGCGCGAATGTTCCTCCCCCTTGCTTCTTCTCTCCTCAACACTAACGCACACGCATCTGAACTTACTTTCACTACACTATTACACTTGTCGGAGGACAGCTTTCATAGAGTCATATACGCAGAATCTATCATTTTATAATTTGTAAATAATATTTCTAAGTGTTATGTTAAGTTCTTAAAAGTCAAATTTTTATTGTCTGTTTATGTATCCTAAAGGGTACATCTCGATATTAACACTTATCACTGTCTTTTCTAAATTTTCTGTTCGCATAAAGTGTCGTTATAAAACAAGTTTTTCAAAAGTGAATTTGTTAAGTAGTAGTTTAGACTGAGATAGGGGCTAGCGTCCGGTTAACCGGTCTTCCTACTTCGGCTAGGCCGATGTTTTGGGGCATGTACACTTTCAGTCATACAATAAATACATATATTGTCGGAGGCCAGACAATAGCTCTGAGCTGGCAGAGTGGCTCTACCCAGACTTAATTCGGGAGACGCCCCATCGCGGGAGTGGGATGTTGCGTTCCGGCATATCCGAAAATGCCAGCCCGAAGGTGTATTTTTCGCCTTAGGGGGTGAAAATAAAGTGCAAGAGACTAGGTCCCCACGCTGGGGAGCAATCTCCCTGGTATAGCAAGCAAGTGTAGGGATGTAGCCCACACTAGGTGTACGCTATCGAAGGCCACTCGAGAACTTAGTTTGTCCCGACCGGTGTTGTGCCCCGGTTGGGAGACATCTGGAAAAAAATATATCGTGTCGGCGTGTAGGACGGTCCCGGATTTCACGTTCCATCGCATTGAATACTATCACCTCCCTGGATACAATTTGCACTACACTTACGGTTCTAATGATCATGGCCATTGACACCCCCGGAAACACTAAATAAGCAATCAATCAATAATATTAAAATTAATTATTTCCGTAGGTACGAGGTTCGTTTAAAATCAGGATAGCTAACAATTTTACGGGACCAGGATTTCCGTGCCTCTTGTTTCACGAATTCACCTAATCTCAAGCGACACTTGCAAGTCTGGCTTGCACCGAATTTAAATGCACAGAAAAACAACATGTGAGAAGTAATTGGCGGGGACATATTTATAACCGTCATATTATATGCTTCCAAGCCGCGCTTAAGTGGACTGGGACCTTCATTGGAAAAGAGAACCCGGTGCTGGATTTCTCCCAAAGGCGTTCAGAATAAGGACAAACACGAATCCGTCACTGAGAATATCATCACCTGATGGATTTCGCTCTTGGCGAGTTTTACCTTTGCAACTGTAGCAACAGAACTTGAAGTCATGCAAACGGGTAAGATGATTTAGATGAAATTATCGTGTTTCCTGAACATGAACGAGTTCTTTAACGCAGAACTTACATGATTAAACCCTGATGGTTCAAGATCAGTAGGTTTGCAGTAAAATGAATAATTTGCCTTTAAGTGTAAAAGGAAAAGTCTAATGAAAACGTGATCGACATTTATATTATGTCTAATGATTAAACATATACAGCTAAAATGTCCATCATCAAAAATTCCTATAATTTAAAAAATCTTCCACTTGAAACGTCTACCAGCTAAAATGTCTGCCAACTTAAATCTCTGCCAATTAAAACTTCTACTATCTAAAACAACTACAAAGTAACACGTTTGCCAACGCGCCTACCAATTACACGCCTTCTAACTATCATGCATTCCAACTAACTTGACTGACAACTACCTCGCCTACCAACGAACTCGCCTACCAACGAACTCGCCTACCAACGAACTCGCCTACCAACCAACTCGTCAACCAACCAACTCACCTACCAATCAACTCGCCTAGCACCCAACTCGCCTAGCACCCAACTCGCCTAGCACCCAACTCGCCTAGCACCCAACTCGCCTAGCACCCAACTCGCCTAGCACCCAACTCGCCTAGCACCCAACTCGCCTAGCACCCAACTCGCCTAGCACCCAACTCGCCTAGCACCCAACTCGCCTAGCACCCAACTCGCCTAGCACCCAACTCGCCTAGCACCCAACTCGCCTAGCACCCAACTCGCCTAGCACCCAACTCGCCTAGCACCCAACTCGCCTAGCACCCAACTCGCCTAGCACCCAACTCGCCTAGCACCCAACTCGCCTAGCACCCAACTCGCCTAGCACCCAACTCGCCTAGCACCCAACTCGCCTAGCACCCAACTCGCCTAGCACCCAACTCGCCTAGCACCCAACTCGCCTACCACCCAACTCGCCTACCACCCAACTCGCCTACCACCCAACTCGCCTACCAATCAACTCGCGATTACGGGCGCAACTCTTAAGGTCATTAGACACGTAAGTGTAGTGCACATTTAATTGCGGGAAGTGGCGGTGATCTTCCCTCGCTGGACCTGACGCCGAACTGCCCCTCGGATTGCAGGGTTTCCCCCACCAGATACTCCCACCAGCAGGGCACCAGAATAGCCAGGTGATCTTGATCAATTCCCAATATAAGGCGCTGCAAAACCCACCAACACGTAAAAAAATTCAAAAAATTATTACTTCATATTTAAAATATATGAGAAGGTATGGAAATTAAAGTACGAAAAATATTATTAATTGTATATGATGATATTTATATTTTACAGTAAGCACCATTATTTATCATGCATAAAAATATTATAACAACCATTCATATAATAATGTGCTTATATAGACACATTGTATAAGTTTTGTTGTAAGAAGTTTCAGACTGTGTATGAGTTATTAAACATAACAGGTATCTTGGTCTCACCCGTTATAATGACTGAAAAAGAGATAATGATATCCCTTTGTAAAACTTTTTTTCAACCGAAATCGTTCTTTTCATTACTTGTTTATTGCTGTGATTCGTTCCTATTCATCAAACGTGTCGTCTTCTTCCACCTACCTTTCGTTGTGTCTGGTCGCGACAATTTTAAAGGAGGGAATTCATTCCAATAATCGTACACGCCTAAAAGTGTTTTTACTACACTTAGTTAAGTTAGAATAAATATACCTGAAATAATCATAAAGAACTATTTTTAGATTTTGTGATAAAAAGGTATTTTTAAAAAATAAACATTTAAAAATTCAATGAAAATCCGCAACAACCCCCAAATAAATTTGTCCCTTACAAATCTACTAAAGACCAAAACACCTAAATTTAGAGGGGAAACCCCTAACCTGGCAACATTGCGGACCGCCCCAGCCGGGACAAGCTTTAAGCCCCCGATCGGTCTCTCGGTATGGTAGTGTAGTGCATGTCATTGTATTGTAGTGATACCGAATCCATTACGGCTGCGAGCCTGAGAATTGCGCCGTGTTGCGCGACAGAGGGGCCGACGGCGGCGCCAGGCCACCCGCTGGACCCGCCCCCTAACGATTCGTCGCACCCAAGTGTCCCGCAGCCTGGGAAGTCTTCCCGTGCACGTGCACGCCAGTACTTTTCCGCGGCGCCCCTCGCCTTCCCCATCCTCCCTTGAGATTTTCCTTCCCCCCCAGTCATTAATTTCTGCCCCTATTTGACAGAAAATTGAAGCGAGAGAGAACGAGTGCGGGTCTCTCTCTCATTTCTCGGCCCCAAAAACTTCCGATGATTGGGCGGAATTATTCTACGATGCAATACCCTTTCACCAATAGCCGTCGGACGTGGACAAAGCTCTAGAATGTTCTAGAACATTCTGAGGGTATTTTGGTGGGGGAAGGGAGGCTCGAAAGAGAAGGTGTGAGGCCACCACACACAGAGAGGCGGTGACGCCGTCACAGAGAGAGGACGTAAGAGGCGGTCAGGGGGACGAGACGTTATAGTGGAGGCGCCCGGCGCCAGAGATAAAGTTTTGTTTATTAGTTGGACTTATAAGAAAGCGTTGAGTTTTCGAGAGGAATTTGTGAGCGGTTATTAAATAAGTGTAGATCGCGGACTGTGAAAGGTTTTATTGACATTCTAATAGTTCAGAAAAAGTATCTGACCTGTGCTCGTGTTCGGAACATTATCGTGGAATTATTTGATCGTTCACGAACTTGCTATGAACTCTAAGTACCGTGCGGTGAACCGAAAGTGACAAGGTCGTTCAGCTGTGCAGACATTATCTGAGTATTAGCGACAATAAGTGAGCGGCGCTGTGTGTTGGGTCAACACTCCTGCGACCCCGCCTACTACCTGACTCGGCACTGCGCGATCCTTTGTGCGGCGCCCCAAGACGTCCCATGCCGCCCCCTGTCAGACAGCCGGTGGCTCGAGGTCGTTCAACTCTGGTTTGTTGTACCCGCTGCCCCGCTGAGACGGTATTTCTTTTTTATTCTTTTGGCGCGCCCGTGGTCGAAAGGCACAAACAGTTTGGTGAACAATTTTTAATTACCTTTGACCGGGCGACGAAGAGAAGATTCCCGGCCGCGCTTGGCTGTCAAGAGGGAATCAGCGTAGAGAAAAAATATTGTTTGTTTTCTTTTACTGTAGTAATTTTCACTTGTTAGTTTATTTTATTATCGTATGTGTGCATGTCATATTTTGGAATTGGGAAAGGGGAGCATGCTCGCCGTAATGAGTGGTAAAATCTTGCAATTCTTCTTTTAAAATAAAAGCCACCTATTTGTCTACATGAGTAAAAGTCTCTTATTTTACACCGGCCACCAACTTCCTCCATCTTCGTCAGTTTAGGCAAGCCTTTCTATCGACTGAGCGAGCCGGCTACCATGTCTACGGCGCCCAACCTACAGACGGGTAGTCGCAGTATGTAAGGGGTAGGATAGGAGAAATCGCGAGTGGTCCGTGTCCCGTTTGTTAGGATGCTGCTCCAGCATTCGCCTGGTTTTGATAGGAGAATCTAAGGAAAAGTACCGATCAGAGCAGCCGGCCGCTGTAATTCTCCTCCAGACAGAACTCGACTTAGTTATCTAGTCAGTACCAAAAATCCTGCCAACATCGGGATTTGCTTTCATCTTCTTTTTCGCGAATGTTTCATCATTCCACCATTTACCTTTTATTCTTGCCAGAGTTGTGGATTTTGATACAAATTAATTGCAACTGAGTAACATACGAAAATCCATTTATCAGCATTAGAGAAAACGCAACAATCTCCTTTTATCGGTGGCCATTTTTCGCTCGTAATTTCACACTACAGAAGCTCCTACCACGTGCATTATTTATAAAAGGATAAGGTCATTTCCCAAGCCTAAGGTAAGACATTATAACTTCAAGGTTCGTCTCGTGATTGTTAGTGCATATTTTTGCTACCTTACGCGTCACTTAAAAACGCTAATGACCACAGCTATATTTGTGCCATATATGACGTGGATCTCTACCTACGCCAATGCCATTTTTCGGTTCGAAATCGATATATTTATTATTATTGAGCCATTTAATTGCTGAGGTCATTGTGAACAGTAAATAATATCAAATGAGGAAATAATAGCGGTAATGATGATGCGATGAATGATGATAGAGCCAATGAGAACTAGAAGAAACTTCAGATCCCCGAGGAAGTCTGCCGAGAGCTCGCTTTATCCACCACAACTTCCATATTGACCATGAATCGAATCCGTACCCAGTGGAGGAAGGCTTATGTCCTATCCATTACGCCGCGAGTACCCCCGGCTCTGAATTGAGTGGCTGCATCACCCACACCGAATCGTCCGTGAGTTGTTTCTTAGTGTTTTGTATTGCATTTACATCAAAACTGGCACGTGAGTCTCGCAAAATATGTTCGAGAGTGATGTCAATTTACGTGTTTTCAACCTGTCGGGTGCAGAAGTTCCTATACCCCAGTGTCAGCTTCATAATACACCTTTTCTACCTCTTTCAGATGGACGTTGTTTATGAATTTCGCTTTTTTTTCGGCACTGTAAATCGCTATGTTTTCGTCTATACTTTCATAACAAGACATTTCATAAAGAATTTTGATTCTCAAATGTGAATTTTCAACTTCCACTATTTTATAGGTATCACAAAGGATTAATTCCAGGAATCAGGAGTGCACATATCAATTACACTGATGCAGCTAACGAAATAGTGGACTACTACTCTTCACAATTCGAACTGGCAGCATTTCCGGTTCAAAGCTGAATGCTTGTTTGTTGGAGGTGGGCGACCACCTAAATTGAGTGCGAAATTAAAAACAGACAGCCAGTATACGCCCGAAATTGAATCGCCGCGTGGAAAATGGAAATACCTTGATGTTTAATTACTCTGTACTTACAGTATTATATTGTAGAAAGGGTAAGAGAAGCATATGAAATATGAAATACACCATCAAAGTGTTCCAAACTGTATTCAGATATAATTATGAATATACCTTTGTTTCGATTAAACTTTCTTCAAGCATGTTGTGCCATTGTTCTTTTTCCCTCACTTCCCATACGAACCCAGAGGATTTAGTTGTATTTCGCAGTATAATAGCATTTTCGAATGTAAAAGATCGCTGGATCATGATATTATTTATAGTACGGAAATGTAAAACTCTTAACGTTACTTTTCCGTTTGCGTTTCCGTTATGTTTTGCTCTCTTCAGAACCGTTACATTTCCAATCTTCGTTGAATTAAAAAATTCCTTGTTCTTGGTTTAGTGTTGAAATATAAAATTTCTAATATAAGATTTAAAATAAAACCCTGCGAGAAAAAAGTATGTTCAACCGACGTGTGAACTGAAAAAAACACTACAATGTGTTAATATTGCAACTTCAATGTGGAACTAGAAAGTAGGGTGACTCAACTTTTCACCGCATGGTATTCTTCTCGCGCGCATTTTGGTAGGTTTGAAAAAAAAAGTTCTCCGTCGGCTATTTCTTTATTACTTTCCCGTATACGTACGTATACACGGAGTGATATACGTAGTATAGGGAAAGTTATGTAATGCTGCGCGAAAAAATGGCCAATTTTCGGCGGAAAAAAATTAATTGCCGGACCGTGAAAACGAATAAGTGGATAAAACCAGTTGCTAAATTAAGAAAAAAAAATCCTCTATCTCGTAGTGTGGTCAAAATCCATGATTTGTTGCTTCTTTATACTTAAAAATCGATTGACGGCATTCCGTCCGTCTGTCCGTCTGTCCGTCTGTGGTCAACGCTAGCGCCTAAACCGTTCGGTCGATTTTCTTCAAAATTGATATTCCCCAGTCGATCTGATTCTAGTCGAAGCTTTGTGATTTTGAAAAAGATTCTTTAAAATTTGGGGTATTTTATATGAAGCCCCCCGGGGATTTTCAAAATTTTCTCAAAAACGGCTCCAAATTTTTTCTTAAAATTTTTTAAATTATTAGAGTAAAATACACATTTTAACATGGCATAGGTACGATTTTCACGTACAGCTCTGAATTTTCGAAAATTATGAAAGTTTGAATTTTTTTCGGCGTTTTTCTCCAACTACAAAATTGATGATAGAGATTTTTTCTTCAAATAAAATTTGTTCTGCATATTGAGTTCTTTAATAAAGGTCATGTAAATGTTTTTTCAAAATTTTGGTAGTTTTCGTGCAATATTGCGTGCAATATGTGCAATTTTAAAAAATTACAAAAACAAAATTTTCTCAAAAATGACCCCAAATTTTTTCTTTAAACTTTTGGTAGGGATAGTTGTAAATGTACTCTTTCAATGACATAAAAGCCATTTTGGTCTATAGGTTCGTTTTTTTCAAAAATTACAAAAATGTAAATTTTTTTACTTGTCTCTCACGTCGTTAATATTTACATTATCGGCGATTTTTTTACATTATTATACTCACGAGTATATATGCTTTAAATAATGTCAAGTAAAGTTTCTCGAAAACACTACCGTTTTCTGTGAAAAGTAGCTCAAATTTCGGCATTTTCAGAAATGCTCAAACGTCATTTTCTCGTATATGGCTGCAATTTTTTTCTTGAAACTTTTGCAACGGATAGTGCTAATTACACTCATTAGTATAGCGTGAAGTTTATTTTGAGTTTTTTTTTGTTTTTTCAAAAATTATATAAATGTAAATTTTTTGAAAGATCCCTCACATCTTTAATATGCACATTATCCGCAATTTGTAAAGATGATTATATTTGTGAGTGTAAGTGCTTCAAATAACTTCAAATAATGTATTTTGAAAACTCAAAAATTTTCTGTGAAAATGAGCTTCAAATTTCGCATTTTTAATAGTGCTAAAACGCCATTTTTTCTTAAACGGCACATAATTTTTAAAAGAAA
Source organism: Acheta domesticus (assembly GCA_031308135.1). NCBI lineage: Eukaryota > Metazoa > Arthropoda > Insecta > Orthoptera > Gryllidae > Acheta > Acheta domesticus. Next base: position 68,827,224 of record JAHLJT010008446.1, on the reverse strand, counting down.
ATTGCCATTTATAACTAGGTTTTTGTGTTCTTTAATATTCTAAAATTAATGTTTCTGTTCTACCAATAGGAAACCGAAAAAATTAAGAAAATGACAAAAAAAATGTACTTTTGGCGATGATAGATGGTAGCTGGCAAGAAAGAGTATGTGGCAATTCCGAATAGCTAGCGAAGACCCAGGAAAATAGAAAACTAATGCGGGAAAGTCTGTGCCATTCTGTAGCACCACTAGTTTTTTCATTGTCATGGGATCCGAGTGAGTAGTCAAAATCCAGGTTAACTTATCATTAAGGTTAACTGATTTATTCAGGTTAAAATGTTCTTAAAATGAAATTTTGTTCTAATTTTAACTACAATTATTTAGGGATCTTCCATTGTATATTTTTGTAGTTGTTATGTTGATGGACTTAGATGGTGATTATGGGGTAATTTCGTTACTTAAATTTGAGTAATGCAAGAGTAATATTTTCTCGGTAATTTCGTTTAAACTTACACGTCAGTAAAATTAATTAATGAAAATCTTAACAGTTTATATTAAATCGGGATATTTTTGGCATTTATTAAATGTGCAATTTTCACCACATATGAGCTTAGGATTAAGTTATAACCGCATTTTAAAGTAAGTGTAATAACGTGATTAACTGAGAAGAACGCTTTTTAGATTAGACGGAAAGGCAGTTATGACCCAGTTATCACTTCAAAAAACGTACTGGATACAATGTCTTATCTAATTAAGACTTCCGGATGTTCTTTTTCTAGACCAGCCAACTGTTACGATTATCCAGAGGACCACCGCCTAAGATGACTCAGTGACAACAATTACCAAAACAGCTTCTTTTGACCGCAAGGTCCTAGGGTTCGAGTCTTGACGGTGGAGGATTTTCGATACCAGTTAAACAGCTAGGTTGCATTCAACTACCGTCTCGAGGTGAAATCTAGCGAGCGACTTCACGGTTGTTTTGCGTAATTTCTCCCATCAATACGATGCGAATGCAGAAGATATGCTCTACACTCACGGGAGTTACGACCGAGGTAGTTGACTCACCCGAAATCCCTAAATACATACATACTCCAGAGGAACTTTTGAAAAAAAACAACCGGCTCGGACCTCTGACCAGGGGGTACTAAGTTTCGAGTCCCGACAGTGGCACGATTTTCAATACTAGCTTTATAGCTGTGTTGAATTTAGCCGCTGTCTAGAGGAGAAGTCTAACGACAGGCTGCTCTGATCGGTACTTTTCCGTGGTTTCTCCCATCAACACGAGGCAATGCCGGATATGCACCCTAAAAAACGGGCCACAGACCGCGCGGAGTTTTGCTTCCTCATCCTTTTCCTTTCCACATTCCTTACTCATACACACATTTGCAAGTACATTACCACAGATACCGGGAGGCTTGTCGTAAGTTTAGAGTTTGTCCGGCTTGGGGTGGTGCCCCGTTTGTGGGAGAAACGTGCAGGGGGAAAACTCTGGAAAACGATATGTAGGTCGGCGCCGGATCTCGTCAACCAGCTGAGCAGATCACTTCCACCAGGCAAGTGTAGTGTAAAAACATTCTCTATATGTATGGTACTAATGACCTTCACAGTTGACGCGCCCGAAATATTTAATCAATAAATCAATGAAGGAATCGTCACAGAAAAAATACCGATCCGCAAATAATACGCAGGATACATGTAACTCAGGGACACAATGTGGGTGTTAAAAATGTTCATTACTAGGACTTAAATCAACATTTGACATTTTTGAAAATGAAGATGTAAAGTTATTTGTTCATCAGATGAACTCGAAATTTAAGTTGGCAATGTTCACTATAGGTTAATTACCAAGAGTGCATATGCATTTTCAAAATTTCATATATCCGAATCAACAGTACATCCTGAAAGAAGGGCACATTTGTTGTGTAAAATTCATATTTTTTTTATTTGCGAATTTATTACAACTTAGAGTTGCTTATCGCATCCTAGCTTCCATTTGCTACGATATTTCCAGTCGTTTTCTTGGAGGTTTCTTCCGTCCATCGCTTTATTTACTGCATCCTTCCAAAGTGTCCTCGGTCTCCCTCTTCTTCTTTCTGCAGGAGTCCATTCGATCATTTTTTCGGCCACCTTCCTTCATCCATTCGAAGCACATGCCCATACCATCATCGTAGGCACTTTGCCTCCACAGTGTCTAAAATTGTGGTTCCAATGTTTAGTCTTGCTAACACATCTTCATTTCTTCCATCTTGAATCGTGAGCTGACAACAACGTCGTCAATCAAACAATTCTGTTTCTCTTAATTTTTTCTTCAGTTATTTCTTTCGTTCTTCTGATCCATAGGAAACAATGTCCTCTACAATAGACTTATATATCTTTATCTTCGTGCATGGTCTTATATGTGTGCCCCATAGAGTATGCCCATGTGTGCCCCAGCTGTTTTGTAACTTGTTTCCTTTTCTTATTCTTTCAATAATTTCAGCTTCACTTTTATAATTTTTGGTATACATTACTCCAAGGTACCTGGAGCTATCCCCTCTTTTGATAATACCACCTTCTAGTACATTATCAGCTACAATATGTAATTGTGTTTACATTATCAGCTACAATATTTTCAGTTTTAGAGTTATTTATTGTTGGCCCCCCATTTCTGGTATTCTTCAAACAGCTTCTTCAACATGTAATTTAATGTAAATTCATATTTAGTTGCACAATATTTCACAATAAAATTTAATGTACTTTGAAATATTTATCAATAACAAATGTTGTGCAACACGCACGCTAATGGTTCACTTCACCTCACACTGGGCACCAACAGTTTTGTCAATTTCTTTTATGCATCCTATGAAGTTTTGCTTACAGCTAGAATATGAATAATCTTATTATTGTTCTTTATACATGACTTAATATAATAATGTAATAAATTTTGTCTAAGATAATAAAAACAAATGAATAAAATTAAAAAGCCTAGAGTGACCAATTTAACCTAACAGCGCTCTAGAGAATAAAACTCCGTGGAAGAAAAAGTTTTGACTATGGCCAAACAGTGTTTGTAAAGGCTCCACTAATTTAGAAACTTCCACGTGTTCAGACGGAATAGAATAGTTTTCACAATCTAGCATGTCGACAGATATAATGAAAGATATTTTGTTAGAATTGTCTTATGACGAATGTGTGGAAATTCAATGCCTTAAGAAATGAAATAAGGAAGTTTTAGAACCAGTGTCAACTGCTCTTGTCGTGCTACCCGATCGACGATGCACGTTTTATTCAGCGGAAATTCTCCTGGAAACGAAATAACCTTCACAAGGGATGAACGTCTTCGACTGAGAGTCTTCTCTTTCCTTTTCTTCAGTTTCAAATCCTCTTACAGCTTCCCGAGTATTTCATTCCCAAGTTTCTCGTGCTCCTTTATTAATTTTTTTCATGAAAAATTGATTTATCTTTTTCATACGTCTTGAGAGCAATGTCTTAGTGCGTAACGATATGCTTCAATGTAATTCACTGCCACAGTCATTTTCCACAAGAGCAGGAAAAAGTGAAATGAGTGAATGCGAGAAAATGATGCTTTCGAGAATGTGTTCTTAGAGAAATTCAACTTCTAGCCAAGGGATTGGCAGGCATTCGAATAAATGAACAAACTCACAATCTGGAAACAAATTGTACCAGCCTTTATTTATTTATTTATTTATTTATGTCAAAAACAGTTAAAAACTGTGTGTGACGAGCTATGGGGAGAAGTGAATTTTGTGCATGTTTTCATAATTCTATGATCTCTATTCTAAACCATATTCTAGTCGAATTTTGAATGCAGAAAATAGAGTTTCTTTTCGAGATTTGTTGACAAAATATTCGCTCCTATATAATAAAATATATTTTCAAAGGTAAATTAGCTATAAATTTCTGCCCTGAACCCTCATGTTCTTCATGAAAGAATAATACTTTTTGCCGCGATAATATGGAAAACAATAATTTGAATAACTATATTTCCCACTGAAATTCAGAAGACGTGCACAAATAATGAAGTTACCTTTGCTGATGAAATCAATCGTTTGTTTCCTCTTCTCACTTTCGACATATATAGAAGTAGTTCGTTGACAACAACAATTTACTAGGTAGCAAAATGCCTTATTCAATTACTTATTAAAACAAAATAACTACTAAAATAATAAATACAGTGACATTTGCTTTTTAGGTTGAAACAAAAGTTAATATAAACACGCAAGCAATACCATTAGCAAGCTTTTCTGCTCATGAATGATTTCACTGCCACTTGATATTTTTTTTCTTTACACAGTTGTTCCACCAAATATGGGCCACCGCCTACAATTTTCAAACGGGTTAAGATAACGAAACGCAGTTTTCGCTCAACAATGAATGATTGGGCATGCAATATGCTGTAGAAATATTAGTAAAGCCATGTATGCTTTCACGGCTGGATATACTAAAAAAATACTTTCTGGGCGAAACAAATCACCGCTGTTAGTTCGCCGGCATTTGCACACACGACTGCAGGTGCGTATTGCTGTCGATGAGAGACACTGAGCTAAGTAAATAATTTATGTGCATATTTTTATTGTTTGTCAGTTGTTACCTACAGCTCATTTTGTTTTTTAAATTTACAATCAGAATTTGTGTAACGGCAATAATAACGAAATGTCTAACATTCTATAATCTATTGGAGATATAGGGAAAAGCATCAACCTTTCATTCCCTACGCTGGTATTTCAAATATTTTATGGTGCTGACTTATTCTTACAGCTATTATACATGGAGCTCGATTATTGTTATCTGTGAAAATGATTTTTGTTAGTATCTGCCTTATACTACTAATTTTTATATTGTTCATTTCAATGACAAATGTTTTGGAATTTCAACCAATGAAAGAAATGTTCAATTCTGATGAATCAAGATCTTTCTTTCTGACCGTTAATATTAATATTTGTTCCCTCCTAGTCAAGATCAGGAACTGTTGGAATTGTGCTGCCAACCCTTCAAGTCTCCCCTCTCCCGTATCAGACTCGGCGCCGCGAGGTAATGGCCACCTTCCCCAAAGGTGATAGTTGCAAGGGCTACTGCAGGAAATTTTGATGTTTTAATTTAAAATTACATGTCAGACAGTATTGTTTTATAAACGAACTACTGTCAAAACATTAACAAAATATACGTCATTATATTTCTCTTTATTATCTATCCATTACTCGCGAACAAAAATGTATAGTTCCATTTAAAAAATCAAAGATTATTAAATTTCTCGAAAACTAAAAATATTATGAATAAAATCTCTACAGCATATTACTAGCTTCAAGATTTTGCATTGTTGAGCGAAAAGTGCATGTAAGTATGGTTAGAAGATATCAGGGTGGCCCACAAATGGTGCTTCAAGGGATATCCTCAGTTAATAAACGAATTTTGCGAGACAGTTAACCTCAGGAAGGTCGAACCTACTCGCGTTACAACGTGAATGGAAAATAAGCACAGCAGTCACTCGAAAATTAAACCCCTTAAATATCTGTTAAAGAAAGAAATATGGATATGTTTTCAGCATTCCATTTGTGTTACAATAATGTTTTTTCTCTTTGAATTTTGTATATTCATGTTTTATTAATTTTATTTTATGCCTTTGTGCGACATTTTCGTCAGAAATGTTTGAAAGAAAAATTTACAGGTTAGAAGAAGGTAAAAAAAGTGAATATCTGAGGAAACACAATTTAGTATAAACTAGTAATATTGTAAGAATTACTTTGAATTACAGGAACTTTATCCTGTGCATGCGTCCAATATTTTTCTGTTGTTTCGATGTAAAATAAAGGAAAAGAAACGGTCATATCTTCGAAAGTGCTTTCGTAATATGGACATGCGAAAATGTTGCATCTACCTTTTAAGTCATAAGCACAGAGAAAAGAAGCAATAAGGGTTTCAAAATGGTAAAAGAATGTAATCGAACATTTATTTATTCATGAGCTACCGTTATCAATAACTGACTAATTTGTGCTTCGGACTGGCTCATTTCTCTAAAAATCCAAATTAGAATAAAAGGCAGAATTAATATTCAAAAAAAGATTTTTTATAAATAATGTAAGTATAAAATTTTGTAACAAACTAGTGGTGCTACAACAGCACATACATTCTCTCATACTTTCTCTCATACTTCCAAGTCTTGCAATTTTCGAAGATTCAGAGAGTTCAACGAAAGTGAGACCTGCACCGTTATTTAATCATTTCCTCCATCACAGGACATTTTTTTAAAAATTGAAGCCGTTTTGATATTTTTTATCGATTGCAATAGAGAAAAACACGCTTATAAAAATGGCGCAGTTCCATTTCCATTGATCTCTCAAATTTTCAAAAATTGCAAAAGTCACAAATAATGTAAAAAGTGTGTGCCAGTTCATGTTCTGTCTGCGCCAAGGGCCAAATGGCAGACGATGGGGGAATTGCAACTCTTAAATTTGTGCTGCATTGCATCTTATTTATTTTCATTTAGTATGATTTATATGTATTCGATGTTTTCATTTATTGGTAATCCGATTGCTTTATTCGCCACGGGTATCTCGTATTGTATCCCACGTGCCGCAATACATGTTCATACGTAATGAAATTGATGCTATTCGAACAGTTTAGGCGAGGACTGACGAAGGATATCATGAACAAGTCGACGGCAGTGTTGCGCATGGTAAAGAGACAAAATATTGTAAGGAAAGTAAAATATACATAATGGAAAATATTTGCAATGAAACTTCAAACGTCAAAGTAAATTCATTAGTAAAAATCTTCGATAAATATGATTCTTGTAATTGGCTTCTTAATTTTCTGGGTCAATGAATTGAATGCTCTTTTCATTGCTTTGTTATGTACAACTGACAGAGAGGAAATCAAAGAGACATTCTATTCAGGAATTTTGCCTCTAAAATCCTCCGTCGGTTCTAGGCTTTGTTCATCTCAAATATTTTCCAGCTCTTTGTCTCTTGAATCTGAGATCTGCTCGGCAATAGAACTTACGGTGTCCATGTCACAACAAATTCCGCTTTGTCACTGCACAAAATAATACCGTCAGAACATTAATTAAAATGTTTTTATTCACACATGTATTTATTCTTACTAAAGTAATATAATTTAATAATGAAGCTCTCTTTGTGCTACTAGTAAATTCAAGATATTTTGTCTAATTTTTGTACCAATTTTTGCTTTTCAGCTAAAACTATTTTAAAAAATTAAATGGTAATAATTTTCAAAATGCTAGCTAATGCGTTCAGATATAACAGCACTGCTGTAACACGGCAGCTCCTGAGCTGAGCATGCAGTTATAGAAGATAATTAAATTAATAATGTGTCTTTATTGAGGATGAAATGAATTGATGTTAATTCTTTTTCGACATATGAAACTTTTTCCCTGTGAATTTTATCATGTCAGAACTTCACTAGGATTTGATCTTTGGAAGAATTTCATGATGTGTCCTCAGCACAGAAAATATCAGTTTCCTCATTACTCTATCGTCGTTCGTACTGAAGCAATGTTCTGAAAGACTCGAAGCACGTGGACCTCATTTCGGAACACTAGGGTAAAAGCAGAAGCAGTGCTGAAATAAGTCAAAGCCCCTTATCCTCTCGTGGAACCCTTTTGTGCTTCACAGCCATTTTACCTTTTTTACACGTAGTCAATAGAGATAAATCTTTCTTATAACTATAGAATAAGTAAGCTAATGAAGAAAAAAGAACATTGTAAAATCATTCATTTTCTGTGAAAGTTTAATTTTAGGCGAAAAATTGGAGGACGCAATAAAAAGGCTTTTTGCAGCGTGCAGTGAGGCTTTAGTTATGTCCCTGAAATATGCGGACAGGGACATGTTTTACAAAGGTACACAAAAGGAGAGATGGGGCGACAAAGGTTGTAAATGAATTTTTTTGAAAATTAATATCGCAACTGCAAACAACCTCTGTTCGTGAAATTAAAAAACGTGCTCGGTGGAATAATTAAGTGCTTAGCAAAAAATGAGTCGATGCAGGTGCTATCTCTTTCGCGTCTTCTTACCGCCATTGTTTGGTTTTCGTGTTAAACTTCACACCTCTAGAGTGGCTGCTCGCCTTAGTAACAATGTCTCACACTGACAATCATGAATTATTACGCCTTTATCTAGTTGAAATTTTGAGAAGGCAATCTCAAGCAATGCATTAAGTTTATGTATGCAACATTTTCTAGGAAAGGACTACAGTAATCCCTCAACATTCGCGAGAGTTAGGTTCCCAAAAAGCATCGGGAATGTCAAATCCCCGAATGTTTGGTCTACCTTTTAATGACGAAAGATGGGTTAGGTTCCTCGATATCGAAAAACTTAAAAAGAAAGAAAAATCTAAAAATAATTGCAGTAAAAGTGAGTAAGCGCTACAACAACCAGAATTTAGAATTAACATCCCAAAGAGAAGAAATAAAACAATATATGAAAGATCTCAAAGTTGAAAGCTATTGGATTCAAGATTTGGCAATTTTTTGTTACTCTCGTTCTCATATCGAAATACGGAAGAGTTGGTTCTTCTATTTCTCTCTTATTTCCAGTTCGGATCACGTACAAATGCCCTGTCTATAAGTGCTTGTTGAAGTATTGGAGCGCCATTAACAGTTTTAACAATGAAGTTGCTTCAGGACGCAGTTTCGCTTCATTTACAAGGTGTACAATTTTGCTTCGGCCGCTTTTGGCTGGTTACACATGTATCATTCAAAGTATTTTTCATCGCTGGCCACTACTTTCTCCCATCTTTCGGGTAGTGTACGAATCCCGCATCGAAAAAATTGTTCATCTTTTAAGGCGATCCACGAATCGATCCAATTTTTGATTTCTTCATGAGATTGGAAGTGTTGATCAACCAGGCCATGCGCCATTGATCGAAAGAGGTGATAGTCAGAGGGATCAATGTCTGGAGAATACGGCAGGTGGGGTAGACTTCCTATTTTAACGTTTTCAAGTATTTGACCTTTTTGCAACGTGGAGTCGAGCGTTGTCGTGCTGCAAAATCACTTTATCGTGCCTCTCGCTGTACTGCGGCCGTTTGTCTTTTAATGCTCTGCTCAAACGCGTTAATTGCGTCCGATATCGAGCACCTGTGATAGTTTCACTTGGTTTTAACACCTCACCAAAAGCAGAGCATGATCTTGGAGCCGTGAATATTCGGTTTGTCCGTCGACCTGGAAGTATGGTCGGGATATCCTCACGTTTTTTTACGTTTAGGGTTATAGTAATGAACCCATTTTTCGTCCCCGGTCACAATGCTATGCAGAAATCCCTTCCGTTTTTGCCTCTGAAGAAACTGTTCACAAACACACAAACGCTGTTCAACGTCTCTTGGTTTCAACTCATACGGGACCCAAGTTTCTTCTTTCTGAATCAAGGCCATTGGCTCGCTATGTCACTCCCACTGATCGTGCCAATTCTTCTTGAGTTTGATGCGAGTCTTCACTCAGCAATGTCTCCAATTCTACATCATTGAAAACTGTCTCTCTTCCACTACTATGCCACGTTAAAATCACCATTCTTGAAGCGTTGAAACCACTCACGACACATTCTTTCACTAATACTGTTCTCACCATACGTACTTGAGAGAATTCGATTAGACTCAGACGCTGTTTTCTTCATATTTAAATAAAACAGTAACACCTCCCGCAAATGGCGAGAAGTTTGCTCATAAACTGACATTTTTAATTGAGAACAACATTATGATGTAGACACAAATCGACTAATGTTTTAATGGGGTTCAGTTGACCGAGGTTTAAGCTACCTGCCTGACGTCTGCGACCTGTTTCTTTCAACCGCTACTTACTGTTGTCGCCACCTATCTGCAAAGGGCGGAAGCAAAGTTGTACACCTTGTACTTCATGATTACGTTCGAGGAGTTTTTCTTCGCTGATGATTTCCCAAAGCTCCTTTTTTGGGAGTTCATTATAATGAGAGTTGCACAGATTCTGAATGTTTTTTCTGTGCATGTGGTCAAAACTCTTACCTCCAGTTTGCCGCAACTGTATTGAATAATCTTACAATTCTGTTATTCTATTAATCAGGTCCGGAATTATCTACAAGCAATACAAGCAGTTGCTTAGAGGATTCCATCCATGAGGAGCCCTGCCCTTCGGAAAAATTTCCAAAACATATTTTGTAACATAAAATGTATTTAATGTAATAAATGTAGTAAATGTAAAATTGTATATAAAATTATTAGTTTTCATTTGTATTTGGAGAGAGAGAGAGAACTTGCATTAGGACAAACTTTTTATTTAATAAAGATGGAGCTATTTTTACAGGGGGCAACACAATATTCTGCTTATTGGTCCCGTAGTACTTAAATCCGTCCCCCCAATTAACCTTCCAGCGGGCGCGCTGTCGTAAACATTACGACAATAGCAGACTTTTTGTTTTGCTGTGAACTCATTGTTGTCAAAGATTTCTGCGTTCTTGGTATTCCTTGCAAGTATCTTTAGTGATGCATTCCTGCAGCCATTGTTTAGTTTGCACGCTATATTCAGTTTTAGTAACGCTTCGGGATAAGTGCATAGTGACGTAAACTTTACGCTGCACGCCGGCTGTTGTGCTAAAATGTTGTATAATAATTTGACCTAATCGAAATTTACTGTAAAATGTCCAGATAAAGAATTCATGTGAACGAAAATCAGAATATTCTTCAAGAGCTGTCTGATCGAAGAAAGATCATGAATTGGATAGTGACAATGACAGTAAACGAATGTTGAAAATATAGAGGAGCATCAGAACGATACTGGATCGGAACCAGATCTTTTTGATACTAAATACGAACGTTTATCAACGGATATGTTTTTTCGTAGTAAATATCATTCTTAGATATTATAATGCGACATAAAATGTCATTGTTCTACAATTTCTTTGAGTTTTTCAAGAGTCATTGAATGTCGTAAAATTTACGACATGCGCCTGCTGGTGTGAACATTTTACGCGCGCCCGCTGGAAGGTTAATGTGGACTGACATTCTAACTTCGACATATTGCAGAACGTGATATTTTGATCTCCGGTGTCTGCCGAGATTCGTTTCTGAGATGATGCTGATAAAGGAAATGAAATGTGCTCGCTTTCAAATAACAAAAAAGGGGAAAAGTTCAACCAAAAGACGCACTCGCAAATGTTGAAGTCACGAATGTTAAAATTAGTAACATTTCTCTAATCACGAATGTTCGGAAGTCGCTAATAGCGAATTCGCGGGTGTTGAGGGATTACTGTAGTTTTTAAGGCTTTTCTTTTACGAAAAGTGTACTATGATTTGTCATAGTAAATAATCCACAATACAGTCAGTCCATTCAGTATTACAAGGTGCACTACAACCAGTGGCGAAGTGTCTGGGTAGGCAGAGTAAGCTGAGCTATCCCTACGAATCTTGAAGAAGGCGAGAAATATATCTTCTCTAAAAAAAGGAAATTCTCAATTTATAATGTTATTGTAGCCAATTTATGCCGTACGTATGCGCACCAAGTTAATTTTTCTGTTCTTATGCGTATTCAATGCGATGTGTCCTCGCCGCCGCCCGGTGCAGTGGACAGGCTGCGGGGAAGGCTGACTCGCTTCAGCTTACCGCTGGAAGACAGTTCGTGGGCCAGGGACGGGGCTCGGGGAAGTGATCGCGCATGCGCATTTAGTAGCTGGCCCGGTCACTCGGCCAGACGTTTAGGCCGGCCTTACTACTGGGTAAGTAATTTAAACTCCTGCCGGCAGGCGCTCTCTTCACCATAAGCTTGCGTGGAACTTCCGGAAATGTCCACTAGAGGTCATTGAGCAACTTCAAATACCACTACTAACAAAAGTAAAACATTTATTTATTCCAAATTCCAGTATTAGAATTCCTCTGTCGCTAATTCATGAAGTACAATACTGAGAATTTCATTTTTTTCTCGCGAATTATTTAGCATTGGGTTAACATTTAATAAAACAAGATCATTTGAAAAACGTTGAGTTTGAGCATTTGTGGGTTGGTATCGCGGCGAGTGTGTGAATCCCCGAGTAGTATTGTGTTCTGGAAAGATAAAAAAGGATCTGATCAGTGTAATTTCATTTCGTAAGTTGACTGACTAGCGTATTCGTGTGTGGGTTACAAGTGAAATGTCGTTGACCTGCAACTGCATGACGCTGTGTCTCATTGACAATTAGCAGTCTGAAAACAATTAAAACTCATTTACGTAATTCTAATAACAGACTCTTCAACTTTGCTACTATTTTAATAGACAAGAAACTTCCGTGTAAGTGTTCGCAAGATGCTATGTTTAAAGAAAAGTAAGAAAACCAGACATTGAGAATTGATTTGCAAAAACTGTCAAATAATTTAGATGGCTACAAACTCTTGAAAACAAGGAATTAACATAAATTATAATTAAGCATAAACATTTACAATTTTTTTCAATTCTGCAGTAGGCTTATTCTCGATCTGAGTAATGTTGCATGATTGAAATAATAATAATAATAATAATAATTATTATTATTATTATTATTATTATTATTATTAAATTTGTAGTCTTCTGACATCTATCTTCGAAATATTCGATATTTCACAAATTAAATATCCGTTTTTACAAAATGTTCGTGACTCAGCTTATCCAAAAATAAACCTCACGCTTCGCCACTGACTACAACTATATATTATAGCTCTTGTGGGAGAAAAGTGATATGAGAGGATGAGAGAAGGTAGGACAGAGGAAAAGGAAGGAGTGCGGAAGAGGAGGAAAGGAGAAATTTCATATTAATTATGTTAGTAGAACTCTGTTAAACACGCTAATTTAAAAGTGTTGCACTTGCTATATCCATCTTCTTTTTTGTGGTGCATTAAGTCTGAGATAAGGAAGTTAATAAAATACTGAAGTAAAGTAAAGAATAATTTAATAAAGTACTTTTTCTTCCTGTGAATTAAAGAACGTTCAGACGAAAATGATTTAAGCTGTTTAAAAATAATAGAACAGTTATTTTATGGGTGATTGTTTTTGCAAATTAATTTAAAAAATCAGTTAGTATCAGTTAACAATTATAACTGTTATAAAGGGAAACCTTCTCCATATGTGATCGTTCATGAGTATCGAAATATATTTGCTAATTTGAAAGATTCAGTCAAAATAATGCTGCTAATGAAACCAGTTATATTTGAATTGATGTGATAACTAGTTTTCCAGACAATATCCATTCCGAGCTTACTCACCTTCATTTCTCTTACATTTATTATTGTGTATACTTACTGACACACCACATACATACCAAATGTTATCATTTTTTGCTTTGAAACCTTTGAGAAATTAAATTTCTCCCAATGCGGTTTTGTGGGTAGATAATGATCTGCATCAAGTCAAGAGCAGTAAATATTACAAGAATATTGTTATTTGAACTGTAACAAATCCCATCTCGAACGCTAAGTAATAGAGCAATCCCTTATCACATTAAATATCTTCTTAAAAATTGTAACCTATAATATGGCCAATAAATTTTAGCAGCTTCTGGTCCTTTGCAAGACGCCCTACTATCTCCGCGTCACCAGTCCTCTTTTCTTCACACCAGTAACAATGAGCATTCACGTCTGCATATTAGGATGGGTATACGTGGGCGAGATCACAGAAAAGAATTTGCAGAGGGAGGAAGGGACCCGCTTAAAATAGTCTCCGATAGATTTTGGAATACTTGGTAATGAAAACTGTTTCTTTCTTCTACATCTAGCATACGGCAAGATTTACTTTCTATATCAAACGTTTGAACATTTGGATAATTTAGTGAAATTGTTGCACTGTCATTTGCTAACATGCTTAAGGATCTCAATCCTAGATTTAGATCAACCAATCGCTAAAGTAAATTCCTCAACGATCATTACAACCAGCTTTTATACTTTCTGTATCGACACTGTATCCATCCTAAATGTAATTACAATTCATTTCACTAGAACTTAGAAATTAGTTCTCGAACATCAAATCAACGGGGAAGTAATTGTTGATTCATGAATAATGTCACATTTAGTTTCAGACGTCTAGTGGAAATTGTCGATTGTGAAAACAAGATATCTACGTATTGCACTCCACGTTCGTAACGCTTTAATGAAAGGAGCGTACTTCTGTCAACATTGTCAAGAGATTGAACGACGGTCTAGTGTCGGAAGTTTTCGATATCGGTTCCCTCCTTCAATAGAATTACACAAACACATTAAATCCAAGTTGCGTAAAGGATCGTAGTCCTCCTGAACTTCGACTGACGACAGCAGAAGGAGCGAACTCGGCGAATTTGGATTTACATTTTACCTGAATCTTAGGAGATCATTCCGAAAACATCCTTAGATCATATCAACGTCGAGATACGTTAGCCTTCACGATGAGATTTAAAATTTATTTGAAAAAGCAGACACTGAACATTTGTGATAGCATTTGATAATTACGAGAGAGATTCTGGGTAAAACGTTGCCACGATCGCTTTCGACTTTTGGGATTACGTGATATTTAATTATGAAAGAGGAGCTCTCGAATTTTGATGTTTAAAGAGAACCTTTGCGTGATATAAACGACAAATAAATAGAATTGTAGCAAAAATTCACTCGTCAAAACAGAGCAGACGAGGCACAATTAACACAGTTTACTTACTCATAATGGAATGACTGGTGGCAAGTCAGGACTTGGTACGAATATTTTACTTTTTAGGAAAATAAGATCATATTACCCGTATTTTTTTAGTTATCTCAAAATATATTAACAATCGAGTTTGTGAAGTCCTCTCAATGCATAATAGATTTTTTATAATGTACCTCTCGTCACTCTCAGTCCACAAGGAACTTACACAGCGGTAAACAATCTGCTCTTTTGAGCCGGGAGAAACTCAAAGACGTAGAGGTAGGGCATTAAGAGTGTGTTCCGAGCTTAGCTTTCTCCGCGAAGGCGGCTTTCTCAAAACTCCCGAGACCGCAGCTGAGCGAAACGCCAAGATACTCCGCAAGGGAGACGACCCAGCTGGGGCTAGCGCTCTGTTTTCCAAACAAGAGTTCAAACCCAGCGAGTTTCAACCTGGAACGGTGTTTTACGATGAACAGAAAACTATACCGTATGACGCTTGGAGCATGCAAGGAAACCCTGACAAAAACTCGATAAAATAACTTCCTCCGGTAATATATCCTAACGAGAACCCACGCTCTACTAACCAGGCAGCTCGGATAATAGTTTCACCCACATTTAGCACAAGCACACATGCAGTTATAATCTAACACCTGGCACAATAACGTACTTGCCAACAAGATGCGTCGGCTTCAAGAAAATTATCTTGGCCCGAGATGGAGTTGGCTTCAAAGACTTCATATTTTTTGTGTCTTCCTTTTACCATCCGTATTGAAATAACCATAAACCGCACGTGATTTTTTTCTTCCTCTTCCTTGTCTTATCATCATCTCATACTCACACATTTACATGCACTACACAACAATACTTGTCGAGGGACTAGTCGAGAATTTAGAGCTCCCGGCTGGGGCGAAACGCGCTCAGACACGAAATAATCAATATATCTTCTCCATCGTACAATTGACAACATTAAGCTTTTCAGTGACTTTTTGCAAGGTGTGAGTGTTCATACCTTAATGCAGTGTTGTCAAGGTCGATGCCACGATCGAGAGTCCGTGGCACGAGTGCCACGACGAAATCGCTTCTCCACGTAGTTTATAACCCCACCGCAAGAGACAACGCCATCACTATTGTAAAACGGCGCGGTTACTAATAGTTTCCTCTCCCGACGCTAGAGGTGCAGAGAAGCATGTGGCATGGCACGGTGCCGCGAGGCGTGCCACTGGCACCAGTAGGAGACCTTGACCTTAATGCCTCGTAGCCTCCGAGGACGTAGCCTCAGAATCGACGAACGTGGGCAATTCCCCAAGCACCTGCGCTATCAGAAGAGGTCAGTAGGCTCTGCCTCACCCTTCACCAACTAGATAAAGCGTTGTCAGAGCTGAAGTGGTATCCGACCAAACCGAAGCCCTGCCGGCTGCCAGCGCGCCCTTCCTGCCCTCTCGAAGAGCTGCAACGCGGCGTCGGTTGCGAAGGAAACGCTAATGGATCGGACGCTGACGCAGGCTGTTTCGCGCCGGAAGCACATTAATGGTGTACTTGATGGCTTCGCACCACGAGTCAACCGAGGAGGAAAGATCGAATCTTTCCGATGAAAAAGGACAAAAAAGAACCCTGATTCCTAGAGGAAATAACTTGTATTCTGTTATAAAAACGAAAAGCGAAAAATATTTTAAATATTGATTGACATAACGGCGCGACACGACGGGCAGTTTGCGAACTTTTTACTATAGGATGCCAAGGACAGAGTTGACTGATTAATTGATTGATTGATTGATTGACTATTTTGTGTTTTCGATATCGTCAGCTGCTACTGATCCGATATTCTCCTGCTATTAATTGAAGCTACATATCAAATCTAACGACCAGAGCAGGCGACCTGTATAAATCTCCTCCAGATAGTGGTTGAATTTAACCTTGCTCTTTAGCTGGATTCGTAGTCTTCCGCGGCCGGAGTCATTTGGTACTTAGCTGTCCGGGACGAGCCGCGTCACAGTCGGTCGAACCGACGTTTCGGTCATCATTCTGTGCTCTTCTTCTGAGCCATCATGTTGCGGACTTCTTCCGCAGTATATCTCAGAAGAAGTTCACAATATGATGGCTGAAACGTTAGCTCGACCAATTCTGACGAGGCTCGTCCCGGACTGCCAAGTACCAAATAGTTCTTTAACTAGTGTCGAAAATCCGCTTTCGCGGGAATTCAAACCCTTAGACCCCCGGTCAGATGTGCTGCAGTGCAATACCCAGACGATGCCGCGGCTCATATACTTCTAGAATTTGTGATGTATGAAACGGCTACGCAGCACGTTGCCTGGGGGTTCTCCCGGGAATATTAAGTAAAATGTCGTTTTTCACTTACTCTCTTCATACGTGCTGATTTTATCGTTTCAAAATGAGTGCTGCACAAGGATTAGTCATGTTGAAATTGGAAATACATTAATTATCTGAAATTCGAACATGTTTCGTTTCATAATCTGATCAGTAAGAATCTTATAATTGCTGAAAGTTTCAAGAAACACTGCCTGCTGTATTCTTCGTGGTCTCACAATGCTATCGATTCTTTTCCAACTGATAGAAATTTGTTTCAAATCATCTGAACAGAAAAAAGGGCACAAATTACACTTTCTTCTCCATACGCCACATTTTCAAATACTATTAAATAATCTTTAAGCTAGAATTTTTAACAAACACTAGTTGGACACGTTACACTTCATTGTGGGCAAACATTGAAAGGAGAACAATAATAATTTCGCTATTGAATTGTTATCTGTTAATCAATTCGCAACGAATTTACAAAGTCAAATGGTAGCAACTCGTTTCAAAATTTCTGTAGTGTAGAAACTATACAAAATAGTATAAAATTGAGGCAAAAAAAATCAATTACTGATTTCTTTTAATACATTCAAATACTGTAATGTACTACAGCCTCCCCATAAATTGTCATTGTATTGCTTACGCATGTCTTAATATATATGTTTCGTTGTTGTTGACATTAGGATGCTTCGGAGGCAGCGGCGAACGAACGTTTTGGATTGTTGGAGAGGTTGTCGAGGGGACAGCGTTTCTATGAATAGTACGTATAAAAATATGTATCGATGTACAGAAGGTTTGAGAAGAATAATATAACTAAATTGTATAAACAAATGTCTTATCTCGTTTTTGTATAACAAGTGTAAAAGAGAACATATATAACATAAATAAGGCCTACTATTGTACAATTAGCAGTCTTATACTGAAAGTTACTACCCCAACCGATTCTGGTACTAATACATAATACCATTTCTATTATCTGCCGTTTCTATTTACTATTACTATCAATGCTGGTACTAACACACTACTGTTTCCGGTCACAACCTACGATCATGTTTTTCGCAAATTTCTCGAAAATTAAGAGTCGGATCGAAAAACGGACTTCACCAGTGAATTCGCCATGAAATTCCCTGCTAGGACGCACAACATTCGGGTTGAATTCTAAATTAGGAAAATGTTTTCCTATTTTTGCGAATATCTCGGAAACGAAGCGTCGGAGCGAGAAAAGAGGCAAAATTTGAAGTCACAACCTACGATCATATTTTTTGCGAATTTCTCGAAAATTAAGAGTCGGATCGAAAAACGAACTTCACCAGTGAATTCGCCATGAAATTCCCTGCTAGGACGCACAACATTCGGGTTGAATTCTAAATTAGAAAAATGTTTTCCTATTTTTGCGAATATCTCGGAAACGAAGCGTCGGAGCGAGAAAAGAGGCAAAATTTGAAGTCACTACCTACGATCATGTTTTTCGCGAATTTCTCGAAAATTAAGAGTCGGATCGAAAAACGAACTTCAGCAGTGAATTCGCCATGAAATTTTGTGCTACGACGCACCGAATTGAAGTTGAATTCGAAAATGGAAAAATTTTTCCTATTTTTGCGAATATCTCGGAAACGATGCTTCGGAGCGAGAAAAGAATCGCATGAAATAGCGTTATTTCAAGTTTTGCATCACATAAAAAGAAGTTAATAAATGTAAATTTGTCTTTTTCCATTGAAGTACTTTCGCATACACCTCCGCATTCAAAATTTAGTATATGGCGTAATTAGGGAATAATCAAATGAATCACTTTCTAGATCTATATACAAAAATGTATACAGTGTTAATACTTGTGTAAATACAAGTGTTGGTAAGTCCAAGTAATATACATTTCTTTACTACGTCATATTTTCTATTTTATTTTTAAATGTAGTTCGAATGCGGCTTTAATCACGCTTTCACTTTTGCTAAAGTAGTAGATATTTGGGTTCAGCAGGAATCAACTGATAAAAGTAGAGGAATCATAAATAACAATGCGAGATAATGGAAAACTACATTATTAAATGTTCTCATATTTACATACTAATTCTTTAATCATATTTATTTTTATTGCAAATTATTTCAATAATTGAAGTTGAATCCTAGATTGTGTATTTTGTCAAATGAGTTCCATCTTTGCGCTCGTGGATGTCGCGGAACCCGTCGCAGCTGTTTTTTCAATCATGGAATTTACAAGCAGAATGTTTTCGAAAATTCGAAATTTGTTTGCATATCAGAAAACATTTGCCAGGAAATAATCAGGCTACCGTCGAAAGCAATGTTCAGTATATATATTCTTAATTGACAGGTTATAGAATTTTTCAATCATCAGAGATATTTTTCTAAAAGACAGATACTTTATTAGTTGAACATTTCTGGTTGCAAAATTAACAAAAAAATGCTTATGATTTGTACTAGGTGCACGTAAAGATTTTTTCCGTATCTGCAGCAACCCAACTTCATTTTCTCCATCAACAATAGTGAACATTCGTTTTGTATGTGTTTGGGGGGTCAGGAATTCTAACTACAAAAAGAGACGCTGTCCTGAACATTGTCAACGCTTATTTTATGCAATTCATTCATTCGGCATTCACCGCCTATTCCCATTATCATCACAATTTGGGGAAGAAAAACAATTTGATGATAGGCGTATAATATACGAAAGAACAGAATTTCTAACCTTCAATAATAAAGATTCGCTGTCGCAAGCTTTCTTTTTACGAATTTGTAGCATTCAGGTTTTGCAAAGGTTTTCGATTTTCTTAATTTTCAGCGTTTATTCTGGCGCTTCAAATGTGCGATCAGTTTACAGTATCTACAATAGTAATATTAATTCAATCGCTAAACAGGTATCGTTAACAATGTTTCCGAGAAAAATACCTTCGTACTTACTTAGAGATATCAATGTTTTCCTTAATTCGTTAAGTTGCTGTCAGCGCTTAATTGTAATTCCGAGGTGATGAGGATTGTAGAATTTTCATTTATTATTAAAATAAGCGAGTAAAAATTCTTCCAAATGACTTCTCACTTCTAGTCCTTCATCTAATGAAATTTTATATTCTTTCCCGCGAAAGAGCTTGCATTTTTTGCGAGCGGGCGTATCTATTCTCCCTTGCGAATAAAACACTACTTAAACCCCTTGATATATAGACAAACAACTATTATGTGTACTGTAAAATTACATCAGCAGACTTGACAGAGCAACCAACAGCTAAAATGAAGAAAAAAGAAAGATAACCGCTTCCATTCTCTATAAAATCCAAATCGCGTTTTTTCATTGGCACGCTTTTCACAACGGCGTGTACGGATCTCGTGAGCGCTCCCAGGAACGTGCGAAAAAAAAACGGTCGCATTCAAATGAAGGCCCATCATTGGTCGGCGGCGCGGTGGGACGCGCGGATTTGCGGGGCCGCGTCAGCAGGCGGTCGCCGCCGGCAACGGAAGGACGCGCGCCCCGGCGAAAACACGCACGCGACACGCCGCCGATTAGCATGCGCTTATCATTCATACGAGCGCACGCGCGCCGCGCGGCCTCCGCGCGCTCACCATGCACGCACGCGCGCACGCACACGCGGACGCTGGCTTGCCACCCCGGCCGATACGCCGCAATCACTCCCGCCTGGACTCTTTGCAACCACCTTTCCCCCATCCGTGATGCTACTCTGTCTACTTACCACAGGTACCTTTCATTGTCGCTTCCTTCCTCTCGCCCCATAGTCTACGCCGTCCTCGCCCAACCCATGTTCCTCCTCGTTCTGATGTCCGTCCTTGCCCTGGTTCCACTCCTCCTGCCTCCTTTCCCCCAACTCTTCTTACCTTGTTAACCTCCTAGGTTACTTTTCTCTTGCACACCTTCCTTTCTTACCCTCCTGTCCCTTTTACACTCCAATTTCTTTTCCATGGTTCCCTTCAATCCCTTGCTTCCCTTTCTTCCTTATTCTCTTCATATTGCCCCCTAATTTTTCTGCCCCACCCCCGCTTCTTCCCCTTCTCACCCATCTCCCCCTATTCTCTCTGCAATCCGTTCTTCCCAGCTCTCATTCCTTCATCTCTTGCCTTCTAATCCAATTACTTTCGTTACCCTCCTACGTTTTTTCTCTTACCCATTTCCTCATCTTTCACTTCTTCCCTTTTTACCCTTCTTTTCCTCTTTACCTCCTTCCCCATTATCACTCTTACTCATCTTTCTATTCCTCCCCTTTCTCCCCATCCTCCCCTCCTCCATACTCCTCCATACTTTCTTACCTCCTCTTCCCAACGATATTCTCTGTCCCTCTCTGCCACGCCCTATTTCGCATCCTAATCCTATCGCGCTCACACAGTCGTTCTCCTCGTCCTCGCCTCCTCGCTCCACAGCGTCCCTATGTCCTCTAGTGTCCCTATATCGTCCATGTCCTTTCACCCTAGGAGCAATTTTCGTCCTCCTTGACCTTTCCATTCTCTTTATCCTTGATGTCTTCTCCCTCCAACACCGTCCCCTCTCGTACTACTCTTTCTCCCTCTGCCTCCTTCGCCATGTTTCAGTCCCTCACATCTTCACCCTCTCTCGCACGCTAACCCTCAGTCTCGCACTCTTATCCTCTTCGCCCTTTCGTTCCCCTTCCCTCACCCATTTCGTGTACCTTTCGTATCACTTCCGCCACACTTTACCCCTCTCCTTCTCCTCTCTCCCTCCCCCATCCCCCATCCCTCTCCCCTCCCCCCACCCACCCCCTCTCCCATCACACCCCGACCACCCCAGCCGCTGTCGCTGGTTGGTCGTGTTCGCTCCCGTTTCCACTGGGGTTAGTGCGAGTGTGCGTGCGTAGGCCTTGCCTGGCCGTTCCACCTGGCTTCGTTACTTATGGCGCGATGAATCGCCCGCGCAATGGGTGGCAGCGCCCAGCGCGAGGCGTCCGTCGCTCAGCTCAGCTCCGCTCCGCTCTCTCGCGCTGCAGCACACGCAGCACAACCCCGACTCGACTCGGCTCGCCGCGGTTCGTCAGGTAGGCGGTCTCTTATCAGAAGCTGCGGCAACGAATGATTACCCGTTGGGTAAAATGTATATTATTATTATCATTTGTGGCGAATTGGCCAGCTAGGATCACGTGGATACGCCTGCACTTACCGAGTCTCAGTTACATTTATCCCTTGGCAAGTGTGTCTCCTTTTGGGGGGAATTTGCATTATGATGAATTCAATTTTTATCCCCCAGCGTTACTAGCCCTGAGGGGATGGGATATGGAATGATGATGATAATGAAGGATGAATGAACGATATACACATACAGACATACACATTTACACGCATAACCGAGGCGGGAATCCAACCCGCGATCCTTCTGTCCGAGATCGCCACAGCACTACTGCCTAAGCAATTTAGGCTATCCGGATCACCAATATTATTATTGTTATTATTATTATTTCTCTAATTCAGACAAGATGTTATGAGACGGTTGATTAAAAAGTTGAATCCGGGTTGCAACCAGCTTCCTAAGGAGCAGATCAAGGGACTGTCGGTGCCTCTACAATACTTCGCACGAAATGTGGGCTGTTCCCGATAAAGCAATGTCTTACACATCCCAGTCTTTTTGAATGTTCTGGGAGTTTAGCCAAGTTCTTACACAAATGTTACGGAACAAATTTCAGAGCTCCGATAACTATCGGGACGACCTGTGATTTTACGCCCCACATTCGGCTGATTTCTATTTCCAAATTCTTGCATTTAAGACGTTTCTCTGCTTCCCCGGTTACGACGTTTTGATCGCATGACACTGCAACATCTACACGTATACACGACTTTTTTTCTACTAATTCCAGATAACAATATCCGGTTTGTTAGCCGCTATCGT
This sequence comes from Acheta domesticus, assembly GCA_031308135.1. Lineage (NCBI taxonomy): Eukaryota > Metazoa > Arthropoda > Insecta > Orthoptera > Gryllidae > Acheta > Acheta domesticus. The sequence goes on along the minus strand of JAHLJT010008446.1, from coordinate 68,804,512 downwards.
GCGATCAGTTTGAATTTGTTGGTCATAAAATATTGTACACAATCGAACAGACTTCACCGTGTTTGGTGAGTGTTCGTACCACTTCGGCCATGTGTTTGGAACTGCGAGGGTGTTACAGATCTGCCAGTGGAAGTAACTACACACCCTTTCGTGTTTATTCACGCATTCGGTCTTTACGTGAATTGGACAGGCTGAAACGATATGATAAATGGTTTCTACTTGTTCCTGCCTAATGCGGCATTTATCATCTGGGGAAATTTTGAGAACCACTTTATCGTACAGAACATGCAACACTAGTGAAGAACTCGACATGATTACAGACATGCAGAGATTTCATTGATAATAACAGCGAGCGAGCACATGGCTTCATGTGGTCATGTGCAGAAACAATAGGATAAATGAAAGAGTTCCCTGTCCGATAAGATACCTTCATACGGACATATTGTTCATCGCTTTCGATCTATTGAGTACTTGTTTCAGTCGAGCCCGAGAAGCGCGGCGGCTTACACTCATGTCCACGCCAGAAACCCAATCGCCCTCTCACTAGAGCACGTGGTGAAGTTTAGATTATAACATTACATTATAACTACTGTAAGGGTTCCCTGGTTGCGTAATATCCCAGTGTAGCCCTAGGTCATAAACTTGTCAAAGCAGCTCTCGCCCTACGACTTTTGTTTCTTGTCACAACGCGCTGCCGCGGCTGCGATGAAGAACGTTTCTTTTCGTGTCCAGAGTTGCACGTAATTGCAGATGAAAACATACATGAACGTATTCCCTGGTCTTTCTTGTAATATTACCTCAAGTTTCATGACACATATGCGTACGTTTTTCTGTAAGTCAAGAAGTGCTTCGAGAAGGCATCATTTCAATAATTTATTTACAACTAATGTGAAAGTGAAAAATATGGTTTTTGTAAGAACTATAGTTGTAAAGTCTTGAAGAGTAACGAGAAAAAATTAATTTCACAACTTTAAAAGTACCCGAAAAATGTGCAACCCAAAACGGGATGAATTTATGGCCGTCCGGGTTCTTATAACTCTATTTTCCGCGCATTCTACACAATAATGGACAAGAAAATAACAAAATATAGTATAATACGTAAAGCATTGGACATTTTTCTTTTCATATGTGTTTGAATGAAGCAAATTGGTCAATTTTGAAAAATTCGTTTTTGTCAGCTTTTTTCGCCTTTCACACTACCGTGCGGCGTCGCTAGCCGAATTCGATAATTACGTAAAATCACGAAGGTTAAGCGAATTCTAGACATGGCGGCTTCGTGGTTGGGTGACCGACTACGAACCCCAGGATCTAACGGGGCCGAAGCGAATTGCGGAACATATAATGGCTAAATAAAAATACAAAATTTAGCATGTAATTTTATAGAAATTATTTATATTGTACAGTGAGGCTGACGTGTGTATCCACCCATAATTTTGAGTATTGAGCATAACTTAATAATCTCGAAAATGCCCATAATTGACACACTTCGCCCATCGCCTGATCTTTCAGAAGAATGTAAGATGTCATTCGTTTCCTTTATCCCCATTCATCGCTCCTTCCTTTCCCCATTCTCTCCTGGTTACACTTCATACTCTGTTCTCTCGTTCCCGTGTCGAACGTATACTCCGTCACGGCAGAGATATTCCCAGTGGTACGACGCCAATAAAATTAGTCGATTCTCAAAGTTCGAGGGGACGCAGCGACCGCGCGGTTTATCTCCAACTGCAAGCCTCGCTTCGTTTCCCCTCCCCCTCTGCTCCGCCCTCGCTTCCACCCTCTCTGCACGGCTCCACCCACGCACCGCTTTCAGTTTCCATTCCGTCCCCGGCCCATCCTCGCTTCCTCCGCCCTACCCTCTCTGCCCCACTCTCTCCAATACATCCCGCCCTCTCCAATCCACCCCGCCCTCTCCATTCCACCCGTCCTCTTTATCGCTTCCTCTCCACTCCACTCGCCCTCTCCACTCCACTCGCCCTCTCCATTCCCCTCGCCCTCTCCACTCCGCCCCGTCGTGCTTCGACCTGCGTGCCCCATTCCCTTGTCCTCCCCTTTTCCCCTGCCACGCCCTGGGCGGCTGTGCCCTGCCCGTCGCCGCCCTCGCCTTCCCCGCCTCTGCCTTCTCCACCCACGCTCCCAAGCGAAATTCGATTGCGCCGACGGCGAGATTTCCATTTATTGTGGAGATGATGTGACGCAGTGAGTATCGCCCATTTCGGAGACTCGACCGTGCCGCGGGCGGTTTATCATTCCGAGCGGTGTAACCGTACGCTCTCTCGCCGTCCCTGGAGTTCATCTGTTGAACGCGTGAGTGCGACATTAAAACATGGAACGGAACTTAATTCACCCACAAGAGATGAGCTTATTATATGAAACGCACTGGAAAATTGCCATACTGCAAATTAACGTCACTGATTTCCGCTTCTCGAGCCAGAGTTCAACGTGGCACTATCTCTGAAATGTGCAGATTCGGTTTAGGTAAGAGTTGTGAGTTAATCTATGCGCGAAATTATAATTATGGCCATTTGCAAACTAATCTTCTTTTTCACATCGGTTCATTTTACTGAAATCTATCTATATTCGACAGATTCAATCAAGATTAAGAAGTGATTCATGTCTTTTTTTTCTCTATCCTCAATTCCAGCTCGCATTCTTATATTTATCAATGTTTAAGTTTATGTTATTTTTATGTGTACATGCTCGAATATGCAAATAACAGTTGTTATTCCCGTTCCTTATTTTTCGTTTTAATATTTATGTAATTACATAGAAATTACTCTTCTATTCCTCCCCAGCTGCCTCCCTCTCGACAAGTCATGGCGCCTTTCATTAAAAGACTAAGGCAACTTTTAACAATTTGAAAATGTATCCATTATATTCTAATTTCTTTTTCCGAAAAGTCTATAAAGTTTTTATACAATTATTTAACGTAAAAAAAGTTAAAAACTGACTATGATATACTAGAGGGAGAAGTGCAATCTGAGCAGATTTTACTTTCACATATACAGGTGTCCGGGGAGGAAACGTCGAAACTACGAAAATAAGCTCTTAAGACAATTCTAAGTGTATTTTGTCTAATAAACTATATGGATATTCCGAATGGTTGAGCCGCTATTAGCACTCAAACGTTGGTTTGAAAAAATTATTTTTATGCAAAAATATGCATTATGAAAGCATAGAAACTGTCCAGAAACATGTAAATTTTTTATTATTTACAAAAGAAAGGAATATATTTGTCAGACAGAAAAATTAAGCGAGAAAAAAAAGCAGTCGAATTGTGTAAATTGAGTGCTTTTTTATTTCTAGCTTAATTTTCTTTCTGAACAAATATGTTCATTTCTTTTGTAAATAATAAACAATTTACATGTTTCTGGACAGTTTCTATGCTTCCATAATCAAGTTTACCTAGAAATCAATTTTTCAAATCAACTTTTGAGTGCTTACAGCGGGTCAACCATTCTGAATATCCACGTAGTTTATTAGACAAAATACGCTTAGAATTGTCTTAAGAGCTTATTTTTGAAGTTTCGACGTCTCCTCCCCGGACAGCCTGTATAAGTAGTAAAGGGAAAATTATGTAATGCTTCGGAAAAACGATTTTGCGATTTCAACGAAAACATATGTTTTGAGGTCCCCCAGATACCGAAAAAGTGTTGTTTTTTTTTCAAAATGTCCGTCCGTCCGTCTGTCTGTCCGTCTGTGAAACCACCTAAATCGCATGTACGATGTCTTGCAACATGGATATTCCCCACTCGACCTTGCTCGACTCGAGGCTCTGCGATTTTGGAAAGCTTTCTTCAAAAATTTCGGGATACTTTACATTAAGCCCCTTCGATATTTTCAAATTTTTCCCAAAAAAAAGACTCCAAATTTTTTCTTTAAATTTCTTGTAAGAATAGAGTTTATAAATATATACAGTTATAAAGGTGGCATAGGTCCCATTTTCACTGTGAACTTGAATTTTATAAAATTGCAGAAGTTTGAATTGTTTCGTCGTCTTCCTACAACTACACTATTGAAGATAGACATTTTCCCTTCAAATAAAATTTGTCTATAATTAGTTCTTTCATTATGACCATGTACATTTTCTTGAAACTTTTAGTAGTTTTTGCGCAATATTAGGTGCAAAATTTGCAATATTAAAAATTACACAAACTAGGTTTTCTCAAACAGATCTCCAAACATTTTCTTTAAACGTTTGATAGGGATTGTGCTAAATGCGCTCTATAAAATGACATAAACGCCCTATAGGTATATTCTTTTGTTTTTCAAAAATTATAAAAATGTAATTCTTTTTACTTGTCTCTCACGTCGTTAATATTTACATTAGCAGGAATTTGTTTACATTATTGTATTTACGAGTACATGCGCTTTAAATAATTTTATATAATGTTTCTTGACAACTCAACCCTTTTCGTTAAAATGAGCTCAAAATTCCGCATTTTGAGAAAAGCTCAAACACCATTTTCTCGTAAATGGCTCCAAATTTTTTCTTCAAAATTCTCGAAAGGGTAGTACTAATTGCAATGTTAAAAATGTTACAAATGTCATTTTTCTGTATTATTTTGTTTTCCAAAACTTATACAATTGTATTTTTTAAATATCTCTCACGCCGTTAATATGCACATTTCCAGTTTTTTTAAAGCACTACTGCATTTGTGAGTTAATGTGCCTCAAATGACTTTAAAGGAAGTTTTCGAAAACTACAAAATTTCCTGTGAAAAAGGGCTTCAAATTTCGCATTTACGGTAACGCTTAAACGCTTTTCTTAAAAACAGCTCCAAATTTTTCAATGAAAATTGACATTTATGACGAGGTTTTGTTCTTCTTTAATATTCTTAAAGTAATATACTCGTTCTACTATTAGGAATCAGAAAAATTACGATAGCCAAACAACAAACCTTACAAACCTTTTCGAAAAACGTGTTGCCCTTTGAAAATTATATTATTCCTTTAACAAATTCCACGTAAGTATTCTTCCATCAAGAGTTTCATTTGCTTGCACACTACAGACGTAAGACTGGCTGAGAGATAATTTTTAACGACAATTTGACATTAGTTTCCTTTGAAACTTGGAGGCCATGATGGCATCCTTCCAATTCCGAGGTATATACTTTTTTTTCATTGATATCTAAAAGAATCCCATTAGATACCATATCATAGCTTTCAATCCTAAATTGAGGATTTCTGAAGAAATTCCTCCGGTCCTGTTGATTTATTAAAATCCATTTTTGGCAACTGTTTTTTCTAAGTGCTTCTGGATTGGGTACCAATCATCCTCCATAACTTTCGTTCATGACGGCATTCCTTTTATCTGCATAAACTGATGTAAAATCTGAATAAATTAGGTAAATGTATTTGTTTTTTGTCCCTCGTCTACCAACCAAGTTATTAAAACTTCCTCTTATACTTCAATTTTTCTGTAGTGACCGATGACTTTAGGTCATTGTTACACCTCCTGTCGTAAAAAATAATTATTTTAATTGTTTAATGAATTTAATAATTCGCATACGTCCTTCTCAACTGGGCTGCGGTTTCAGAAATGTGCTTACCACAGTTAAAAAGATTCATTTTATAAAGCAGGAGGTGTAACAATGACCTATTGTTATCGGCCACTATAGAAAAATCAAAATATAACGATTGAATTTCCCCGTTATTTGCCTTGCACCTTAGTGTGTAAAAATGCACTCCAGCTTTTATTTTCATCAGTAATCCCCATTTCCAAATATCATTCCTGTGCTGTTATTTTCACTTTCAGCAATTTTCTCGATATTATACTTCTCATAATGTTTATCACTAATTTTTCTTTTCCCATATGCCTGCCTTGCTTTACTTTTTACTTTCTCGCTATGGAGTAGAGAGAAAGTTACGTAATGGTGCGCGAAAAAACGGCGAAGTTTCGGTAGAAAAACCCTTATTACAGGGCCCTGGTAACGATAAAGTGGATTAATCCAGTTGGTAAATTTAGAAAAAAATCTATATCGTGGTGTAGCCAGAATCCATGTTTTGTGGGTCGTTGATAGCGAAAAATCGAATGACGGCAAAACGTCTGTTTGTCCGTCTGTGAACAACGCTAGCGGCTAAACCGTTCAGCCCATTTTCTCCAAAACTGATATTCCTCAATCGATCTGGCTGATGTCGTGTCCCCTTGAATTTAAAACCGACAGAGGGTACTTTATACACTCATCGTCATAAAAAAAGCTGCACCCCGAAGGACCCTTCTGATTCGCTGCAAACTCGGAGAGTATTTTGCACACCATTCGCAAACCAATGTTTTCGTTTTCACGGTCGGCCGCGCTGGGGAGTAGGTGGTAGGTGTGTGACGTCGCGCCCATCGGTTTAGATAACAGGACTTCAAACGGACGCGCCGGCCATTGCGACATCGGGTAGCGTCTCTAGAGCGTCATCTGCACGTACACTAAGCCTCGGCGACGCTTTCGACAGCCGGTTGTCCAGTTACACGCGTTCGAGAGGGATTGCATCGTGGGTGTGCAATGCCCACGTCTCATTGGATCGTGGGTGTGCACGGCGCCACACCGGTCGTACGGACATCACCATCGCCCGCTGTTGACGGCAATGGATTGACATGTCATGCACACACGAAATGCAGGGTCTGGACGTCCACCATTACGACGCCTGCCACACACCCCAGAATCGTCGTTACAAACTCGCCCGTTTCGGGAACGATGGACCTGGGGACATGCAGACTGGCAGCGGGTCATCTTCAGCGACGAGTCCCGCTTTCGCCTTGATGGCGACGACCATCGGGTCCGTGTCTGGAGGAGCAGTGGGGAGCGTCACGACGAGTGGTTAATGTATCCTATCACACGATTCGCCAGCTTGGTGTGATGGTGTGTGGCGTGATATCCCATGGTGCCCGTTCACCGTTAGTATTCCTCGGAGGTACCGTGACAGCCACACGGTACGTTCAGGACATAATGCAAGCGGTGCTCTGCCTCTCGTGAACGCCCACGCATATCCCTATTTCGACAGGACAACGCGCGTCCGCATACAATAGCCATCTCCGGAGTTTGTTTTGCAGCCGTGGATTCTCTGCCATGGCCAGCAGTATTGCCAAACTTGTCCCCGATCGAGAATGTTTGGGGTGCTATGGAGCGTGCGATCATGATCCCACCCCTACCCACCAGTCTGCAAGAACTGCGCGCTCAGGTGCAAGCTGCATGGGATGGACTAGCATAGGACTTCATTCGAGACCTGTACAACTCCATGCCGCAACGTTTGAACGTGTGTGTTCGCCAAAATGGCGGCCCCACACCATAGTAACATGTACCGTCTGTGGCTGTGTAGCGCGATAAATTTTGGTCCTACAAATGTGAAAGAGTAATCATTTTCTATGCGTGGTACGCTCCACCTGCCTGCGAACAATGATCGCAATCCGCCTTGTCCTTCTGGGTGCAGCTTTCTTTTAAGACGAGTGTATAAAGGCTCTGGGATATTTTCCATTTTTTTTAAAAAATGAATCCATCGATTTTCATTAAATTTTGTTTTTGGATAGTGTGAGCAACGTTTAAGAGAATGGTGCAGGTCTCATGTTCGTTAAAAATCCTGATTTTTCGAAAATTGCAAAAGTTCAAAATTTTTTTGAAATTCTTCCCAGAACTAAAATATTAAAGATAAAGAGTTTTCTCTGAAAGAAATCTGTTCCTTAATGATCTATTTTGAAATAAGGCCATGTACAATTTTTCGAAAATTTCAGTACTGTTTGCGTCATTTTGTTTGAAAATGCGGGCGAGAAATTACGTAGTTTTAGCCCCACTACTTAATTTTCGTATCCCATTATTATAATATTGTAGATCTGAATTTTTGCTAGGATTTTATAAGGTAAATAGAGGTCCATTCTCTTATTAACGATTTTATAAAAACATTCCCCTCTTCGTCTACAGAACTACCAAATCTCGCTCGTGTTTAGAAAAATGCACCCCAAATGAATGAAAATTACGCAAGCATTAGAAAAAATAAATGTGAATCTAAATTACTTTTGAGCTCTTAAACTTTCGAACTGTTCCTATTGACCACGCATGTGTTAAGGTGGCCATCCAGTGGCACCTCCTCACGATTCTGACCCGGCTCGAGCTCTCTTAATTCAAAATCGCCCTTGGGAATAATGGATCACGCCGCGGCAACGACAGATTTACAGCTTGACAACGAGGGTCGTGAGCCAGTCTGGCGAGCCGCGTGCGCTGATGTATGACTTTTTTTTTTTAGTTTCGTTCATTTGGTCGACTACTTCCGCTTTAAAAGTGGCCTTTGTAAATAGTTTCTGGTTAACCGGTCGGGTGCATGATGCAATGGCGAGCGTTTGTTTACCGCGTGCGCTTCGTAAGAAAGCCGAGGCGAAAGAGGCGCGTGGCGCGGGGCGCGTGGCGGGGGCGGGGCCACCGGAGCCCCAGCGGCGCCAACGGCCGGGGGGGCGCCAGCGCTCTGGCTGCGTCGCGTCCGCCTCGGCCCGCGCGGACGCCGCGCGTTTGCTTAACAGCATTCCCGTTAATTAGGGAGGGCAATTAAGTGACTGTAATTGGGACGGGTGTCGGTGCGCTGGCCCGGGTCCCTCACGGTCGAGTGAACCACAGCATCCAGCACCCCACCTCGCCTCCCGCCGCCGCCGCCCCTCCCACCACCTCGCCCTCCCGCATCTCGTCCCTCGCTTCCGTCGCGACCTCCCGTCTCCCATCGCACCACACCGCACCCGAACCCTTGTCCTCCTCTCTATCTCTCTGTGTCCCTACCTCCACCCGCCTCTCGCTTTATTTCTCTCTCTCCCTCCCTCCCTGTGACCCCTCCACCCCGACCGCGACGACGGCGCGGCGGCGGGGTCGTTTCCCGCTGCTCTGCCGTCTGCCGCCGGATGACGATCGACGAGTGGTCGAGGGATGGCGGGCGGGGAGACGCTGTTGTTTGCACCGCGGCCCACCAGAGCGCAGTGGCGGCGCCCGCCAATTAGCCGGCTCTCGCGCACCGCGGGCCGCGTGCCGCGCGCGCGTCCGCCCCTAAACGCCCGTCGGTGCGGCTCAGCCCCTGCCCTATGCCCGGAGCCACGCCGCCCGCCGCCCGGTTCGTTGACACGCGTTGACGCAGGTTTGCGATATCCCTTATCCAACAGGCGATTCGTGGGGTTTAAAAGGGGCAAGCCTCGTCCAGATACTTTCATTATTTGTTGTTTTTTTTGGTCGTGTCAATCACCATGGTTTTGAAGGTGTGGTGTATGTGTATCCCGGGACGTTACGATGTTCCTGCCCTGTTGCAGCGACAGATCAGTTGGAGCGACAGATCAGTTGAAGCGACAGATCAGATAAGTCGAATTACCCCCCTATAGGTACTCTTCGCTGGCGGGGCACCAATCCAGCCGGGGCAAGCTCTAAGCTTCTGGCTGGCAGGGGCGGATCCAGCCAGTGGCATATCTACGGTACGGGAGACATGGAACGTGTCATGCGTGCCACACACAGGGGGCGCTATTTAGAGCATACCCGTTAAAACAAATAACAACACCCCTAATTTGAAGTATCCTGACATGGGCGCAAATTCTATGGTTGTCATGGGCGCTTGAATAGCCAGATACGCCTCTGGATCCAGCCGATCATTGGGGGAGGGGGGGCAACATAGATTTTTGTTAAATAATAAGCATATTTGTTATTATATTCTATATTGTTTTTATAGCATATATATTGTAGTATACAATATTGTTGTTCAAATAATTACATCATTTTAATATAAACAAACATTTAAATCAATATTGCCAAATAAAGATAGGTAATAAACTCTAGGTCTTTTGGGGGAGCCAAGGCCCCCATGCCGTCCCCCCTTGATCCGCCACTGCTGGCTGGCCTTCCGACATGTTCTGTAGCGTAATTCTGCCCTCCCGCTCGCCCTTGACGGCCTTCTCCCGGAGACACGACGCCTGCCGCCAGGTTCGTTGGCACGCATTTAAGCAGTTTACGATGTCCTTCACCCCAGAGGCGATTTGTGGGCTTTAAAAGGGGCGAGGTCCATCCACGTAGTTTCATTATTGTTTCCGGTCAACTGCTCAACTGCTGCGGTCCTTAGTATTGTAAGTGTAGTGCATGTTTATCCCGGGATGTGGCGATGTTTCTCCTCTGCTGGAACGAGGGATCAGGCGCCCAATTATACGTCAGATTTCCACCCTATATACTCCTATTTAAACATAGCTGCACTTGAAGGTCACGACTTGGAAGGTGAGGGGGACATTGTTATCCAATCGGGAGCTTCAATACCAAAAGTTTAAGTCCTAACGAAGCTCCTGATTGGATGACGAGCTTGTGACCTTGAAGTATAGTTATGTTTAAATCGGAGTATAGGTAGGTACTACGAGGGTTGTACCAAAAGTAAGGTTCCCAATAACCTACAGCCTCGAGGAAGGTGCTAGGCTAAATTCGACAACAGTGCCGTGCGCAGTGGTTCCCCCACTCTCGAGCTGCACATCCGCGATTGGCTACGTTGCTCAGTGTTCGCTTGGCAGCCGTCAGAGATGGAAGTGTCGATCGCCAGGGAATAAGGATGGGGAAAGAAAAATTGTGTTTGGTCCTTGGCCCTTTTTTTAAGTCACTGCTCCGATATTCACAGGGTACCGAAGAAACGTAGGGTATGCTCCTCGTATTGATCGAAGAAAAAAAGCACACGTAAAGCAAATGATCAGAGCAGTCTGCTGCTAGAATTCTCCTCCAGATAGAGCTGAAGTCAACCAAGCTATTTAGCTAGTGTCGAAAACCTACCACCGTCGGGGCAAGAAACCAACCATGTCCCAGTCCGAGACACTGCACTGACAGCAGTTCTTGCACAAAACCATTTCACATTATTTAGAGGGGTTGGTAATAATATATTCTTCAATGAGCGTAAATGGTGGCCGTTATTCACGAGTATAAAGTTTACGACACGACCGGTGGAGGGGTGAGCGTCGTAATTTCTGCGAGTAAATAATAGCAATTATGCCCGAGTAAACTTTCTCTACGACTTTGAAGTATCGTAATATATTTTATGTGCGAACGAAAGACGTTTATAATATAGAGGAAATATTCCCATACATCCAATGTAAATACATTGTAATGTACAGGAAACCTTGCGAATCAGGAAAAGGAGGAGGGGAATCATAAGGTGAAAGAGGAGGAGAAATAGGAGAAGAAAAATCTTTCACATTTTTACAAGACTTTGATGTTGTCGTTCCTGTCCATTAGAAAACATCGACATTGTGTACATTGGAATATTTCCTATTCTTGAGCACAAGACAACTTACGAGTCACGAGGGGGACGAGAAGCATGAGAAGGAGAAGAAGAAGAAAAATAAAAAGAAGAATGTAGGATAAGGAGCGAAAGGGAAATCTTTAATTGCATCTGAATTTTGCTTTGTTCTATCCATCAGAAAACATTGACATTAAGTACATACATTGACAATTCTACTGATGGATTCCGAAAATTCCAGGAATATTATCGGTATAGAGGTTGGGGTTCTAATTTGAAATACACACGATGGATAATTGTCATACTGTGATTAAACAGCAGGAATACTATATTAGTAATCGCAAGAAAAAATAATTCCTAAATGATGTTGCGTGCGTTAAACGTGCGCAAATGATCTTCTCCCCCATACGCCACATACAGTTTTTACTGTTTTTTGATTAAATCAAATGTTACATTCTTTACTTCTCAACTTTTCGGCTGTTTTAAAGGCGTGTGCCACATTGTAATCAGTGGAGGCTCGTGCTTAGATTGAACTGTTGCACAATCCCCAGATAATAAAAGAATATATAATATGTTGAGAATATACATTTTCCTTTAAATGATCGTCTCCTGTATTATTTCAGTAGTATATCTTTGGGTTCCGGCTCTCACACGCAACCAATCTTTATAAATGAGGGCTCTAAAGAAAGAGAATTTCACTTTGACTTGACGAATTTCACTTTGACTTTAAAAATATGGATGATTTCTTTGAAAAAACGCATTGAAATATGCATGTAAAATGCAACCTGCATCACATGTCAACCTATACCGGCAAATAACTCATAAACAAAGCGTTTTTAGGGCCTTCAAAAGTACAATTTTGAGGCCAAAGGCCTCAAAGCAACGTTTTCCACACCACAATCTACAAGATAAGACATTCTCCGATCCATTCAATTAACTTTTCGGTTCCACGCTTCAATACTATCAAGGCCACCTCAATATTTCAGCCCTTCCTGCTGGTAGCAATTTTCGTAGTGACACGCTTAGGACAATCTTTATTTACGCTTTCTGTCAACACCGTAGTTTGTGCTGTCTGACGAGGTTTATTTGCATAATCATTAATTCAAGATTTGCTCTCCAGCAACAACTAGAAGTACTATTATAGTTGCTTGATACCTACACCTATGAAGATTGTTTCTTATGCGTGTAGTGAAACTATTCAATTAACATTTTTTCATGGTCTATAAGTGCTGTGTACTTAATTGTGGAAGGATGTGGGTGTTCAGTGAAGAGTGAAGACTGTGTTTGTGTTTTACCTGTACCAATATTTTCGTTATCATTCGATGACATTTTCAAGTCAACGGGTTCAGACACGTAGCTTTCTCAAAAGTAAAAAGCTAATATTTTTGTGACTATCACAACTAAAACCTAACTGACAATGAATATTGAATAATTACTTCAAATGTCTTTAAGTAAGTGTTGGGAATTGTTCCAAGCAAATTCTCCATGATATTGAATAAATTTTTATTGAAAATTTCTTTTACATATTAATTGTATTGTTTTTTTATTTTTATTTGTAATTGTGTTAGTACATTGCAAGTTACCTTTATAGATTTTAAACAAATAAACCCGTTTCGTGAACAACTTTCCCTCTTAGAATGAAAATAGAAGGATAGGGATGAGTGTGGGGTCTAACATGCGAGAGTTCTCGCACAGGTACGCAGAGGTAGTGGGGAAAAACTTGTGCGATGGCACAACACATACTAAATTGTGACAACACAAAGAACAAACTTTTTAAAGTAGCTAAAGTAAAATAGTTTTAAATAAATGGAAAACAAAAATCAAATCGCGCTAGCCTACAATACTACGTGAATCAATTAAAAACAACTAAATTTAAAATTATAGAAAGAATAGTGCAAGTCAACCGCCAACTGCCAACTATCGCAGTCCAAACGCACGATTTAAATGTTGGCGGTATCTGAAAGTATGTACGCCCAGCTGCAAACTCATATTGTACAAAACGCCCAGCAAAAAATGTACAAAACGCCCAGCTGCAAACTCATATTGTAAATAAAACACCGTTTGATATTAAACTCAAGGTGTCGGTTCGTTAAGATATGAAAAATGCAAACATCGTTTGAGCAACATTCCCATGTACCGAAGTGGGCTTACTATTGCCTACTAAATTGTTTCTAATGCTAACAAATGGTATTTACTACTCAAAGGTGAAAACGTTAGTTTATTAATGTATATTAAATAAAAATAATGTATTAACATTATTTTTTGGCTCAGAATTGTTTTTTCTTGAGTTACGTAAGGACGCAGAAAATATTTCAATACTTTTTAGTATACAAATTTTTCAATTTTCTCACCCCAGCAAGCTGGCACCCTGACTCTCCAAAACCCACTCAGTTCTTCATAACAAATCAAGGAAAGTTAAATAATATTGCAATGAGTAGGTCTGTTCTTGCCCGATCCGGTATTTTTTCACTACTTTACTTGGCTTTCTCAAGAGTAAAAACATTTTCTATTATTTCACTATCAAGGAAAGCGAAAAGCTAGCTCTCAAGGAAGATTGAAAATTTTCTTCAAATGTTGTTTGTAAAGAAGTATGAATTGTTCCAAGAACATCTCTCTATAATGTTGAATAAACTTTAATTGAAAATTTGTTTCAAACATCAATTGCATTGTTATTTTGTTTGATATTCTGTAAGTACATTAGTAGTTCCTCTCCTTTATGAAAGGATAGACAAATGGATAGGGAAAGTGAGGGATTTAACATGCGAGAGTTCTCGCACGGGTACGCTAGTATTCAATATTCAAGATATTGCAGCAATATTGATCCATATGAAATCATTTTGAAATCTAAGAACGTTCAACGAGATCTCTCCCCGGCGTCTGCTGCTCTTCCAGGCAGTGCACCACGTCACGTCCCTTGGCTGTCTTATAGCGTTTTCCATTCGTTGCACTGAAACCCACCCTAGTGCAGGGCAAATACGTCATCGCTCCGCAACAGTGCTGCCCCACACGCGTGAAGGGCAGTCGTGGGGCAGCCACAAATGAATCGTATTTTGGAACTGAGTCGGTGCGTGTACGCTACGCAATGAGATTATAGACAGCTGTTCTTCGTCTGCCACATTGACAGAACTCGAAAAATAAGAATTTTGGATTTGTGATCATTGTTATAATTTTTAAGATAATTATTATTATTTTAACACATCTTGTACGAAGTCTTTGGTAATTGTTTACTCCTTAATTCATAAAGTATTAACGTGTGATTCTTTATTTAAAAACTACCGAAAACTTCGAAAGCGAATCTGTCGAAAGTTCATTTCTCGAGATTTGCCAGTGATTGATTTCGAACATAGTACACTACATTTCGAACCGAAAGGCTTCTGCAGAATTATTTGGTTATTGAAAACTATAAAAATATTAATATAAGCATTTCCGCTTGCTCATGCAAGAAACTGTTCTTAGCACATTGTATATTTGAATGATTTTGTAAGAGGATAGGTTTGATTACTAAGTAGCACTGAATTTGTTAACATGCAGTAATTCACGGTTGAATTTTACGAAAACACAAACTGATTTTACGAACTTCGAGGAAGTCACAAAGTTATTTTAAAGCATTTCTTGTAAAACATGGTATACTCCATTATTTAAAGTGTCCCTGTGTGACAGGAGATCTTCAATTGCCTTTACAATTTCACCACGAATCCAAATCAACATTCATAACTTCCGTACCTAACCTCAAAATGACCCGGTGCAATGGACTGCACTGTCGAGCTCGTCAGTGCAGTTTAGGGCGCCCCGAGTGCACCCTGGTTCCGTGTCATTGTGCGAATGGAACATGGGCTTCTCTGCACTGGTGCGCCCTAGCGGCCGAATGGAACACGAAAGCTGCCCTGAGTGTGCACTGAGTACGCACCAGTGCGGCGAATGTAAAACGCTATTACTGTGTTTACTACATTTACTCTTTGGCCCTAGCCTTTAACAAAGGACGTTCGTTGCGGCAACCAGGTGTTGGGGTGTGTGTGTGTGGGGGGATCTGGTCGCCGAGAGCGGCGCGGCGTCCGAGGAGAATACCAATTTTCTGTCATCGACTGTCACTAACTGCAACTTCATTTTATGAATTTTACGTGTTACTGAATGTACACACGTTCAGTCAATTATTGACGGTATTGAATGCATTATTTATGATGGTTGGAGAATGTATTTTCATTTGATGTTGGGTTGTTGATTCAAAATGTACAGTGGATGAGTCCTTTGTGTAAAGTTTGCCGTTCGCGAAGGAAGACCCTTTTTGTTTTTCACGATCGGTGCATCTTCCCGACAGCAATAACACTTTGTGAGCGTTGTTGTGAATACGAGTGTGTAAAGAAAAATCATTTTGGAATATACCAGGGTAATGAAATTTTCGAAATAAAATAATTTCATTTGTGTAAAACAGTGCTTGTTGCAAAGTGTTCTCACCGTATTTTCGATTCCAAGTTTTGTATAAATTATATTATCATCAGTTGTAACAATGCAAAACTAATACAAACACTAGAGTGCCCATTGGAAATCAAAAGAGATGAATATACCTTTCACGGACAATACGCATAAAATTATGTAAGTAATGTTTCAGTTTAGACCAGTGGTGACAAAGTCTTCTACTGATGGCGGTGGCACACGTCGTGGCACCGTGGCATGCCACGAGCTTCTCTGCGCAACTAGCGTCGGGAAAGGAAACTATCAGTAGTATTTTACAATAGGGATGGCGTTGTCTGGTGACGCGGTAATGAACTGCGTGGAGGGGCGATTTCGTCGTGGCACTCGTGCCACGGACTCCCGCTCGTGGCATCGACATTGAGACTTTTGAACAATTTCGTACAGTTCCTTGTCTTCTCTCGATGTTCATGCTAACCATTTTGGTATGATTTGTTTCCAATAGCATAAGAGCACACATTTCATTTTGATTCCCTCGATTTTTCACATCAGGTGCACATGTGTAATCGTGGTTGCCTTCCTTCGCATAACCTTTTCTAATAACATAAGTAATCTAAATTCTAGATCGACTATTTTTTTCCTTATAGTGCCTCGGTGTCAATCTGACAGACTCCAGACGCTAGAGGAAAAACTTCCTACTTTCTTCTGTACATAGTTAAAAGAAAGTTATGTATTACTCCAAAAACTCAATTTCGAGTTATTGACGTAAATGCACATTTGGAGTTCGTGATACCAAAAAAAATTGTCCTTCCACTTTCATGAAACATTTGGAATTTCGAAAATTGTAAAAATTTAACATTGTTTTAAAGCGTCTGGACCGTTAATCTAATATATCCGCAGTGGTATAACGGATAAGAGTGTTGATTGCGGTACCTACTCCAAGCCCAGGGAAATACGAGTTCCAAAACTGCACCGAGGGAGGGGGGCCTTGAGGAACTCCTGCTAAAATGGGACGAGGATTTGAGGCGTGTGTCTGAATTTTTACTGAGAATGAACGGTCTGACAAGAAACTTTGGATAGTTGAAAGGAGGTAGAGTGGGATACCGAGCGTCCGTTACTTATAGACTAGGCCATTATGCCAAATTCGGTCGAATGCTTGACTCATATCGAGAAAGGTTGCTATGGTGTGGTGCTGTTTTTGAAATCCGGAAAGAATGAATTCTGTTAATCTGAGGAGTTGATGGCAAGAAGAATGTTTAGAGACAAAACCAAATTGGTGATAAGGAATAATCTTGGACTTTCTTAGAAATGAATTTAGCCTCTTTAGAATAACTTTTTCTGCTGTTTTCGCTAGAATTGGGAGAAGACTTATAGGGCGGTAGCTGGAAGGTAAGGTTTGGTTTTTCTTGGGTTTGGGGATTGGAACTATTATTTGTTTCCGTAATTGGGGAAAGTAGCCTAATCTGAACATTGAGTTTATTATATTTGTTATAAAGGCAACTGCATTACGAGGAAGGTTTTTTTAGCATGATAGGTGAAATATTTTTGTGCCCGGGGGTCTCGGTAGATTTTTAATAATGATACTTCGGTAGGGGAAGCAAATTTAACACGGTTAGAGACATCAAAGTTGGGCAAAGAGACAAATGAGTTTACTTCATTGGAATGTGGAGGATCTTCAATATTATGAGGTTGAGCTCACACTTTAGGTGTGGTAGCCAGCGTTCATTCCAGTCTTCTGATTCTATTCTTTTCCTTGATTAAGTTTTGTATGTATTTGGGTAGAGGAGATTTTGAAAACTTTTGGGGAAGTAAAGGGCACTTGGGGTGGATTTTATTGACTTGTCTCTCACGTCGTTAATATTTACATTAGCGGCAATTTGTTCACAGAGTGCATGTGTTTTAAATAATGTCATGTTAAATTTCTCAAAAACTCAACCGTTTTCTGTGAAAAAAGCTCAAAATTTCGCATTTTCAGAAATGTTCAAACGCCGTTTTCTCATAAATGGCGAAAAAATTTTCTTCAAACTTTTCAAATGGATGGTGCTAATTGCACGCTTTAATATGATGTAAAGTTCATTCTGGGATATTTTTTTGCTTTTTTCAAAAATTACACAAATATAATTTTTTTGAAATATCTCTCACACCGTTAATATGCACTTTTCCAGCAATTTGTAAACACGATTGTATTTTTGAGTAAAATAGCTTCAAATGACTTCAAATGAAGCTTTTCGAAAACTCAAAAAATTTTCTGTGAAAATGAGCTTCAAATTTCGAATTTACAGTAGCGCTTAAACGCCATTTTCTTAAAATTGGCTCCAATTTTTTCACAGCAAATTGCCACTTAGGACGAGGTTTTGCTTTTCTTTAATATTCTTAAAATAGTATTTCCGTTCTACCATTATGAAATCAAAAAAATTAATAAAATGTCAAAAAATGTACTTTGGGCGGCGATATACGGCAGCTGGCAAGAGTATGTAGCAAGTCCGAGACCAATGGAAATAGAAAACAAATACGGAAAAGTCTGTGCCATTTTGTAACATCACTAGTTTATTCTCAAGTAAGATTTCAAAGGTGTTCATTTTATTGTTTATTTTTTCCTTTACACATTTTGAGCTCTGATCTTTGAATCCATCTGCAGGTGACCTGTAACACATGGTACACGCTAAAATAATTTTACAATCGCAGTTGGAAAAATGAAATTTTTACTCAGTGTTTTGTCATTGAATTATAATTATAATATGTAATATATATTTCAATTTTATTAATTACATTATGATTTTCTTTACTACGTATTTATTGATAAGTTTTTATTGATAATGTTTTCATATTACAAATTTAAGACAAGCATCCTTGTTTTCCACTATTTCTTTCAAGATAGTAAATATTATCTATATATATGTATGTATATATTAGGGTGTCCCTTATTTTCCGACTTTCAAATTTTTGACCGCTCACCCTCCAATTTTGTTCCAATGATCTTAAAACATGCCTGTACAAAATTTTGTTGAAATCGGAGCATTTTAACCCGTGCCGACTTGAGCGCGAATTCGCATGACGGACATGTCCAGAGCTATCACCAACCGCTGAGTCAGGCCCGAGCACAACAATACATGAATTTTAATCGATCGTGTCACTCGTGTTTAAAGGTTGCTAATCTAACATAATGTCATATGCAGTGCCGAAGAACGTGTGTCTTTAATAGGAGATAGTATTAATTATTTATATAAAACTCCAAATAACTGGACACAATTTATCATGAAATAAACAAGTGCTTGAAGTTTTATTTTATAACATATGGGAAGTTAAATGAACAGTTAGTGCAAGTCCTAAACTTGTGGTGCGTGAGTGCATGATATTTTGGAAGAAAGCAAGAATTCCGACAAGAGCTAATCAGCATTGTGCAAAAAAAAACTTAACTTGTACTATTCAGAGGGAAGAAAATTACACAAAACGCAAGCCAGTGTGAAGATATTTGGAAGCACCGTGGAAAGTTTAAAAATAATTTGAACAATCTATTTGATATTGCACATCCGAATGCTTTACAAATGATTACGTTGGAAGAAGACAGGATGTTTTTATTTCGGGAGAGAGAGTCAGGATGTAAAAGCTATCTTGCAGGAGTAGACGAAAGGACAAAAGAAAGGGTGCAACAAAGATCAATACAATAAGAAAAAGTATTACAAATTCTTTGCTGTGATACAACTGCATCAAACACTTGAAGTTTTGAAGGAGTATACGTTTTTTTTTGAAGAATGTTTTAACAGGGCATCGTTCTTTCCGTGCCGTTATCACATATTCAAACTTATTTTACAATTTGTGTTTGAATGTAAAATACGTAATGTAGCAAGCAATTCGGACACCACTTTTTTAGCATTTTAAGGAAATCTAGAAAAGATTTAATGCGATTAATTTTGAAAGTGGCCAATCGAATATGGGAATGTTCTTTAATGAGTACGAAATTAAAGAAATGTTGAACTTTTATGAAAGTAACAAACTAAAGATAAATTTTCTCGGGGTAATGCATCTAGCTCTATAGATGGCAAGAGATATTTAATATTTGAAACGTTCCTGCTAAGATCAGAATCTAAACTATCTTGTGTAATTACAAATTCCTTAAATAATAACTGGTGATTGTAACAGTTTATGTAAAACCGTGGCTTTCGGACAGTGCAGCTGTAAAAACTCCTTATCAAGATGCTATATAAAATCTGTAAACTCGCTTGAAAGGATAGATTCTACAATTTCAAAAGCATTTAAAAAACTGTAGACACCGTATGTAGTATTTCTTTGAAGAATTTCTGTCGTACTGCTTTCTGATGATGAAGTAGACGTTACAAATCAAAATCAAAATCAAAATCAAAATGGTAGTGAATTTAGCCTGAGTAAATCTGCACATGGAAGAGTGTTGTATTCCATTTTGTGAAAAATTGGATGGAGAACAATATGGTAAGCTCAATTGCATCCCGATGAGCGTTCTTTAATTTTTATTTCGAGCAGGCCACTTCGGACCACGCAGGGATGCTGAGAATACAGTTCATCAGGGGGATCAGCATTAACCTGGATCCGATTTTTACTTCCCAGGGTTGTTAGCCCTAGGTATGGAAGATGAATGATGATAGTGAAAGGTGATAGGACACACATATGACATACACAAATACACGCATGCCCGCGGCGGGACTCGAACCCACGACCCTGCGGTGTGAGATAGCCACGACACTACTGCTTTAGCGATTTCGGCCACGCGGCCGGCCAGTTCATTAATTATTAATTCGTTAATATACAATATATCTCCTAATTCACGTTAATATTAATTTTAATAAAAAAATAGCCGAATTTGTGTCAACCAAAAGCAGATATGTTCTTTGCCTGAAGATGGATACTAGTTTTATTCAAAACTGACCTTTGACCTGGTAATACAACTCTTCATATTTAGAAGCTAAAAGGTTATTTATAAAGTTGAAAGCTGTGAATGACTGCGCTGAAAGGCCTGTTAAATTAATGTAAGGTTTTCATGGACTACTGGACGACTTTCATGAGCAGCGAAAGCAATTTTTGTGTTGTTCAAGAACATCGTTCATTGTACGTATATTGCAAGAAACAAACACTGAAAAAAGTATCCACAAGAAAAGTTAAAACTATAACACAGTCTAAAGATTGAAAATGAATTAAATTGTAATATAAAATTATATATTAAAAATGGATCAGTAGGTTTCCACTGACAACCCAACAAAACCAATGATCCCTAACATTCAAATTTCGCGCTGAAGTCGGCACGGGTTAATATCGACATATTGAGATGACATTTTATTTTCGAGTTAATTTGACCAAATGGAAAATATTTAGGGGGTGAGCCCAAAAACAATTGCAAAAAAAATTTTTCGGGCAATATAAGGGACACCCTAGTATATATATATATATATATATATATATATATATATATATATATATATATATATATATATATATTAAATCATAATTCATAAAACAAATTGTGATTTATTAATTCCAATTTTACATAATATTTCGAAGATAGTGTGTGCCTCCATCTCCTGGTACAAATTGCTAGCTAGAATGCAGGATTAAAATACATAAATTATTTTATAAACTAAATTATACAAACAATTTTAAGACAAAGGAATGAAACACATATGCAGCAGAAGACAGGCTGATTGGACAGGCTGATTGGAACCATTAGTTTAAATTATTACCAGTGTATAATATTATTATTAACAATGTTACACTGAAGTTAACACATAATGAACATTATTTAAATAAATATCAGTCGAAAACAGGTTATGAAGAGTTTGCAGATCAGATTGTTACTGCAAGGTTTTTTCTCCTCAAACATAAGAACCTGAATGGGGCGAAAGGATTGGAAGCAATACAAAAGACTATTTAATACATTTTTAATTCAATGAATTATGTTATCATATGCAGTAACACAGAAGTGATTAAGTCAATGACATGGATTTATTATCCTAAATAATTCAAATAACTAAATAATATCTTACTGAACGTACTGAAGAACACAGTTGGTAATAATTTAAACTGATGAAAATTAAAGCTAAGCTTTCAATCAGCCAATGTCTTCTGCTTGCACATGTGTTACATTCCTTTGTCTTAAAACTGTTTGTATAATATAGTTTATAGAATAATTTATGTACTTTCATCTTGTATTCTAGCTACCAATTTGTTCCTGAAGATACAGACACAGTCGATCTCTGAAACATTGAGTAAAATTGGAATAAATAAATTAGAATTTGTGTTATGAATTTTTACTTAATTTTTATTGAATGTAACTTCTCAGAAGAAATAGTGAAAAACAAATCTATTTATTTTAAATTTGGAATTTGGAAACTTTATCTACAAAATATATATTTCAGTTCACTTGAAGACGGATTTGCAGTTTAAAATCCAAAATGTTGTGCCAAGTTAAATAAAAATTATTCTTTAATCACTTCTTTAAAATCTTCATTTGAAACGATAGTGATTTTGTTCCTTAATTAACTTAATCTAAGATTGATTAATTATACATGGTATTGTGACTTCAAATTGAACACTTACGGTTGAAAATTATGTTTAATTAAATTTCGAAGTATTATTCAGTATGTGAACAGCTTTATAATAAATTAATAATTCTAATTACCTTATCTACAAAATATACAGATTCAATCTTATAAGGTTGTAATTGTTCATTAGTGCACGCAGTTCCCAGATTTTTACCAATGCATTTACTTGACAGGTTTCTCAACACTGGCATTTAATGAAATTCTGAATTCCACACCTGTTCATTGATCACATCTTTATCTTCTAATTATCTTTTGTGTAGTCTCTGTTATTCATCCTTTCTCATATGCCCTTGCTACTTCAGTTGTTTAATTTTGATTATTCCATTTTAAATTGCTTCGAAATTCATTTAATTTGTTATGAGAATTGCCCAACTTATTCTTTTGTCCAGTAAGTATGTAGTATATGTTAGGGTTATAAAATTAATCCAGATATTTTTCATTTTTGACCCTGGCTCACTTAATGTCAATTTTAGTTAAAATGCAATATTAATGCTGGTGGTTAATAATCCTTCACTATTCAAATAACATTTCACACATCAAATTCATATAGAAGAATTATGAATAAATGCTTGTTATTTAAAGAACTGTATAAAAATTGATACAATTTCAATAACATTGTCTTCCAATATCAAACACATCATTACATAACTGTGTTGACATGAATTGTTTTAAATATATAATTGTACTTATCAATTTTTAAATATAGGTAGGCATATTTTCAGTACAGTAATAAAAGTGCATTTTATACCTTAAAGAATGTTTCATTACATGTAATGTTTGAAATTTACTTTGGCTTATAATTGGCATTGTAATTACTTTTTATTTACTATACATAGTTAATATATAAAGATACTCAAAACTAATAAAATCAGAATCTTATGATAGATCTTACAACAGATTTTATTATTGAGAAATCTACCTATAATCCTAGAGTATATTTTCTCTGTGCATTCTAATATTTTTGTTTTTATTTCAGACTCCCTGAATTCTTTCATTCTAAATTTTGATGTACAGATTTAGCTACCTCTCAGGGCTTCCTTATTTTTACACTTGTACAACAAGATGAATTTCCAAAACAAAAAATTAATTATTTCCAAAATACTCCTATTTTTCTCATCATACTAAATTCTGTGATGTTACTAGATATTTTTAAATCAGAGAATGATTTCTTCTTCATTTCTTCAATAAATGTATTTTCAGTGATGTTACTTTAGAACCCCCTTTTTTTTCAATATCCTTCACAATATTTTAGCCACGGACTCTAATAGTGACCTTTCACACCCAGAATTGGGCAGTTAGCAGAGGCGGGATTCGGGGGGGGGGCAAGGGGGGGGCAACTGCCCCCCCAATGTTGGGACATATTTAAAAAATATATTTAGACATTGCATTCAAGTTTATGTAAAAAAGATTTACTTTTTTCTGTATTTTCAAAAGAATTTTAATAATAATTAAGGGAATAATAATTTTATTAAGCTAAGATAATACCATACTGCTTAAATAAATTGGCAAACTTTAGTTCAATATTATAAAACGGGCGGGATAATGTTCAGCGTTACTGTGAATATCCCGTATTTAAAAAAATCCTTCAATTATATTTTACTTTTAAATGATATTTACTTAGAAATTAAACAGTTTCATGCGTAAAATCATGGTAGGTTTGACAGCTTGTACTTCCTACTCAGTTTCGAACTTACGCGAAAGAGAGAACGAAGTCTCTGTTCTTTCGGAGCCCTCAACGCATCCACAGTACGTGTCCTTTCGGCACTGTAGATCAGTGGGGCCAGTGGCGGGCTTTCTCACGCCACGACACTCACTCACACACACACACCACATAAATCAGCCCAGCTTATCGGAATGACCAACCTCACAGGCGCTGAAAGAGGTGTCAGGAAACAGTGGGCGGCTTGCGGTACGATTCATTATAATCGGTACTATTCACACGTAATTCGTTTAATTCACACTTGTGATGAGACATGTCTTGTAAATGGAAAGTTGATTCTTAGGATTTTACTTATAGACCAAAATAAATACTCTATTATTAATAATAAAATTAAAAATTTCTTATCGACAGCCGTGAGTGACAGGGACAAAAGAGAGCAAAATAAATCAGTCATTAATTATAATAAGCCTGTTGTCCACCCATTTGGTTCTCTCATTTTTAAATTGTTTTTGCGGGCTGTGAAATAAATTTTTGTCCAACATGAATGCGGACCACTGTCCTAGTCCTCAGTCAGAGGGCTTTCGGTATAGGTGACGATGACATCTCTGCGACGTCAAAAGAATAAGAGCTCAGTTGAGTTCTTGCAGTACTGGCGAACGCACGAGCTTTTATTATAGTGAAACGAGCCAGATCAAGAAAGTAAGATTTCAGCTCTTGTATCTGACAGGTGAGAAATTAATGTTAGTTCATCGCGTTTAGTTCAAATTAGAATTTAATCAATAGCTGATGAATAATACTGAAGGAAATGTGACTTTATCAGACGACAATCTCATAGATACTTTGTTCTCCTAGAAGTTATAGCAAAATAGCATAACTTCGGTGGCCATTGACTCACGTTATTCTAGTATCCCCAGGGTAATCGAGAAAATAACATCTTTTCGTTAATGACGACAGAGGAATGTCAAATAATACGTTAATCTGCTTTGCAGCCTACCCAGGAAAAATGATCACGCTAGGCTACTGATAATAACTTCCCTTCTCTGTTATTATAAATGGGAATCTGTTGTTTTAATCTAATGTCGGTTGTATTATTATAACAAAAAGGTTTTTATAACAAAAAAGTTTTTTTGTTCATTTTTGGACAACAGAGCAACTTTTACTACCATAATTTAAAAAAAGGTTTGTTATTGCTATGAATCGTTAAAGTTCGGCAAACTGACAGATTTGTCCACTTTCTAGAATGTCGAATGTTTTTATCTGGTCGATTTAACATTGCGTAGCTAATATTTATGTACTTCAATGCACGGAATTTGTATGTCATTAAAAACTGTAAATTTTAATTACAATTCAAATACTTCAATCATTTAATTCTAATATTTAACACTGATCATTATTTGTAAAGAAAATTATTTGATCGTCACTTTCCTCAAATAATTTAATTTCAATATTCAATTTTATACTTAACATGTGAAAAATTGCTACATTCATGTAATTATTTTATTCAGAAACAAGAACAAAATAGTGAAAGCAAAATTTTTACATATGTTTTGTCAAAAAATATATTAATGTGTAAAGTTTAAGTGTACCGTCATACAAAATTTGACATTAATAATTATGTATCTTTATTCGATTCTACTAACTAGACCGCGGGATTTCATGGAATTGCATGTCTGTTTTT
Organism: Acheta domesticus; assembly: GCA_031308135.1. Taxonomy (NCBI): domain Eukaryota; kingdom Metazoa; phylum Arthropoda; class Insecta; order Orthoptera; family Gryllidae; genus Acheta; species Acheta domesticus. Next base: position 68,778,990 of record JAHLJT010008446.1, on the reverse strand, counting down.
GTTATTTGTTAACTGTGACGTTATGTTAACTGTGAAGATGAAATGATATGGTGATGATAGGGGGTGAAAGGACGAATAGAAATGCAACCATGCCCAAGGCGGGAGTCGAACGCGCGATCCTTCGGTGCGAGATCGCTAAGAACTACCGGCGTATATTACAGGTTTTTGTCTAGAAGTGGGTCGAAGTCAGTTATTTTTGTGTATTTCTCTTTCGAAAGAAACGTGAATTGGGCCAAGACAATACCAACATAATATTTCCGATTATATTCTGATAACATTGTTTTCGCTTAAATCGATTTACTTCCTGTAACTTTATTCGTGCACATGAACTTAGTGAATGGGCTGAATAGTACGGCGTCTTGTAAGATGGCCATTTGTTCTCTCATTTAATATATTTTCGTTTATTAAATGGAATATATTTACTTTTATTAAACGCATTTGTACTACACTGTAAATCAGGGTTCATCAAAAAGACGAGTCAAGAGCAAAGGGCCGTCGGCATTGCCGACTCAGCAAGAGCCGGACCTCCGTCAAGTTGCAACCCCCACTTGTCAGAAATTCAAATTAACTAGCCTATAATTTTGAACTATGTACTAATTTTGTACCAAAATAAAAAAATTTGTACTCAACTATAAACCAATAAAAAACGACATTCAAAAGTGGGGGTGCTAGCTTGACGTCAGCCAACAACCCCCACTTTACAGAAGTTCAAAATCACCTAACCCATTGTTGTCTACTAATTATGTACTAATTTTGTACCACAATTAAAAATTTTGTACTCACCTATAACCAATTAAAAACGGTTGCAAAAGATACACTTTTTGCACATATTGACGAATTTTTTAAATCCCTTTGGAGTCACACTTCGAAGTTGAAATGTATACAGCGGTTTGCTACTATAGTGAACTTTCAGGAGTATTTGTTTCAAAAATTTATCTGGTCCCCCAACGGAGATAATGCAATCGAAAAACAGATAAAAATTGCATGTGGCATGAAACAAAAGTGCCTGCCAAGCCACCCACACTATTCACAAATTCAAATCCAACTAGCCATTTGCTATCTTCTATTTGTCTACTAATTTTGTACCACAATAAATAATTTTGTACTCCGTCCGTCTGTCCGTCTATGAACACTGCTAGCGCCTAAACCATACGTACGATTTCTTCCAAAATGGATATTCCCCGGTCGATCTGATTCTAGTCGAAGCTTTGAGATTTTGAAAACGATTCTTCAAAATTTGGAGGTACTTTATGTGAAGCTCCCCGGGGATTTTCAAAATTTTCTCAAAAAGGGCTCCAATTTTTTTTCTTTAAATTTTCTTGTATGAATAGAGTAAAATACACTTATTAATATGGCATAGGTCTGATTCTCACGAATAACTCTGAATTTTCGAAAATTGTGAAAGTTTGAATTGTTTTGGGCGTCTTTCTCCAACTACAAATTGAAGATAGAGATTTTTCTTCAAATAAAATTTGTTCTGCATATTGAATTCTTTCATAAAGGTAATGTAAATGTTTTTTCAAAATTTTAGTAGTTTTCGTGCAATTAATTTCGGGCCTGCAATATGTGCACTTTTTAAAAAATTACAAAAACAAGATTTTCTCAAAAACTGCTCCAATTTTTTTCTTTTAACTTTTGGTAGGGATAGTGGTAAATATACTCTATCAGAAGACATAAAAGCCATATTGCTCTATAGGTTGGTTTTTCCAAAAATTACAAAAATGTAAATTTTTTCACATGTTTCTCACGTCGATAGTATTTACATTAGCGGCGATTTTTTTACATTATTATATTTCCGAGTACATGTGCTTTAAATAATGTCAAGTAAGAGTTCTCGAAAACACAACCATTTTCTGTGAAAGTAGCTCAAAATTTCGCATTTTCAGAAACGCTCAAACGCCATTTTCTCATATATAACTGCAAATATTTTCTTGAAACTTTTGTCACGGATAGTGCTAATTACACTCTTAGTATGGCGTAAAGTTTATTTTGAGTTTATTTTTTCAAAAATTACATAATTGTATTTTTTTGAAAGATCTCTCACATCTTTAATATGCACATTACCAGCAATTTGTAAACATTATTATATTTGTGAGTGTAAGTGCTTAAAATAACTTCAAATAAAGTATTTTGAAAACTTAAAATTTGTCAAAAATTACATAAACAAAATTTACATAAATAAAAATTACATAAACTTAAAATTTGTCAAAAATTACATAATTGTATTTTTTTGAAAGATCTCTCACATCTTTAATATGCACATTACCAGCAATTTGTAAACATTATTATATTTGTGAGTGTAAGTGCTTAAAATAACTTCAAATAAAGTATTTTGAAAACTTAAAATTTGTCTGCGAAAATGAGCTTCAAATTTCGCAATTTAGTAGCGCTTAAAACGCCATTTTCTCTTAAACGGCACATAATTTTTAAAAGAAAATTGCTATTTATGACTAGGTTTTTGTGTTCTTTAATATTCTAAAATTAATATTTTCGTTCTACCATAGGAAACCGAAAAAATTAAGAAATCAAAAAAAAATGTACTTTTGGCGGTGATAGATGGTAGCTGGCAAGAAAGAGTATGTGGCAAATCCGAATAGCTAGCGACGACCCAAGGGAATAGAAAACTAATACGGCAAAGTCTGTGCCATTCTGTAGCACCAATAGTTCCTTTTCACGGCCCGGCAATTAATTTTTTTCCGCCGAAAATTGGCCATTTTACGCAGCATTACATAACTTTCCCTATATTACTTATATCACTCCGTGTATACGTACGTATACGGGAAAGTAAAAATGTATCGTTGAATTAACAGTTCGGACCGTTCAAGTAACAATGCGGAATCTCACCGCTGTGTGCAACTAATATAATTAATAACATTCAATAATAATTAACAAAATTGAAAGCAATGTGTATAATTGCAGCACAATTAATTAACTTAAAGCATGTAAACGAATATTTTGATATTTATAATAGCGTCCAAATTTGCCCCCCCCAATGAAAGATCCGAAATCCCGCCCCTGGCAGTTAGCCTATATTTAGACCACATACTAGATATCTTACTTGCACATACAGATACACATACAGATATACAACACAACCATCTATATATGCCCATACATACTTTCCATTCAATTTTAAACTTTGTTTTCTTATTCACTTCATTTCCTTCGTGTTTTCCACAATAATTCAGCAATCTCAAAAGTATTCATTAATGCACAACAAGTAATGAATAAGATAGGACATGACTCTTCCTGGTACCTACTAAACTTCCTGGTACCTCTTAATGGTACCTACTAAACTTACTTCCACATACAAACTTTATACACTAAATTCAAAAACTACTTTGACGGGAGTCTGTAAAATATAAAAACAAGTAGTTGTATTTTATAAAAAATTATTATTGCACACAAGAATTTAACTAACACAAAACAATCCGGGAAATAAAAACTATTTTTCTCATTACATAAAATTTGTATTCTTCATATAACAACATTCATTTCAACGCGATGCGTTTAAACTTTCCTGGTTTAAAAACCATAATCTTCCAATTGACGCTAATGCGTTAGGTATCTCATATAATATTGAAGTTAATAGACCATGTACTAATTGTTGGACATTTATTGATGAGACGGCGAGGGAAATATATAGGCCGTCAGATGCCCAAAAGAATTATTATTCTGGTCATAAGAGGCAACACTGTCTAAAATATCAAACTGTGTAAATCCCCTATAGGATCATTGTGAACCTTGATAACGGCTTTCAAAGAAGAAGGCACGGCACTGAAATCTCCAGGAAATCCCCACCTTTATAACTAATTAAAGAGGTGTGCAAATTTTAGAATGATATATTTGTCATCATTGGGATCCTGCGTATTTTATTAGGTAATTGTGACTGTGCCCTTACTCCAATCCAATGACGGACGCTCAGAAGCTATTTAATCTGGAAACGGTGACATACGTCTGGCACTCGAATGAGGTTTTGGGAAAACCGATATTTTGCCTTCATCGATTAAAAAAATTCATTTGCAAAATTAGGAAACGGTGCATACAGCAAGACCCATATTGACTAATTTCCATGCATGCTTGCATGGAAATCAGACTGCCTCATATTTTAATATCAATCTCCCATCATTACAAGAGTGTTTAAGTATGTAGTGCATCACTTCCCACATCTAGGATGTTTATTGGAAGGTGTTGTGGTTTTAGTGGATACGGATTCCACACTGCTGAGGAGTGCACTCCTTCCTCAACGATTTGATGAAGATTTCCACAGTTCCATTCGTAAAAAATAGTATACTAAATTTTAAAAGTGTCAATAAAATTGATCTGTACTGCTTATTTTTCTGTCAGTTATCAACCATTCTACGGATTTTCAATCCATTCATTCCTACCACTGCTGTGGTGTAGGGCTTGTTACTTGCCAAGGGTCTGACTTGGTTATCCGATCGCTGAGGCGAGCCCGACAGGCTCGACATGATGAATTTGCGGCGTACTGCTTGTAGCGGGACAGGGTCGTAATTTACTACCGTCAGCCAAACTAAATATACGGGGATTTTTACTCGACGAAGCGTTGTAGCAATCGATAATACTATCGAACTTCTGAGAATGCATAATTGTAGCTTCTATTTGTGCATCTGCGCAAGCGCAGAAAATCGAGATTGCAGTCAATTGCTACTTGTATATGGTATGCCGTGCAAAAACTTCCTAATTGTTGAGGCAGTTTTCGCGGGACTCACTTCTAGAGTGTTCCAATAAACCACACCGGCTGAGTTAGCTCAGAGCCAGCATTACCGCAGTGTCTGCAGCGACTCCGACCGGGAGGTCCGAGAGTTGGAGACGCGATGGTGGCGGGTTTTTAACACTACCACATGCATGCATACACCACCTCACAAGTTGGAAGACCAGGCGGGAACTTAAGCGTGTCACGCTTGGAGCTATGCCCCAAAGAAAAATACCTGAAAGGAAAAATCCTCGCAAGCCAACGTATAAGTCAGTGCCGGATCATAACGCTAGAAAGTACGCAAAAAACTACTCATACTTGAAACAATTATTAATGAATATTCAGAGATCTTATTTTGAAGATTCATTTTTTAATGTCTATTTTTACAAACGTAGTTGGTGGAAAGCGTTGAAAAAATGTTGAAATTTTTTCAATTTTCAAAATTCAGAGGTTTCAATGAAAACTGGAACAGAGCCATCCTTATAAGAGTATATCACTCTGTTGGACCAAAAAATTCGAAAAAACTTGAAGCCATTTGTTATAAATATTTCGAAAAAAACCATTCGGCTTCTTATAAAATATCACCCAAAATTTAAAAAAAATATAATTTCATTACACATTCACTCGTATATTCCAAATTTGGGAGTCCACGACGTCAACAAGATCAATCAAGGAAAATCGATTTTGATGTACGATTTAGGCGCTAGTGTTGTTCGCAGACAGAATGACGAAAACCAATATATTGGTATAAAGAGCCCCCCAAAACGTGGATTCAGACTACATTATGAATTCGAGGAAGTAATTTACTATATGTAAGAACAAGAAAATCCAGTTTTCGATAATACGTGTCCGGAAAAGTAATTTTTCTGTCGAAGAAAATGCACTTTCGCCACGTTCTCTCTACTACATAAGTAGTATGAGAGAAAGTGAAAGAGTAACTATGTATCTTTACAAATGTAGTTGTAGGCAGAGAAAAATATTTGTAACATTGTCGAAATGTATTCTTATAATAAACTTTAAATATTAATATATTCAACTTTTGTAGTTTTGAAATTTACAATAGTATTCTATTGAAAATTGGACCTATGTCAGAAAATTTTATTTTATTACAAAATGCAATGAGAATTTTCAGAGCTTTTTTTTTTTAGAAAGAAATGTATAGTTCTTTTGGCAAACTCTCGTTATTTACTTAAAAATTGCACTAAAACAACCCACATTTTTTAAAAATTTGTACATCTATCATTCTAATGTCTAATTTTAATAGTAAATGTCTTTAAGACAAATATTTCTCTTGAGTAATAAAGTTGTAGGAGGGTCAAAAATATTAACAGTTTCTGAGTTTTCTCAGAGCTTTAATGAAATCGGATCTACGTAATTTTTATATTCACCCTTTTTATTTGAGCAAACACTTTAAAGAAAAATGGAGGCTGACATTTATGTGGTGATTATGAAAAGGTTCAGAGGCTTCATGTAAACTATTCCCAGAAATTAAAAGATCCCTTTCAAAGTCACAGCGCCTAAAATCGAGCAAGATCAATAGGGAAATATTAATTTTGGAGAAAGTCTTATCGTCTTAGGCGCAAGAGTTCCTCACTGACGAAAAACAATCGTCCATTAATTTCCAACATTCTACTGCTCTTTTATCCACAAGAAACAGATTTCTCTCTACGTCGTTTCCTAACCACATTACAATGTCTCAGGGGCGGGATTTCAGATCTTTTATTGGGGGGGGGCAAATTTGGGCGCTATTATAAATATCAAAATATTCGTTTACATGCTTTAAGTTAATTAATTGTGCTGCAATTATATACATTGCTTTCAATTTTGTTAATTATTATTGAATGTTATTAATTATCTTAGTTGCACACAGCGGTGAGATTCCGCATTGTTACTTGAACGGTCCGAACTGTTAATTCAACGATACATTTTTACTTTCCCGTATACGTACGTATACACGGAGTGATATACGTAGTATAGGGAAAGTTATGTAATGCTGCGCGAAAAATTGGCCAATTTTCGGCGGAAAAAAATTAATTGCCGGGCCGTGAAAAGGAACTAGTGGTGCTACAGAATGGCACAGACTTTGCCGTATTAGTTTTCTATTCCCTTGGGTCGTCGCTAGCTATTCGGATTTGCCACATACTCTTTCTTGCCAGCTACCATCTATCACCGCCAAAAGTACATTTTTTTGGATTTTCTTAATTTTTTCGGTTTCCTATTGGTAGAACGAAAATATTAATTTTAGAATATTAAAGAACACAAAAACCTAGTCATAAATAGCAATTTTCTTTTAAAAATTATGTGTCGTTTAAGAGAAAATGGCGTTTTAGCACTACTAAAAATGCGAAATCTGAAGCTCATTTTCACAGAAAATTTTTGAGTTTTCAAAATACTTTATTTGAAGTTATTTGAAGCACTTACACTCACAAATATAATAATGTTTACAAATTGCTGGTAATGTGCATATTAAAGATGTGAGAGATCTTTCAAAAATTTACAATGATGTAATTTTTGAAAAACAAAAAAACTCAAAATAAACTTTACGCCATACTAAAGAGTGTAATTAGCACTATCCGTGACAAAAGTTTCAAGAGAAAATTTGCAGTCATATATGAGAAAATGGCGTTTGAGCGTTTCTGAAAATGCGAAATTTTGAGCTACTTTCACAGAAAGCGGTTGTGTTTTCGAGAAACTTTACTGACATTATTTAAAGCACATGTACTCGGAAATATAATAATGTGAAAAAATCGCCGCTAATGTAAATATTATCGACGTGAGAAACATGTGAAAAAATTTACATTTTTGTAATTTTTGGAAAAACCAACCTATAGAGCAATATGGCTTTTATGTCATCTGATAGAGTATATTTACCACTATCCCTACCAAAAGTTTAAAGAAAAAATTGGAGCCGTTTTTTGAGAAAATCTTGTTTTTGTAATTTTTTAAAAGTGCACATATTGCAGGCACGAAATTAATTGCACGAAAACTACTAAAATTTGAGAAACATTTACATGACCTTTATGATAGAACTCAATATGCAGAACAAATTTTATTTGAAGAAAAATCTCTGTCTTCAATTTTGTAGTTGGAGAAGGACGCCGAAAACAATTCAAACTTTCACAATTTTCGAAAATTCAGAGTTATTCGTGAGAATCGGACCTATTCCATGTTAATAAGGGAATTTTACTCTATTCATACAAGAAATTTAAAGAAAAAAATTGGAGCCCTTTTTGAGAAAATTTTGACAATCCCCGGGGGGCTTCATATAAAGTACCTCCAAATTTTGAAGAATCGTTTTCAAAATCTCAAAGCTTCGACTAGAATCAGATCGACCGGGAAATATCCATTTTGGAAGAAATCGTACGTATGGTTTAGGCGCTAGCAGTGTTCACAGACGGACAGACGGACGGAGTACAAAATTATTTATTGTGGTACAAAATTAGTAGACAAATAGAAGATAATAATTGGCTAGTTGGATTTGAATTTGTGACTAGTGTGGGTGGCTTGGCAGACACTTTTGTTTCATGCCACACGCAATTTTTTTCTGTTTTTCGATTGCATTATCTCCGTTGGGGGACCAGATAAATTTTTGAAACAAATACATCTGAAAGGTCATTATAGTAGCGAACCGCTGTATACATTTCAACTTCGAAGTGTGACTCCAAGGGGATTTAAAAAATTTGTCAATATGTGCAAAAAATATCTTTTGCAACCGTTTTTTAATTGGTTATAGGTGAGTACAAAATTTTTAATTGTGGTACAAAATTAGTACATAATTAGTAGACAACAATGGGTTAGGTGATTTTGAATTTCTGAAAAGTGGGGGTTGTAGGTTGACGTCAAGCTAGCCCCCCACTTTGAATGTCGTTTTTTATTGGTTTATAGTTGAGTACAATTTTTTTTTATTTTGGTACAAAATTAGTACATAGTTAGTTCAAAATTATAGGCTAGTTAATTTTGAATTTCTGACAAGTGGGGGTTGCAACTTGACGGAGGTCCGGCTCTTGCTGAGTCGGCAATGCCGACGGCCCTTTGCTCTTGACTCGTCTTTTTGATGAACCCTGATTTACAGTGTAGTACAAATGCGTTAATAAAAGTAAATATATTCCATTTTAATAAACGAAAATATATTAAATGAGAGAACAAATGGCCATCTTACAAGACGCCGTACTATTCAGCCCATTCACTAAGTTCATGTGCACGAATAAAGTTACAGGAAGTAAATCGATTCAAGCGAAAACAATGTTATCAGAATATAATCGGAAATATTATGTTGGTATTGTCTTGGCCCAATTCACGTTTCTTTCGAAAGAGAAATACACAAAAATAACTGACTTCGACCCACTTCTAGACAAAAACCTGTAATATACGCCGGTAGTTCTTAGCGACCTCGCACCGAAGGATCGCGGGTTCGACTCCCGCCTTGGGCATATTTGCATTTCTATTCGTCCTTTCATCCCCTATCATCACCATATCATTTCATCTTCACAGTTACCATAACGTCACAATTAAAAAATAACAAAAACAGACATGCAATTCCATGAAATCCCGCGGTCTAGTTATTAGAATCGAATAAAGATACATAATTATTAATGTCAAATTTTGTGTGATGGTACACTTTAACTTTACACATTAATATATTTTTTTGACAAAACATATGTAAAAATTTTGCTTTTACTATTTTGTTCTTGTTTCTGAATAAAATAATTACATGAATGTAGCAATTTTTCACATGTTAAGTATAAAATTGAATATTGAAATTAAATTATTTGAGGAAAGTGACGATCAAATAATTTTCTTTACAAATAATGATCAGTGTTAAGTATTAGAATTAAATGATTGAAGTATTTGAATTGTAATTAAAATTTACAGTTTTAATGACATACAAATTCCGTGCATTGAAGTACATAAATATTAGCTACGTAATGTTAAATCGACGAGATAAAAACATTCGACATTCTGAAAAGTGGACAAAACTGTCAGTTTGCCGAACTTTACCATGCACGAACTTTAACGATTCATAGCAATAATAAACCTTTTTTTAAATTATCGTAGTAAATGTTGCTCTGTTGTCCAAAAAAAAACCAAAAAACTTTTTCGTTATAAAACCTTTTTGTTATAATAATACAACCGACATTAGATTAAAACAACAGATTCCCATTTATAATAACAGAGAAGGGAAGTTATTATCAGTGGCCTAGCGTGATCATTTTTCCTGGGTAGGGTGCAAAGCAGATTAACGTATTATTTGACACTCCTCTGTCGTCATTAACGAAGAGATGTTATTCTTCGATTACCCAGGGGATACTAGAATAACGTGAGTCACGGCCACCGAAGTTTTGCTAGTTTGCTATTTTGCTATAACTTCTAGGAGAACAAAGTATCTATGAGATTGTCGTCTGGTAAAGTCACATTTCCTTCAGTAAACAATAACACTTGTATTATCATTAGCTATTGATTAAATTTTAATTTGAACTAAACGCGATGAACTAACATTAATTTCTCGCCTGTCAGATACAAGAGCTGAAATTTTCTTACTTTCTTGATCTGGCTCGTTTCACTATAATAAAAAGCTCGTGCGTTCGCCAGTACTGCAAGAACTCAAACTGAGCTCTTATTCTTATGACGTCGCAGAGATGTCATCGTCACCTATACCGAAAGCCCTCTGACTGAGGACTAGGACAGTGGTCCGCATTCATGTTGGACAAACATTTATTTCACAGCCCGCAAAAACAATTTAAAAATAGAGAACCAGATGGGTGGACAACAGCTATTATAATTAAACTACTGATTTATTTTGCT
>JAHLJT010008446.1:68730692-68767471 GCA_031308135.1 Acheta domesticus | reverse complement strand
TATATAATGATGTGGCAAGTCATAAATTTGTCTATCAAATATTCTGCAAATTTTGCATCCTTTATTACTGAATTTTGTATACAGATATAAAAATTATTGGTCTGTAAAATCTTTGTGAAATGACGACGAAGTACAAGATGAATGATTGAAAAAGAGGTTCAGAAAAAACATATATAATATTGAATTAACCGACAAAGAAAGAACGGAAAATTTAAAAAACCTGAGAAATTGACACTGAAATGTAGTTTAAAATTCACATATTTTCACTAGTTTATTTTATGTTGAAAGTAAGTAATTATAGATTAATGGAAATAATATATTTTGATTGATTCTAACTTCATTACCTGAAAATTATTCATTGTAAATAAACATGACACACGTCATTGGTTATGTAAACGTTTGTATTGAACCAACAGAAAAGCATACCCAATATCATCATCCATTCTGTGAAGCAATTCACGATTTCAGAGCATGTATTCTGTGAAGCAATTCACGATTTCATGTGCGAGAACCATAATTGCTATTAACATATGAATGGACTTGTGCGCCAGGGAAGTCTTGGGTAGATTAACCTAATAATTAATTTGTAGTGACACCAGACCTGATAGAAATGAAAAGGAAATAATGATTACGAAATACAGTATATACATATCCGTTTTTATTACTGCCTGTCGACATTCACATGTTTATTGTTACTTTTATTTGTCAAAATTGGATTTTTTCAATTGCTTTTTTAGAAATATGTGTGGAATAAATGACATAAGAGATTATACTATTCCAATTTGGTCCACAAAATAGATTTTTAAATGTCTGAAGTTGTATAGATTGAAATGATACACTCCAATTGAAAATACCCTAACTCTCTCTTCTCAAATTTTTAGTTAGTAAAAAATAACCATTGTAGATTTGCCACCATGTAAGAACATTAAGGATGTTCCAGATCCCGGTATTTGGTCACAGATCGAATCAAATCAATAACTCATTTCAGTTCGCCGACGTTTCGGAATACTTTAATTCCATCTTCAGGGCTTACATTATACTCGTACAAAACATCATTCCATCTCCAAACATATCTTGATTATGCAACGAGAGTCCATTTTGTACAGCTCCACAGCAGGCCGAGGCATCGTGGCAAATATTTTCTCATAGTGATCTCATCATCCACAACGTAAAATGTTATTCAAAGTTGCAAAAACTAGATGGCGTGATTTTGACGGAAATACTTTTTGGGGGTCCCTGATTCCGCAAAAGAATTTATTTTTAAATCTTCCGTCTGTCTTTCTGTGTATAGCTCTAGTGTGACTAAACCGTTCGAAAAATTTTGTCCGATCGATCTGATTGAAGTTGCGGCCAATTGAATTTGAAACATATTTTAATTTTTGGGATGCATTGCATTAAGTTCCAAGATATTTCCAATTATTTTAAATGGCTCCAAATGTTTTCCTCGATTTCTAGCTCGAATAGAGAAATATAAGCTATTCGAAATGGAACATGTCGAATTTCATAGATCAAATTCTCTAAATATTCTATTCTCGCAAAAGTTAATTTTCTTGGAACCTGTATCACATCCCCAATATTGAAGTTAGAGATTTATTTCTTAGGCAATCAGTCTTCGAACATTGGGCGTTAAATCACTTGAGTTACAGTTTTTCAAATATTTGTACTTTTTGCGTAATTTTGATATATATATAGTTTCCATTTTTTGAGTGATGACTGAAGTGTTATTACGATAACATTTCAGCAATCCCGTATTATCATTATTATTATTATTATTATTATTATTATTATTATTATTATTATTATTATTATTATTGCTATATTTATATTCCACATTTTGCGCAAAGTATTGTAGAGGCACCGTTAGTCCCTAGATCTATTCCTTTGGAAGCTTGTTGCAACCAGGAGTAGACTTGATTAACCGACACATAACATCTCTAGGCGTGAATTGGAGGAATAATACAATAATAATAATAATAATAGTAATGATAATAGTAATGTGTACGATATTGTACGACCAACAAATTCAAACTGATCGCACGATAGCAGCAAACAAACCGGATATAGTCATCCGGGATTTGGAGAACAAATCGTGTTTACTTGTGGATGTTGCTGTACCTTGCGATCAAAACGTCGTTACCAAGGAGGCAGAGAAACGTCTTAAATACAAGAGTTTGGAAATCGAGATCAGCCGAATGTGGGGCGTAAAAGCACAGGTCGTACCGATAGTTATCGGAGCTCTGGGATTTGTTCCGCAAAATTTGTGTAAGAACTTGTCTAAACTCGTCACGTCACGAACACGTCAGAGAACATTGAAGTTGATAGACACACTGTGATTCAAGATCTTGAGCCAGGTAAAACTTACAAATATCTGGGCATTGAAGAATGTAAGACCATCTCGAACGACACAATGAAAGAGAGAATGCGCAGGGAGTATTATAGAAGAGTGAGACTTGTCCTGCAGTCCGCCCTAAACTCAAGGAATAAAATATCTGCAATAGGTAGTTTTGCGGTGCCTGTAGCCGAATACAGTTTCGCACTAGTAGACTGGACTGAGCAGGAAATTCGCATTATGGATCGAAAAAACAGAAAACTTGATGCTTACAATGCATCATGTTGCCCACCCCGGGCTGATGTACATAGGCTTTATGTGTCACGTAAGGAAGGAGGAAGAGGCCTGAGAAAAATTGAAGCCTCCTGGCACAATGCAATAACCGGGATGGGAAAGTATGTAGTCAGCCATCAAGATGACCCACTAATGAGGCAGGTTATGAAATCTGCCGAAGAATGGGAAACAGAGGCATTGTAAGTGTAACAAGAAGCATTGCGAACAAGACTATGCAAGACACCAAGAATGACAGAGACACTGAACTTCTGATGCTACTTAACATGAAATTTGAGACACAAAAAATGTTAATGAAATCGTGGAGAGACAAACCACTCCACCAGAGGCGTATTTAGGTATTCAGGCGCCCATGGCATGTATCGAATTTGCGCCCTGTCAGGATACTTCAAATTACAATTGCTCTTACTTGTTTTAACAGGTATACTTTAAATGGCGCCCCTTGTGAGTGGCGCCCATGGCACGTGCCATGTCTGCCATACCGTAGATACGCCTCTGCACTCCACGGACAATATTTGAAACGAATGGACAAGGTGCTGATCAATAAAGATCATTTATGTGGCTTAAACGGGGAAGAATGAAGCCAGAATCCGAAGCACTTCTAATAGCTGCCCAAGATGAGGCCTTGAGAACACGACATTATGATAAAGCGGTTCTCAAAATTTCCCAAGATGATAAATGCCGCATTTGCCAAGAACACGTAGAACCATCGATCATATTGTCTCAGCTTGTCCAATCTAGCAAAGGCCGAATACTTGAAAAGACACGACAGGGTGTGTAGCTACCTCCACTGGCAGATCTGTACCGCCCTCGAAGTTTCGAACACATGCCCCAAGTGGTACGAACACTCACCGAAACACGTGACGTCTGTTGGATTGTGTACGATATTGTACGACCAACAAATTCAAACTGATCGCACGATATTGGCAAACAAACCGGATATAGTCATCCGGTATTTGGAGAAAAAATCGTGTTTACTTGTCGATGTTCCTGCGTTCCTGCTGTACCTTGCGATCAAAACGTCGTTACCAAGGAGGCGGAGAAACGTCTTAAATACAAGAGTTTGGAAATCGAGATCAGACGAATGTGGGGCGTAAAAGCACAGTTCGTCCCGATAGTTATCGGAGCTCTGGGATTTGTTCCGCAAAATTTGTGTAAGAACTTGTCGAAACTCCCAGGTAATTCAAAGACTGGGAAGTGCATGAAATTGCTTTATTTGGAACAGCCCACATTTTGCGCAAAGTATTGTAGAGGCACCGACAGTCCCTAGACCTACTCCTTAGGTAGCTGGTTGCAACCTGGAGTAGATTTTATATTCAGCCGACACATAACATCCTTAGTCGTGATTTAGGGGAATAATAATAATAATAATAATAATAATAATAATAATAATAATAATAATAAGAGAAAATATATGGTGTTTAGTACCGCTAGTTTTTATTCGACAGGTATTTTGAGTAGAAGCGAAAACACTCGTTTGTCTGTGAGTTTATGCAAGATGGCCACGGGCTAAATGAAAATTAGAGGTAAAATACGACCAGCAATGATTATGTGGAAACCAATGTCTGAATCATAGAAGTGTGACAACTGTTGTTGCATTGGAATCAGATGTCGGTCATATCTATGCGTAGTAAATTCAAAACTCGCTACATGTGACCTCAGATATACGTTCTCGAAATTCACTCTCCCCGTTCCTTTCTGTCATGTGGTTTCCCCCACTCTTCAGGCATATTTACCTCGGTGGTTTCCCATGTTGCTTCACTCATACCCTCGCCCTGCGACTAATGAGTGATGGCAAAAAGCTTAAATTTTTGCTACTCACGTGTTCGTGTGTGAAGAAGGAATTTGTTCTTTATCTTCTTTCTTCTAGATATTAGGCAGGATTGTCTGTTCCAGTTTCACAAACTAATGTGCCCCTATCTTCACATTATTTTATTGGTTTGTAATACGCTTTTGGCAGTCTTAGCTCTTCGATCCTTCCTAAATGGTCCACTGTTTACCAATTGCACCACTCTCCCATACGTCACACACATTATCAATTCACATTATCACATTTTAACACTACATAACATAAATAAATAAATAAATAAATAAAGCAAATAAATAAGTTTTCAAATACTCCGTCATCAATGTTAAGTTCCTTTAGGTCTTATCGAATTTCATTTTTCGGAGAGTCCATCTTGTGCAGCTTTTTCACTCTTCTTGGATAGTTCATTTCCGATACTTAAATATGAATTTATTTCTTTTCCTACGTCTCAAAGCTAAATGATAATAATCGTGTCATTGTCTTCTAAATTAATCATGTACATTCTTGAGGATTGCGTAGTCTTTGACTCGCGCATCACACAACTTCAAACACTGTCGCGTGTATAGGTGCAACATATGTAGTGTCCTGTGGATGTGAGAATTCCATTGTAATCACTGACCACCTGATGAAAATGTCCTGTAGAACAAAAACTTAAAGGTATCAGGTACTGCTGCGTGGAAGTTAAAGGATTAATGCTATTTGAAGGGTATTCAAGACGCGGTTTTGTTTCTTCTAAAATTTTTAGGGACACCACTTTCGACATTTTGCATCTGGTTACGAATTGAGCATCGTTTAGAAGTCATAAAAATAATTTTTTTTGGAGAAGTCTTCCTTTCGTAACAGAATAAAATCAGTGAAAAAATTTATGATCCTAAATACTATTTACTGAACAACTTTTTAAAATTGTATTGCAAATTCGATTATATAATCTTCAAAATTCCAAAACTTAAGATAACTTGGATGTTTCAAGCAAATATGAAGAATTATTTCTTCCGAAAATTCAAAAGCATCACGGCACGACACATTTTCCAAAATCGATCTGAGAAAAAACGGTACTACTTCAAACCCTGCGTTGGCATCAGCTCAGAAATCGTCTTTCCGGCTGAAAAAATACTTTCTTAAGCATTTTAGGACTCTGAATATTAATAAGTAACATATGGTTCCTAGAAAAAATAATACGAGTTTTCTTCGAAACCTGGTTTTTGTACAAAATTCTACACTCCAGTACTCGGTTGCGAAAGAAACGTGCATGAGTAACATAGTACGGTCAAGTAATAAACAGAAAAAAAATATGTTGTAATGTGCAAAACAGAACCTGGAAAATTAAATTCTCAGACCTGGAAAACCGAGAAAAGACTTGAATTCCAAAAATATCGGATCGCCTCTCACCCCGTTTTTTCTTGGCTCACTTCTTCCTCGAATACAACTATTTATATTGTTATTTTCAGGAGCCACATTACCTTTGTGTAAAAGCGAATTTTGTTAGCATGCTATTTCGCAACCATTTCACTCATTTATGAACAATGTAGCAACTAAAGTCTTCTGATACGCTTGACGAGGTTATTATGGTAAAACAATATCCATCGTCGATTCAGAGTTCTATACAATATTTATGAATACTCACAGGTACGATATTATTTACAATGTAAATAAAGTAATAGAGACGATAATCGAATGCCATCGAGTAGAAAATGGAGAAGGAGTAACGGAATATACAGACATCTGATAGTGTGATGGTAGTTTGCTAATTAACAGCACTACCGTGGGCGGAGTAACGGTGCTCTAACGGTTCAGATTTCGCGAAATATTCAACAGTAAAGTTGAGGAACTCTGAACTTCAGCAAGTACTTTTATTTTTATTTTACAAACCAAGCACTTAATAATAATAATAATAATAATAATAATAATAACAATAATAATTGAAGCTGCAAGAATTGTAAAGATCAGGCCTAATATAGATATTTATTATTTCCACACTTACGTTAATGGAACCTGGTGGCAGAACACTAAAATTTGCATATTGCAATTAGGAATATTATTATTATGTAATTTTAATTTATTTGAAGACAATGATGATGATGATATTATATCAATGATAACAATAAAGGCAACAATA
Organism: Acheta domesticus; assembly: GCA_031308135.1. Classification (NCBI taxonomy): domain Eukaryota; kingdom Metazoa; phylum Arthropoda; class Insecta; order Orthoptera; family Gryllidae; genus Acheta; species Acheta domesticus. The sequence goes on along the minus strand of JAHLJT010008446.1, from coordinate 68,760,928 downwards.
ACAATAACAGCATTAATTCTACATTTTATGGCGGTCCTTAGTTATCATTAGTTAATTTACATTTAAATCTTAGAACACCTAGAGGAAAGGGTTCCAAGCTGTCGCGGGCAACTTATTCCAGTCCGCAGGCAATATATTCCAATACAAATTGGTGTATTCTTTTCTGGACGTTTACCCCGTAAATACAATTAATATTGCATTCAATATTTAAAAGAGAAAACAAATTATAAAACATGTACCACGGACGTTATCGTTTCTTGTGTGTCTGTTGTTTTCTTGGGCCAATTTTTGCTTTATTATATGAAGGTTCTACCAACTGAACTTGGCCGTGAATGACCAACCATTAATTTACACGTTTTGACAAAATTATATATTTTAACATAATTATTCCAATTTAATTCCTTTTCCCTTTAGATATTACAAACTGTAACCGAATCAGTTTGCCTCGAACTTAGAAGCAGTAAAAACATCATGTCTGTTTTTATTCAGAGGAACAAAATATCTTTAAACTTCTTTCCTATGAATTTGTCAAACCGCCATTGCTTTCCAAAGTGCAGATATGTAACGGGAATAGCACATTATACTATTTATATTATTATTATTACGAATACACATTATATCACATTATATTATATTATTATATGATGCTCTTTGCACAGAAAAACAACAATCGAAATTTTGACCAGAGTTTTAAACAAAAAATTTACGGAGTTGAGGCTCATAAATTCAATAACGCATTTCTCTTACGGTTTTATTGGTGAGATAAGACCTGACATTGAACCTAAAAACCGTATACCAATGATATTCCGGAACCCACAAAACACCAATGTGGCAGTGATAAAGGAGGACCCCAGAATAAATTGCATTACTAAAATTGAAGGAAAATAGTACAAATTTAAGAACTAATGTTCTTAATGCTGTCCCTTGTTCCCCGGCTAGGGGTTTTGCCCCTCGTTAATGGAGATACCTGTTTGGGATAAACTTCGCAGGCCGACGTGTATATCGACGCTGGATCTCGCCATCCAGCGAGGGAAGATCGCTGCAGTTGATGCACCAGGAAACACCAATCAATTATCTGTTGTCTAGTTTGTACTGTAGACCTATTGCTTCGTTATTTCCACGAGAGTGTGGACAATTACAATTTATCATCAGAGAAGACTTCCCTTGGGCGAGCGACGCGTCGTGTACTTTCATTCATCCCGATTTTACTGGCTGAGATACTCACTGACTACATTCGTTGATGTTACTTGGCTATCCGGGAGACGCCGCGCCCATTATTTGCCACCTGTGCCTTGACGCGGCGTCTCCTGGATAGTCAAGTATAAGTACTGACACCGGTCGCGGAAGCCTACCGCTCGCATTCGTTGTTGTTGTAGCGTCTGTGACCGGAAGGCCCTAGAATTCGAGAGTCAGTGGTGTGGGAGTTTTTACACTAGCTGTAAATTTTAGGCCGTATTCACCATCTTTCTGGAGGAGAATTCTAGGGACCTGCTGCTCTGATTGGTACTTTTTCGTGAATTCTTCGATTAATATCAGGCAAATGCCGGAGCATTATTCCAACACCAAGGGTCACGGATCGCGCGCGATCCTCCATTCATTGTCCTTATCTCATTTTCTCTTAGAAACACACACCCACAAGCATTTGCAAGAACTACACTACAGATTTTGGGAGAGCAGTCGGGTACTTCCGGAGCTTTCCCGACTCTGATTGTCCTCCGCTCGTGGGGAAACACTAAATATTCACTCTCACACTTTCTCACTCACTCTCAATTAGCCACTCATCCACCTAGCCTTCCTACCACCCTCCACTCCAGTAGAGTATAGCTATAAGAGGACAACATAATAGTTTTCAGGAAGTTTAGCAAAGACATGAATATCAGTAATGTAGGTTTTATGTATATGTGTGTATATAAGGCTTGATCAAAAAAATAGAATTCAATGGCTTAGTGAAAAAAGTTAGATTTCGATGTAAGAACAGCATCGTCACCAATAAAACCGTTTTTGAAATGGGTTTAGGGGTGCCAAAAAACCCATAAACACCCCAATTTCGGCCTTCTTTCGCTACTTTTTAGAAAATAACGAATAAATATTATTTGATGTTATTTTTATCAACGTATTTTTAGCTGAATTTGGCCCGTATTTGTGGCTCAAACAATACTTATTTTTCATCAAAGCCTACACTTTCCTGAATAAAAACTTAGAATGTAAAATAACCTAAAACATTGATTGAAAAACCTTTTCTTTTTTTTTTTTGCAAACCAGAAAATCCTATGCTTATTTATTAAATATAGGCTGTACTCGTTTCACGCACCTTCCCTCACCCCCATCCCCGCGTTGAGAGCCTGTGTTGCCGCCACTTGTGCTTTGTTCGGCGTCCGGCGCGCCGCTGCGGTTTAGCTCCCTGCTGCGACTCTCCCGGCGCACGCCGCCCGCCACCCGCTATTTGTCGCTGTCTCCCACGCACTGCCCGGCCGCGGGGACTGCTGCCATGGAAATTCTCCCCTTCCCCTTTCCCTCCCCTTCCACCCCTCCTCGCCCTCCGTCGTCCTCCCCTCCCTCCCTCCCGATCCCCGACCTCGTCGCCCCGCAGCGTACTGAGGCCCCTCCTCGCGCAAATTGGCTTCCGGCGAGTGGTGATAATTGGAGCTGCCGCATTACGGACGAGCTGCAATCATATGAATGAGGGATGATATTTGAACGCGGGAGGCGCACCTGAGATAGTGGACGCTGTCTGTATTCAGAGCGGCGAAGCGTATTCTTTTTCGCCCCACTTGTGTTGACGGGGCAGTTAGAAGTTAGTTTCGGTGGACACAGAATTGGTCCTGGCACGGGTTAAATTAAATCGATTCTTCGTCCCCATTGTTGAATGATTGCTCTTGCCCACTGTTAAAGGTGCACAGACGTATTGGACGGGACATTCACCTTTTTCTGAGTCTCTGACCCGTATTTTTTTAGGAAAACGGAACGCCAAAATGTCCCGTTTTTGTGACTGTCTAATCGGCATAAAGTGCCGTCAACAATTTTAAATTTATCATAATGTATTCCGTTGAGTATGCGTCAGTTTATAACATAGTAAGCGCGAATAGATCAAACGCTCGTGTACCATGTAACGAAAGTGTTTCTCAGACTACTGAAATCAAGCGGGAGAGATTCAAAGGGGATACTAGAAAGGGAAAATGAGCTATCACGTCATTTGACATGCTTTGTCGGGTCATTGCATATGGTTTATCGCTATCGATATCTTTACCCAGAAATTCAATGATCCAAACCTTCTTCTTCTGTGAGCTTCTGTGCGACAGCACGCATTCTTAATAGAGGAATACGAGCCAACTGAATAATGAATGAAAGTGCAAATGAAGCGAATGAGTATACTTTTTGTTCTTTAATGTTCCATTCTAATGTTATTTTCTGACATTATTTTTCTCCATTATCTGGTTTTCTTTAGAATAAAAAATTTTGTTATGTGCATGTGTCCCTTTTTAGTCAAAAATAAGTCACAATGTCCCGTTTATTATTTTTTTGTTTTTAAGATCTGGTCACCTTACCATTGTTGAATGGTTTGAGGTAATACTACTCTTATTGAGTTCCTCCTAACGTAATTTGTTTCAAAACCTTTTACGTTCAATCATTGAAAAATACAAAAATAAATATCTTCATCGCAGAATGAAAACAAATAAAATGCAAACCAAGTCTTTCAAATACACCTACATACTATAGCAGCATTCATCAGAATGCTAACGCTCTGGTAAAGAGCGTCTTTCTACAGCCGGAGCAACCGGCAGGACAGAACGCAAGAGCGACGACGTTCAAAACAAAGAGGAGTGTGGTAATGAAAAGGGCTCGTAAGTGCCGCGCGTCAGAAGACACATTGTTGAATTAACCAATGTTCTCTTCGAAAATGCGAATGCCTGAATTATGGTTGAATATATAGAGTGCAATACGAGGAACTAATGAAATTCGCCGCGTTGATACCAGTACATTTGGGGTACAAGAGTACATTCATGCTTAGAGAAACTTTTAAACACGAGGTTTGTGATTAGAGGACAACTCATAGCAGACCAGATTTAACAGATGTGTAACATCCTGAGCTTATGTCCTGTAAATGTGATTTTTGACATTATGATCCTATAACACTAGCATTCGAAACGAGTTTCATCGCACTGTGGGTACGCACTGTTACAATATAAAAACCTTTAGCGCAAAGGATGTCACAGAATCATTTTATCTGTGCACATGTGTGATTCTTATGTGATATTCTTGTAACATGCTCCATAATGGCATAATGGATGTGAGTTTAAAATTTATCGCTGTTTGTGACGACAAATACGCGTTTTCCGATTTAAAACTGGTAGTCCATAATATCGTTTACTAGGGAGTCCAACAATATTCATGTAAAAGAGAGGGCACTCAATAAGAAAAAACAACAACAAAAACGCATCAACGCATTTCTTTTTATAAATAGTTAATTTAGACTAACATCAGCTCTATTTCTTTCTTTTCTCGATTTGCGATTCAAGTGAAACGATTCGTTCAAAATGGAGATGATGGTCTGAGAGTATCTTTTTTAATTTAGTCGCTAGGGGCCGTCCATAAATTACGTAACGCAAATTTCGAGTATTTTCAATACCCCCTCCCCTTTTAACGCACTTCCCTATCTCTATGTAACGCAGAGTAACGCTGCCTCAGACCCCCTCCCTCCCCCATGTTACGTAATTTATGGATGACCCCCTAGACAAAGACACTATCATGCATGCGTTTCATGTTTTCTATTCTAAATTAAATATAAACGATACAACGGAGCAGTTGTTAGTCAAGTGATAAAATAAATCACAACAAATATTGAAAATTTTACTAAAAGGAGGACATTTAAAATACAAAGGAGGGCAAGAAGACGACTGACGTCATTGTAGGACTGTCCTCCCAAATGGAGGACGGTTGGCACCCCTACCGTTGACGAATATCAGAAGGAGCCACGTGTTCAATAGAAAAAACATCTATTTAATCCACAAGCTTTCAATACATATTAATTGACCTTAAAATTAAAGCATGTTTCTCTTCTGCTGAAAATGTTATACGCGTACGCTGCGGTTCTCCAGACGTGGCATCCATTTTGAAGAAATTGATGTAAAGTAGCGATTATATTGACCACCAAAAAGGACTATATTTATTTTAAGAACATGTATAATGCATGAGTTAATATTTCTAATGTATAATTTTAAAAATATTCAATATGTTTGTAACAAGTAATTTACTTCAGCTTCTGGATCAATGACCCCCACCTCGATCAGGTTTTCGTCCAGTTTTCCTGACCCGTTGAGCAAATGCTGGCTGCGATGGCCCCTTGTTTTGCTTCTGGACATTAATGTAGCTTCAGTATTTGCACATTTTTATAGCTCTCCTTTTGCTAGTTGTGGTAGGAGAAAGCCTGAGGTATGGGTTACTATTGTGTAAGCAGTACTAAATAATCAAATCTGTAGTTCGTTCACCGATGTGAAAACTCTGGATCAAACATGTCCAGTTCTCAAATGTTGTTAATCTCGCTTTGTTGGTACTTTAGGTCATCATTCAACAATTAATGGTTAAAGAGTGGGGAAGAGATTCCTAATCTTACTAAAATGTGCGCAGGGCTGTACTTCTGCCCTACACGTCATATACAGTTGTATTAAATAAAATAATAACATAAATTAAATAAATAAAGTTAACATTGGAGCGCAGCGCTATGAAGTGAAGCGTGATGTTGTACCTTATTCGTAAAGTTCGTCGTTACTTCTAACGTGGTCAGACATCCACGTAATTATATCTCGCGTAAGGACAAGACTTTACAAATGTGCTAAAACTTCCTAATAGAAGTTGCTTATCTCGTAAGGCGTTGGAGGTAGACCCAAATACGAAAATTCATTCCTTTGACACATTTAGCAATCATGCATCAGCGTTATCTTCACCAATGAAGACTCTCCGGCGAATGTAGCTCCATCAGCGGCCCCAGAACAGCGATTGACCTTTGTCAGAGATATCTCGCTGTAGTATATTGGTGCTCCAATTCCAGTAGTGATCACAGTCTGAAACAACTGTGATCATTTATTTTTTTGATTAAATTATTCCTTTTCACCCCTAAGCGAAGCAGATTCTGCACCCAATTCCTATTTTCCAAGCCCAACAATGAATGTAAGAAGGAAGAGAGAGCGATTGAGTTGTTCAGGACATGTGAACTGAAAATTGGTGGAGGGGGGAATGGTAACATGGTATGGTAAAAGATTGGCCACCTCTGAATACACCTACAAACTGCAAGGACATGGCTTGGCATAGATAGAAACGGGTAGATGGATTAATGGTGAAGCTGTCTTCTTGGGCGACGTTTGAGCGATATTAGAACTGTAACTAGAGGATCTTCATGAAAATCTACCGTGGAAAACCAGTGTTTCTCTTGTTTCAGTATTTGACGTCGATCTGTGCATTGATGTGTGCATGGGTTATGAGATGTATGCATGATCTTGATTCTTGACAAGCTTCTTCAACAGTTACACAGAAAATGTCGGGTGTCCCTGTTACCAAACATGTTTTCTGTCTATTTTACTTAGTAAATTACTTTATCGTGTACTGTGATGGTCAATATACACGTTTTCGGAGACCTTGATTCTAAAAAGTTGTTTCTTTTTCAAAACACCTGTCCGTCTGTGAAGAAAAAGTAACGTCTACGTCGCACTCGGAGTTTCCACTGAAATGGATATTTTTAATCGATTTGTCTAATATCATGCCCCCTGATATTTTAAATTGATCTTTTTTAATTTTTGGGAGTTCTTTACATGAAGTCAGAGGGCATTTTCGAAATTTTCTCAACAATTCACCAATTCTTCTCAATTTGTTTCTCGGATAGAGAAAAATACGTTTATGGAAACGATGCAGTCCCATATTTGGTAAAACCTCTGAATTTTGAAAATTGCGAAGGTTTAAAATATGTTATTTACTTTACTACAACTACATTGTTTAAGATATTTGTTTCTTAACGCAATTTGTCCATCAATATTACATCTTATAATAATTTTCTGTAAACTTTCTTAAATATTAGGAATAATCGTATAGAATTTGGAGTTGTGTTAGAATCGCTGCAACATACAAATTCTGTACTTGGAACATCCATTTGAAACAAGGGGGTTTTCGTAAATCACAAGGATAAGTCGTGTAGACTCCTGCTTCGTGAACCAAGGGTCACAATTAAAAATCCCAACCCGGGTAAGTATTTTTGCTCTTTAAACCCTTTATAAAAATAGATCACAATACCCTCAATTCATAGTCAGAAATCCACTTTTCTTTGAACTTTTGGATCTAAAATTAAAGATACATATTTTTTCGAACATCTTGCTCTTCCTTTGGTTAGAAATTTCTCTTTCTTAAGAAGTGTTAGTAAGAAAGAATTTGCAAAATTATATTACTTAACAAATATCAATAATACAAGAAAGTATGTGATGTTGTAGCATGATTAGCTTACAATTTTTACTCACTTAAATTAGTTAAAATGTATAATTGAATAGTTACCCCGAATAGAGATCTAACCCACAAAAGGAAAAGTTTTCAGAAAACAGGAAAAACCTCTAATCAGTGTAATTTAATTTATTTCTTTAAAAAACGTACATCCAACAATATATTATGAATTGTGAATCACTGTGAAGTCACATTTTTGTCAACGCTTTACCGCTTATAACATACTCGCATCGATCCAACATCTTGCTGCTAGAGATCACTAGTCACCAAAAGGAAAACTTTACCTAAAGAATAATATACTTTGGAATGGCCTGTGCACCCTCAGAATCGAGGGGGCTGTGGATTACGTCCAATAGATCACTATTCCACTGAAATCTCGATTTTCGACTTTTTGTGGGTTAGATTTTTATTCGGGGTAACTATTCAATTATTAATGTAATAGCTTCTGGGTGCAGTATCCCCATCTCAAACATGGTTTTCCTATTTCTCAGCGATGCTATGAGCAAAGGTTCAAGCCACTCTTTAGTTTCTGGTCGGTAATTATAGGTTCACTTTCCCCATATGTCACAAGCAGGTCCATCAAGCTGGCCCGCCCACCATAGCAGAATCAAACCAAACTAGTACCAGAATTTTAACTATTTTATTACTAATTTATTACCGCAAACCCGATTTTTTTACCACTCATCTTCACCCAAAAACGGGTGGCGGGCCAGCTTGATATCAAGCTGGCCCGCCCACCATAGCAGAATCAAACCAAACTAGTGCCATAATTTTTAACTATTTTATTACTAATTTATTACCGCAAAACTATTTTTTTTTACCACTCAACTTCACCCCAAAACAGGGGGTGGCGGGCCAGCTTGATATCAAGCTGGCCCGCCCACCATAGCAGAATCAAACCAAACTAGTGCCATAATTTTTAACTATTTTATTACTAATTTATTACCGCAAAACTAATTTTTTTACCGCTCAACTTCACCCCAAAACAGGGGGTGGCGGGCCAGCTTGATATCAAGCTGGCCCGCCCACCATAGCAGAATCAAACCAAACTAGTGCCATAATTTTTAACTATTTTATTACTAATTTATTACCGCAAAACTAATTTTTTTTACCACTCAACTTCACCCCAAAACAGGGGGTGGCGGGCTAGCTCCATATCAAGCTGGCCCGCCCACCATAGCAGAATCAATCCAAACTAATAATAATTTTTAACTATATTATTACTAAATTATTACCGCAAAACTAATTTTTTACCATTCATCTGCACCCCAAAATATAATTTTTAACTATTTGATTACTAATTTATTAGTCATCAGGGCGGCGAACCCGCCCTCTCCCTTATAGCGTCCGGTTCTAACAGTCTGCATTTTCTGTATTCTACGTATAGTACACCGTATACACATACATACGTATTCAAGAAGTAAAAAACATATTAAGGACCGCAATTCGTGAAATCTCACTATAAGAAATGTTAGAGAAAGTAAATTACTACATATTGTAATAGGATTTGTCCACTTTTTTCCGAATCAGGGCCACAATGCGATTTTTTGGGTCGAAAATTCCGTTTTTTTGTGGCGGTATTACATAACTTTCTTTATATTAAGCATTTTAAATTGGATAATTTACTTGGTAAGTTCTCTTCGTGAAGTACGCACAGAAAATAATACTCGGTAGATGTATTAGATTTCCTATTACAGGATCTCCGTTTCATCATTGTACACAACGTCTTCTTCTTTATTAAGGTTAACAACTGTTTTTCTTCATACAATACTTTACCGTCAGGATGATTCAGGAGATGTGGAAATCCAATGTACACAACGTAATGTTTGAAATTAATAAACTTTTATTTAAATAAGAGTGTTTTCTGCGGAAAATTCTACGTTTTCCGGCGCACGATTGCATAACTTTCTCTTCTTACGATGAACTTCGTAAGGAGAACAAAACAAAACCAACGAATGAATCCTTCATCGCATGCCAGAATCTTCCAGATATCTGGAAATTTCAAAGTTAATTTAATGTTTCCAACGTCAGTCTCGATTTGCAATTATTGGACATTTTAGACCAGTAACTGAATATCAACGACCATAAATAATTTTTGTTATACCAAATCCATTGGCGAAGTATCTACGAGTATAATTCCATTTGCAAAGCTTCGGTAATACCTGTCCCAGGCAAAAATAGCCAAGACCCGCCGGGTATTTAACCCTCGGGCAGGCTTTGGAAAAACCAGCAAGACTGTTAGAACCGGACGCTATAAGGGAGAGGGCGGGTTCGCCGCCCTGATGACTAATAAATTAGTAATCAAATAGTTAAAAATTATATTTTGGGGTGCAGATGAATGGTAAAAATTAGTTTTGCGGTAATAATTTAGTAATAATATAGTTAAAAATTATTATTAGTTTGGATTGATTCTGCTATGGTGGGCGGGCCAGCTTGATATGGAGCTAGCCCGCCACCCCCTGTTTTGGGGTGAAGTTGAGTGGTAAAAAATTTAGTTTTGCGGTAATAAATTAGTAATAAAATAGTTAAAAATTATGGCACTAGTTTGGTTTGATTCTGCTATGGTGGGCGGGCCAGCTTGATATCAAGCTGGCCCGCCACCCCCTGTTTTGGGGTGAAGTTGAGCGGTAAAAAAATTAGTTTTGCGGTAATAAATTAGTAATAAAATAGTTAAAAATTATGGCACTAGTTTGTTTTGATTCTGCTATGGTGGGCGGGCCAGCTTGATATCACCCCCTGTTTTGGGGTGAAGTTGAGCGGTAAAAAAATTAGTTTTGCGGTAATAAATTAGTAATAAAATAGTTAAAAATTATGGCACTAGTTTGTTTTGATTCTGCTATGGTGGGCGGGCCAGCTTGATATCAAGCTGGCCCGCCACCCCCTGTTTTGGGGTGAAGTTGAGCGGTAAAAAAAATAGTTTTGCGGTAATAAATTAGTAATAAAATAGTTAAAAATTATGGCACTAGTTTGGTTTGATTCTGCTATGGTGGGCGGGCCAGCTTGATATCAAGCTGGCCCGCCACCCGTTTTTTGGGTGAAGATGAGTGGTAAAAAAATCGGGTTTGCGGTAATAAATTAGTAATAAAATAGTTAAAAATTATGGTACTAGTTTGGTTTGATTCTGCTATGGTGGGCGGGCCAGCTTGATGGACCTGTCACAAGCATATATAAATTGCTGTTTTTAACGTAATGACTGTGAATAACTTATAAATATATTATCATTTTTTTTAACATTTCTAGTAATGTAATGCTGTATTTTTGTTATGACATTATCTCATTGTGATAGAATCTGATAAGCCCAGTGAAATTGAATTACAAAGAACAGTGAAAGGGGATGAAAGTTTCTAAATAATTATTGTAATACTTATATAGAAATTAAATATACTTATTTATTGTAAATATGTGTTGTACCTTGAGATTAGTTGTAGATGTGACTCAAAATAAACTGAGAAAGTATATAACAGGTATTTCCAAGTTTTTTCCATCGACCCCTTTAAAAGAATTGTTTGCCCTTCGTTATTCTCCATAATATACAGTATACATAATAATAACAATAATAATTATAATAATAATAAGAAGAAGAAGAAGAATACAAAGAGTTACTCATAAATAAATGCCTCAAATATAACCATTTCGGTTCCACCAATATATTGGTAAATATCTAGATTTTCAGTATTCGAAGACGCTTCCGTCTCTAATATTTCTATATACTATCTGCGTTTCTATTATTTGTTGTTGTGCAACGGGAAAGACAGGAGCGAATTTATCATTATTATTATTATTATTATTGTTATTATTATTATTATTATTATTATGTTTTGGCATTATAGAAGAAAACAGTTAATAATCAAGTTTAACATTTTTTGCAATCGATGGGATCTTGATTAAACCTGTCAATCAACGGTTCATATTCGGCTATAGACCCCCAATCGACCCTTTGATCATCACTGACCCCTTTCAAATCCCATCGACCCCTAGAGGATCGATACCGCCCGCGTTGGAAGCCCCTTCTCTAAACCGTTAAACGATTAAAGGCGAACCAACCCGGAAATCACCCAATTCAGAGCTACCAACTCATCCCGTTTCGCGCGTGGCCGGAGCGCTCAGCACACCGCCGTCGGCAAAGCAGTGCAGCGGTGCTCCAGCGGCCGCTTGGCGCCGCCCGTTCGCCCGCGCCGCCCTCGCCGCCCGCGCCGCCCACGCCGCCCGCGTCGCCCCTCGCGGGGGCGATAGCGCGCGCGAGCCAGTCGCTCAGCGCGTAACACGCGCGCGCGCTCGTTTAATTTATGTTTACATTTTACTGGCGCGGTATAAATTAATCATTCCATTTGATGGAACGCGCCAATATTTAGACGTGAATGTTTATCCGGTTACATAGTAATTTATTAAATTACATAGGAGCGAATGCGAGAGAACGGAAACGGAAGACCCAGCCAAATATATTTCCCGAATGAAAAATTGCAAAATACCAGTGCCGCCGCTGCGTAGCGTGGTACGTGGCTCCGCATTCCGACGCTGCACAGTAAATCCCGAGGGTCTCGCGGTGTTATTAGGAAACTTTAGCCAAGGGCGTTCATTGGATTTCAGAGGACGCGTTTTATTTTGATGGGCTTGAAATTTAAAAATAAAATTTTAGTCGTTTCTTGCGGTCTGATTTGATCGATATATTTGTGTGTACCTACGCTTCGTGTACAGAGCAAATTGGCTCAGGGCGTAGCGCGCTGATTTCGCATTTCGGAGGCCCGGGTTCAGTCTTCTTAGCCGGCCATCTTGACCGGAGTTTTCTTGGTATCTTTGAGTCATCCAGGAGGGGAGATTCCAATGGTGGGAAGGTTCTACTGAAAGGCCGTTGCCACGAAACCGGCGTCGCTAGCTGAATTCGTTAACTACGTGAAGTCAGGAAGTTAAGCGAATTCGTGACATCGCGGGTAGATCAATCAGTAATTAGTACGTCAATCAGAAATTTACAAGGTAACCAATCGCGAAGTAAACCTAATTTTAAAACCCATTCCGTCGTCTTAGAAGAACTGTAACGATGTGTGTTACACTAACTCTCGTAGTTTCTCTGTATCCGAACCAGAAATAGGGTGTACCAAGGGATTTTTTTTCGAACGAATTACCATCTAGGACCTTTTCCCTGCAAAATCTTAATGAAGATCACCGCCCTTCCCAACAACATCTCAGAAGTTGATTCTTCTGAGATGTATGTGAATCCAAGTGGCTATCCAGTTAGTAATAGTGGTTAACGTGTCCGAAACCGGTTACGACGGGGGCGAGGAAAACGAGATAATCAAGAAATTGAAACGACCAAAATAAGCAATTTCTATTGAATTGTGAATATGTATTGCAGAATTTTACTGCTTTTGATTACCTTCTAATTTTACTGAACTCAAAAGAAGGTAGTACTAACATCATGGATTAGGTATCTATTCCCTAAAAATTATATTAAGCAAATAAAATTACTAGTACTCCTTTATTACGTCACGTACACTGTGACTACAATAATTTGACATAAGATACAATCCATCTCATTGATCTTTATACTATGTCTTCTCTAATTATCTTTGTACAAGATCAGAAACATTTAAAAATGTGTTTTGGCACTGGCACGTCCGACGCGTCGGACAACGCCGCGGAGGTTCAAAAATATACCTTTAAATAATGAAGTTTTGTAATAAATAAGAGGTGATCTGTTCCCAAATTCTTTTCTACAAATCACGTTTCAGAAGGCGAGAAAAAATGTCCACTGGTACATCATCGATAGTAACATAACATAGCTGAAAAGCGAAAAATGCATAAATGATGCATGTCGTGTTTCTAGTATTTTAATCACAATCCATTCAGAACCGGTAATTCACCTGGAAGGGTCGTCTGAGAGAATTTGGACACCAGACTATTATTTCATTTCATGTACAGTTTTGTTTGAGAATGTTATGTACTCGGGTTGTTTTCATTACCTTTCTTTTAATCTTTTATCTGCAAATTCCACAACTCATCACATGTTCATACATGTCTATCTGTCAGTTCTCAGAAACTTATTTTATCTCGCTGGGGTCTCTGGGTTCGCAAAGCTCACGCGAGCTCTCCCACGGTAGAGCGCGTTGACAACCAGAGCCGACCGGCGCATTGCCCACGGAGCCTTTACGATTACTTTCATTTCCTGTGACACAATCCAAGCGGCCATGTTCACCTTTCAGAAGGACATTACTGATACTTCCAGCAATCGCCAGAAGCAAGAGTTGTAGCCGGAATGTTGCATCGTATTCGCCCGTGTTCTATACTGACTCTGTGAGAAAAATCAAAATTTCATTTACTTATTGAATATCAAAAATTCAAATTATGTGTGACGTACTATGGGGAGATATGTATTCTGTTCACGTTTTCTTGAGTTCTGGGATCCTACCATAACTCATACGCAAGTTGAATTTTGAATATAGGTAGAAAATGAGATTTGACAAGAATTGACAAAGAAATATACGCTCCTCTGTAATAAAAATTATTTGCAAAGCATGTCAGCAATAGCTCTTGGCTATTATCATTTTTCAAGTCCTTCGTGCAGGAATCGACTTACTGCCGGGAGAACATATAGGTCAATTATTTTAATAACTGTATTCCCTTCTGAGGTCTAGATAACATGCACAGATAGGGAAGCAAAATTTATGACCATAAGCAAAACAAGAGTCCATCTCAGCATTAGAGGATCAGGAAAGTTGGACGAAAAACATGATCGAGATGGGGGTCGTTGACCCAGAAGTTGAGGTACAATATAGGGGATGGGTAGAGTGCGTATTTAGAAACGATACGGCGTGCGAACTTGAACTGAGATTCTTTATTTTATATTTTATTCCATTATTCGTGGAATTAGCCCATTTCTGCCTGAATTTTTATTTCACGTAAAATTCAGAAAATTAATTGCTGAATTACCTATTTTGTCTAAAGAAACACATATCAAAAGCTCACATGTTGAATTTATTCATAGAAACAAAATTATTGAATGTTACATATAAGTAACGCTAGGCAGAAGAGGGGACAGGTTTAGAAATGTTTAACATACCATAACAAAATTCTGTTTCTTTTTAGTTAATTCATCTGTATCTTCTGAATTACACAGGATGTAAACGTTTTTACTTTCTACGGAATGTTACAAAACAATCTATGCACAGTCTTATGTCATATTTTACACAAATTATTCTTGTTGAGCTCTTGCAATGTATTGCTGCACATCGCCTTTTCTTGTCTGGTATCATTGCGACCAAACGGTTTCTTTCATCATACCTAAGGTCATCTAGCACGCTTGCATGCCAATGAGTTTACTGGCCTACCGGAATCTTTGGGACAGAAAGCATTTGATGTGAGATAAAACGTTACTATGTAACGCTTGAAATGAATCTGTGGTATATCTGCACCAGTTTTCCTACAAACCAGCCAAGCATTGTCAACAGATGCATCCAAAAGCCAGGTGAAGATGGGCCACTACCACTTTTTCCATCTAATGCTGGTTCTGTAAAGTGCGTATTTTCGTCCATTCGGACTGTACCTCCCATGTGCTGGCTGTATTGCTGAAATACAAATGGGCGTGACACCTGAATAGTCTTTTTTCTGCACTTGAGTATCTATTAACTGTACATAAAGGTTTTGTTCCGTAGCTGGTGGAAGCAATTGTTACCACAAAATTATCTAACCATCTCACAATGGTAGTTTAACTTTACTGTTCCTAAATTCATATTCGCCTCTCTTTTTCTCTTTTTTGCATTACTGAGATAGTAACAGATGGCCAATTCTGTTTTACAAGGCAAATTCTGTTTTTAATTGGGCAGAAACTCCAGCATCTGTAGAAGTGGAACTAGAACACTTTCCAAATGCTTTCTCGTACACTTCATTTTCTACGAGGATATTCCCCTGGTAAACCCAAAAATCCACTAGATAACCTTGGCTTGTATTCAAACACCATGCCTTGTAGCCAAAACTATTTGGCATTCCCTTCAAAAATTGTTTGCAACCATGTCGAACAGTAATATTTGATCATGCTCTCATCATAACCAAGGTTCTGTTAGGGATGAAAGTGTAGAGTGAATTGTTTTCTTAGTTTATCCATCAGTGATCTAAGTTTCCACATTTCATCAGCTGCAATCAATTTGTGTGTTGTGACATGAGTGCACAAATCGCTTTATTATTTCAAACCTATGTGTTCTCATTGAGTTGTATACCATGAAATTCCTCATATCAAGTCCTGAATATCAGTAAAACCTTCTACTTTGGAGTGGATTTCACCCTGACAGAATAAGTATTCCTATAAACTTTTCACCTCGTGATAAGTAATTTTTGGATCCGTGCAGTTATGGAAAAGTGCGTAATTCGTTTGCTTCGGAAATTAGAAAATGTGTTGTTTCATCATTCCAAAACAATTCTAAAAGTTCTACGGGGGATAAATTGCGATAAGCACTATAATTGCTTTCTGGAAAGGGAATTTTTTCACTTCTATATCCTCCTTTTTGCAGTCATTATATACACTTTTTCAATTGTGGAAAATCTTTCTGTCATTTCTAAATTTCCCCCCGTATCTTGAGAAGTGTCGTGTTTCCTTCAATTCGTGTTCCTCAAGTCCTATCCTATTATTATTAGATAAAACAGCTTCTGCTCCGGCTTGCAATTGTCGAGGACAAAAGTTGTCAAACATCCCCCACTATCTTCCTCACCAGAATCTTCACCGGATTCAACATTTGGTTCAGGAGGTTCAATAAAAAACGCCTATGCATCTAAATCATCTCTTTCTTCCAAACGTTGCACGATTTCATGAGGCAGAAAGACGTCTGTTTGAAAGACGTCTGTTTGACCATAATGTATAATCTGCCTAGCGTTACGATATGTGTAACACAAAATGTTGGTTCGATTTTGTTGAAGATTTGAGACCTAAACTTCTTTCACTAAATTCACAGAACAGTTCAATATGATTAATAATGCAGGCAATTGAAATTAAGATTCTAAATTTATTCGGGATCCTTTAAAAAATACTTACGTTTTGAAGTACGCCATAACACGGGATATGGAATCACAGATTCAATTTCAATCAACTCTACAGAGAGAATGACATCTGACTGAGAAGTAGAAAGATACTGCAGCTTAATCAACTATATTGACCAGCTCACTTGCATGAAGATAAAAATGAAGCTTTGCAAATCATTGCAATAATGCTATACGTTGCCAAACCTTGCGTTACATATATGTAACACTAGGCAGAAATGGATTAGTTGGCCCATGGACTTAAACACGATGATTCAGATGAAGATATTCCTCTTTTGTTGTGTTTTACATTTGTTAGGAAAACCCTTCGGAAGGAAAAGCAATATCTGCAAAAACATACTTACTCGCTCTCCTAATAATTAATTTATATTTCAGAAACTAATACACAAAACACAATGAGTGATACATTAATAGAACTGCCAGATCTGCAATTTGTGGTGGTCTTCTCATGCTGGCTTCATTGTAATTCACCAGTTGTAGAGGAGTTATTCTAAGAAGGAACAACTTTGGCAGGTCAGGAAGAAAATGAAGGTCATGCAGGGCGATGAGATTGCAAACCTAGTGATGAAGCCATGTACAAATGAGTGAACTGTAACCGAATGCACTGAAAAAATTAGTGTACGGACATAACATTGCCATTATGTTGACAGCAGTGACCAAGCAGTAGCTGTCCCTTCTATAGTAATCCCCGCTAGCGGCCCCTTCTTATAGTAATCTCTCTAAGAAAAGTATTCATCAATCTTGTGCGGCGTGCGTTATAAGTCAATAGGCAGCGGATCTACCAGATCATCAGAGCTTTCTGCGTTGGTAGAGCCAGTTCAAGAACACAGGAGAACCCTGAAAACTTTGAAAACGTGCAAGCACCGGACGATTAAATATAACCGGCGAAACAGTGAAGACTGTTAGAGATTTAGCGCACGCAAGTCAAAAACCGTGCTATCAATCGACCGTCGCCATCCCATCTAGTCAT
The DNA here is from genome assembly GCA_031308135.1 of Acheta domesticus. Classification (NCBI taxonomy): domain Eukaryota; kingdom Metazoa; phylum Arthropoda; class Insecta; order Orthoptera; family Gryllidae; genus Acheta; species Acheta domesticus. The sequence continues at coordinate 68,743,458 of JAHLJT010008446.1, read as the reverse complement.
GTCGCAGCGAACTGTTTCGAAGATTTCAGGATGGCAAGAACAAGCGGTATGAATAGGAGATAATGCAGAGAGCAATAGAGAATGATAATTTAGCTTCACGTCTAGCTTTCAGTGATGAAGCAACCTTTCTCTCAAGTGGGAAAGTGAATTGACATAATGTACGCATATGGGGAATGGAAATTCAAATCGATATGTAGGAACATAAGCTTGGTTTTCTGCGATGTCCAAAGCAAACATGTCCGGTCAGTTTTTTGGCAAGATCACTGTGTTGGGTATGACATCCAACTATTTACAGTTGTGGTTACTGCCACAACATAAAGACGATTTAGAAAAGTTCATACTCCAACAAGATAGTGCATCTCCCCATTGGCATAGAGATATGCGTGGTTTCCTTGATGAGGAACATTCACAGCAATGGATCAGTTGATGTGCCGATGACAATTTTGCGCTCTTCGCATGGACCTCTAGACCTTCCTACCTTAGAGTCCCAGATTTTTTCCTTTCTGGTGCATGTCAAAGACATTATTTGCGTACCACCATTGCCAACAATGAAGTTGCTACTGAGATGATTTTTACGTTTTCCATTAATCAAAAATATAATAAATGTACTTAATAGAGGAAAATAAAAATATTGTGACGACGTCGCACATTGGGAAAAAAGCCCGAAAAGCTGGCCAAAAGTCAAATAAGATGCCAATCGCATATAAAACATTTTATCTAGGGGTTTTGGGGTCGCTGAATCCGAATCTGAAGCCATATTTGTATTTTTTTAAAAATTGGAATACATAGAGGCAATAATGCATCAGAAAATTAATTTATAAATCAATTGACAGATGTATTCTACAAAATATTATTTGTCTGACTACTAATCTCATTCGGATGATAGTAAAAGCCAACAATTGATAGATCAGAATGTATTTTTGCAATATTTTAGAGTATTTGATCTATCACACATTATCCCTCAATTTATTTGTTAATAAGAAGAAAGTAATACTGGTTAAACTGGAGTTGAATAATTATTTTAACATTTCAAATGAAATACATTTTTAAAGTTTAAAGAATTATAACTTAAATTAACATGCTAATAGACTTTTCTGTGACACGCCTGGAGAAAGTTGTTCTATTATTTTCTTCTTGTTTCTCATTTTATCTGTATAGTATACATACCTCCAGGAACAGCTTCCATTTTACCAGATGAACAATGTCGATTCCCAATCCAGTTAGACACGAAGTACGTATTGGTGAATAATTACGAGAACAACTATATTGTATTTTGAACAAAATACAACACACTATAGTAAAACGCACTCTATAAAATGTAGACACGAATCACGACATCACTACATCCTGGGAGGTTTAGTACTGGCAGCTAGCAAGTGCCATCGTGCTGAAATCTACTGTGAACAGCGTGGCAGGAAGAGATAGCAATGGTTGCGCTAGGTGACTCGGTGGCCCCCACGCAGCACGCCATCGCCTTTGCGACGCAATTTCGATGAATGAACAGGAAGCAGTTGAAAGAGAAGGGTCGAGATATGTGCACAAAGCTTTCTTTGAAAGGTATTGAGAAGCTCGCAAGATTATAAATAAAACTAAATGTACAGTGAGCTCCGAAACAATGGAGGGGACTCAGGCACCCTGCACGCCTACTGCCGGGTTCATCTATTAATCACAATGTTTTTTGTTTTGACATGTTTTAATTTGTTTATATTTCTTGTATCGGGAAACTGATGATGTTTGAAACTGTTACACTTACCCTTTTGTTTCAAATACTCTTGAAAAGAATATCCTTTCAAGTGTAGTTTTTCGATAAAATCTAATAGTTTAAAAACATAATATTTAAGATATATATTTTGTTTATATTATTTGTCATACCATTCGTAAGTATTCAGAATATTCATCATCAATTTCATTCAATACTTATTGAGTATGTAGCAGACATGGTGGCGTTGACGGACGTAAAAGCTTTTGTTTTCTGCTAGTATATAATGAAATTTTGAGTTCCTTTTCAAAAACCAAAAATTTGGAAGAATAAATTAGTAAAATAAACAATTATAACAAATGTATACTAATCATATTAATGTTTTGCACTTTTTTCGAAATTTCTATAAGCTCATTCTCCGATGAACGTCAAAACTGTGATATTATTTGTTGTTCTACAACTGTATTAGCACATATTGTCAGGTAATTGTTACGGATGTTATTTAAAAAAATATACTAATTAATTTTTAAACACTGAAAAACGTGATAGAAGGCGGTAGCCTTAATTTTTATCCTGTTAGAATATAAAATTGTAATGTAAATAGAATGAAAGCAATTTTAATACCAATTAGCACATTAACAATTTAAACAAATTCAGTAATATTCACTAATTATCGATCAGATCTTTAAGAATAATATAGAGTTTCCAGATATAATTATAGACTCATTGAACAAAGTTAAGATTGGTGTCGTGGTTTGATACGCCAATGTATATTCCACCGAGCATCTGCTTTGAAATGTTTTTTATTGCTCTACAACTTTATTAGCAGATATTAGCAGCTAATTGTTATGAATATCAATAAAGGACATAATACTTGATAGTTTAAAACATGAAAGACGGCGGTAGTGCGTGGAACTTCTAACTTTTACCCTGTAAAATAAAAAAAATATATATAAAAATAAACGAAAAATCGCAATTTTTTAATATAAATTTCTCGTAACCGAAGCAAACAAATGAAATGACAATTACTCACCATATAGATTACACCTACAAGAATAACATAGATTTTACCAAAAGTCATTACCTGATCACTGAACAAAGTTATGCGTCATTGAATGCGGGCTTGCACAAAGCCTTCGAGATCAGACCCAAGAGAAGTAAATTTTGTCTAACTTTGAAAAAATATACAAACGCAGTCAGTGAACATAGGTTTTCAAAATTTACGACATTTAATGCAGAATTTTGTCCTCTTTTAAATGGTGTATGACACAAGTATGTATGTTGAAATTAATGTTTTGGACTTTTGGCCAGCTTTTCGGGCTTTTTTCCCAATGTGCGTCGTGATAACAATAAGAACAGACACGAAGTTGCTGTTTACAGATTTATTTAGAGACCTTCAATATAATATGTCCAACCGAATACCAGAAAACACCAGACCCTGCCAACCACCAGAAAACACAGCGTGCGAGAACACTTGCACCTCCCCTGTTCTCTTGACTCATGGCGACACCTCGCAAAGCCGTGGCTTGCAATTACAGCTACATGCGATGACACGTACCAACCCCAAGATTCGTCTCAAACTGGAATGCCCAGTCGGCAGTTTCCTCTCCTAGCGTATCTCGCGGCGAATCATGTGACAGTCTCTCCCGCTCTAGACTTGCCTTATCTCGTTACGGAGTTTTGGGGCCGGGTTGCAAAATAGGGCCCGCAGGCCAGCTACATTCGAGGCTGTCATCACTAGACCTCGTAATTTTGGGCACAAAAAAAGGTTTGATTTAGGCACCTAAAATATACAACAAAATTACGAAATGAGGCACTATTAGGCATGAAAATCGACATTTTAGGCACTTAAAATAGGTGACTAAATGACTAAGCAAGGCAAAAAAAAATAGAGATAAAAAAGTTACATTTCTGGCATCTAGAAATGTTCCCAAAAAGGATTAAATTAGGCAATTTTTACTGCGCAGGAAAAGTATTTTTACAATTACGAGAGAATCTGCCAGTATATTTTATTCAATTTCATAATTAGCAGTATAGTATATAATCAATATTTTCTCCAAATTTTTAACACTAAGACTGTCCTGTCTATTAAAATCATTTGAAGGCTGAACCCCTTGCGCGTGTCTAACCGAGCAAAATGCTAAGGTGCGTCAAGCTGGAACAGCCATGTCAGCACATCGGCACGAAACATGTCAAATTATTTATTGCTAATTAATTGGCACAATTTGGAATTAATTAGCAATAAATCATCTGACATGTTTAATTCCGGTGTACTGACATGGCTGTTCCAGCTTGGCGCACCTAAAATGCTACGACGTTACAATATACATTTAATATACATCTGTCTCCGTCTGTCGCTAGCTCCTTAGCCGATCCTTAGCTTTGTTGTGAAGAATTAGTTCTTTAAAGAAAGGTATGCACAATTTTGTGAAAAAAAACTAACCGTTTTGGCGTAATTTCTGCTTGAAATTGATTAAATTTATAAAAAATATATTTTCTAGACACTGCTTCAATATATTCTTTAGATTTTTCACAGATAAAACAAAGAATGCTTAAAAGAATGGCCCAGGTCTCATTTTGTTGGTATCTAAAGTTTCAAAATTTGCAAACAAATATAGAAAGAAATTATGCAAGAAAAGTATGTGCTGTTGTAGCACCACTAGTTGAAACAAACGAAAAATCTGGTGGCACACTACGAAAGAAACGAGGTACAAACGATTTAGGAGGATGGTTCAATTTTTTAACGATAGTTGTCGCTGTGGTGGTGGTTTTGTTGGTTATAGAAATCTTGTTACTGCCGCAATCCTTCAAATCTAAAACGTTATATTTTATATGATTAACATTCAAGACTAGAATTCATTTTTATGTGCCAATTCATGTATGTGTTATTTCCAATGAAATCACGAAGTAATTTTTCTTGAAATGTTTTTCATATTAACGAATAAAGTAAGTATTTTTTTGCGAACATGTGTATTTCCGCAGTTATGCACGTAAATATCAGTTATCTAGTATTTAGTAATTGCATGTCTTTTCATACCTTCTTGCTAAGAGAGGAATTAATCATGTTTCATCGGGTTTACATGAAGCTATCGCTTATACCTATCGAACAGTTATTTACATCATTCTGAAGTCAAAGTTCGAATTACTGTTGTAAGTACATAAATTAATTTTTTATTAATCTTTTTCTATTAAATGTTTGTCCTGCATTTCTTTACTCATTATGTCTTTTATCATTGTTACCATTATAAATGTGATTCAGAATGGGACAAAAAGTACAACTACTTTATTTCATGACAAATGACGATTTCTTTTTGCTGCGAAAATTCTCATTTTCGAGAAAATTGGATTTGTATGCTATTTCCGGGAGCGCAATTCAAAATGTCGGCCGCCTCTGCCGTAAAACGGCGTGCGGAAAGGCTCTCAGAGTCATTTCGTTTTTCCTGGGAAGTTATTAACGGTCAGTTGATACGTATCTATGAGTAAAAGAGCGCGTGACACACATTGGAAACAGGTGCAATATTTATGTAAATAATTTATATACACAACACTCTTCATTTAATTTATTTAAAACTACCAAAAATTACAACATATTGTTTTTTTAAATGACTAGATTAGTGTTTATACCTTTGATTTTCGTTATACCTATCGAGATTTAAATTGTATTCCAAACCCGTATTTACTCATTTCCTAATGTTTAGTCGTATAGTATGCAGGTCGGAAGTTTTGTCTATATCACATATCGATGTTACAATTATTTAGGTCTCTCTTTTGTAGTTGTATATATGTCTGTTATTTTTTTCAATATGTTGTCTTGCAAATTATTTTGTATACATTATTCAACAATACGCCTTTGTTTCTACACTAGGATATTGTATTTTAAAAGAAGCCTCGTATTGTCTGGAAATCAAAACAATAACTGATGTCTTGACTGAAAAGCCAAATACAAATACAATGTTTGATTTGGCACAAAAATAACATAATAAACGAAGAAATTAACATTTGTTGAATCGGAAAGAACACAAAAACAGTCTCAGCAGCAAAAGCTAAAATGCCCATGAAGTTTGTAATAACATATATTATTTCAAAATTGCTCTTGATTCTTTGATTTCTTTATTCACAATTCAACATTCAAGTACAGAAAAAAAGAGGAGGTAGAGTTTACAGTGTTCAAGATATGTAGTGTGCAGATTGTAGTTCTCCCACATACGTCACATAGTTTTTTTGTTGCAATAAAATAGAAAACAAATAAATATTAGTGCTTTTTTACGATAAGGTGCACACTAGCATCTGATCAATTATCGCCAGTTCTTACCGTTTGCGAGTATATACGTGCTAAAAGGACAAATTCTGTTCTTTTGATTTTTTATTTCGGTCAAAGTCCAGTAAAAAGCCTATGTGACGTACGAGGGAGAAGAACAATCTCTGCATGTTTTGTTCAGCTCCAGAATCCCTACCACACCGTTTTACTACACTTACCTGAATGTTTAACAAATGTACCAAGTTACTTTCAATATGATTAATCACAAAGCAGCTATAGAAATTTAAATTATGCATGACAGCTTGAGAAAATTTGCCCCCTGAACTAAATTAAATTTAGAACTTAAATCAAATGAAATAAACCCATTTAATTCTTTAGTTTTTAGGTTGTTTTTTATTATGTTCAATTTGGATTTCAGATAGAAAGTGTTTTATGACTCAGTATTTTAATCTTTGTTGATGTTTGATACTCACGATTTCGATTGTTTCAGAATTTGTAGATATCTTAAAATTTATTTTTATTGGTAAATATTTGGAATGGATCGAGTCTTCGAATACCCTGCATTTTCTATCCCTCATTAATACGTACCTAACTCGATAATTGCAATATTTTTGTTGTGTTTTGTAGTTTCAGGGAACATCTAAAAGCTCATTTTTCACGACATGAACGTCAAATTTCTTAGATAATCAAAATGTATGGATGCGAAAGTCCCAAACTATTCATTGATTTGAAGACAAATTTTTCTTCGAACGTATTTTTCGAAGAAAAGACGATTTTTAAATTATGAAGATATTGCATTTATTGAGCGACATGTGTACATTTATTAGATTGACAACGAACAATACTGTATGTTTTAATGTTAATAATTACGAAAAGAGAAATGCAATTATATTTCAGTATACGTATTTTAAATCTCTGTGCAAACATGAAGTATAACTCTAAAGACGAGAAAGAGAGTAGTGTGATAGGAATGAAAACAACAGACTGAGCCATTAATATGAAAAGTTTTATATTTCAAATTGAATTATATATAACTGAAACACTGAAATTTGTGTGGATCAATATATTGGCAAAACAAAACTATTTTTCTTACAGACTTTTAATTATCACGTGAGCGAATAAATTTCCTAATAAAATACAAATGACTTAAAGTTTAAAAATGACATTTAAATAAATAAAAGTGAAAGTAATGATTATTTGACGCTTTTTTTCTAGAAGATTCAATCGATTTTAAAAAGGTAGATCAAGGTTCAAATGAAGATATAATCCTATCACTTTAATGGTTTGGAGGGAATCTACACCGCAATCAACTGATTTCGAACTATATCACTATAAAACAGGCCTGCTCAACTAATTGGCTCCGAGCCGGCGAGCTGCGATCTTTGAGGAGGAGACGGACGTCGCTCACCGGCAAGAGAAATGACCCCGGGAGGGGAGTGCAGAGTATTTGAACGCCCCTATAGCCATTCTTTCCGAAGCGCATGACATGGCCAACGGAAATTTATCTTTCGCTCTCAGGCCTTCGTATGAGACGGTATGCGCCAATTTGCAAGACGGCAGGAATATGATTTGAAAGCAGTTAATGGGTTTCGTGATCGTAAGTTCATTATTACCTGTATTGAACTTCTTCCAAATACTTTTGTTATAGTAATTTTAAAAGTCAGATCACCAAGAAATGTAAAGTTACATATTTGCAAATTTCACTCACCTAAAATGTTTTAGTAAAACTATCTGCAAAAACATTGATTGAAAATTCAAGAAATTTCGAAAATATTTGTTGAATGAATTTTTTTAAATTAGTTATAATATTAATTCTTAAAAATATTACAAGGGATTTTTGTTTAAAAAATTACGAACCATGAATACTTTAAAAATAGATTGTAAAAGCACGATATTCTTGGATGTGTGGGGAGGATCCAAATTAAAATTTATTTGGGATCAAAATAGTTGCACAAAATATACTTCATTTGAACTTTTTGTTTACACGTAAGTGCATTTTAAACACGCTGTATAATTAAGAAATGATCCTATGAAAGACCAAAGAGTTTTTTTAAATTTATTATTAAAGTCGCATCGACTACTGAGGTCATTAGCGACTACTTTAAGTACAACTTTACAATATTAACATGGCAACTTTACAATAGATATGAAAATTTACAAATCTTACAATATATGAGAATATGTAGAGACAGACATTACAGGTATTTTGATGTTACAGAATTAGTTTCTAGTATCCATACCAATACACCTATTACAATTAGATTTCTTTAAGAATGTTGCTGTCTTTACAGAATTTTAATATTTTATTTTGGTAGTCGATGGATGACGGCATCAGTTCAGGGTTTTGCTCATCTTCTAGGCATGTGTGTCTGCTGTACTGAAACATAGGACATTGAGTTAAAATGTGTTCAAAGTTAAGAATGGTATCACAGTTCTGGCAGGTAGGTGGGGGATTTCCAGTTAGCAAGTGTTGATGACTGAACTTGCAATGACCGGTTCTTATTCTTGTTATTGTCACCTGATCTTTTCTTGAAAATTTTTTGGAGGTTTTCAGGGAGTAAAAATTGTTAACGTGTTTGTGTAGAGGGCTGGATTTCATATTTTTCCAGAGGTTGCTCCACTTTTCATCCATTGCTTTCTTGATGTGGGTCCATAAATCCTTGCAAGTGTGTGATATTGTTAAACTACTTCCTGTTTCAGGGCTTACATTTTCTTCTTCAAGACTCATTGTATTATGTTCAGGGGTTGTTTTGTAATCTGGTATCCAGGCAATTATAAGACTTCTTTTAGATTGTATAATGTCATGATATATTTCATGAATAATGTTTATCATTGGTAGGCCAGGGTAGTTATTGAGAATGTTGTTTATTGCTTCAAGAGAAGTGGAGAATATGACAAACTTGTTATTTCTGAGTTTCTGTGACATTTTGAAGGCTGTCATTATAGAGCATATTTCAGCTGTAGTAGTACTAGAGTAGGAATGCAGTCTGTTTATAATTTTAACATCTACCAAAGAGTTTATTGCTCCCTATTCACAGCTTTCCCTCACTGGGAACTTGTCACCGGGTCGGCGATATACGAGGAGTGCGTCAAATCGTTTTGAAGGTCATTCGCTTGCCCATTCGTCAAAAGGCGCTGTCTCTCGAGTGCTCGTTCTATACCTTCCTTCCCCACCACAAGTATCTTCCCACTCCCGCGATAACACCCACCTCAGCTCGGAACAGAGCTCCGAACCACCACGAGCGCTTGCTCTCGTCTGATGCCAGTTGGACAGGCCTGTCCTAAACAATGCTCAGATTTGGAAATAATTAGGAACAACAATAAGCAGTCGCGGCTGGTGGTTTTATAAATGGGGAAAGCTGCAAATACGTTGCACTACATTACATTACAGTGCATTGCATTGCCTGCATTGTATTTGTATTAATAAGTCTGATACAGACAAGGGAGTAGCTCCTGCCGCATGTTGGGAAAACTAGTTGAAGCGCAACGCTACTCGCTGAGCTGCTTAGTACTGCTATCTGCTCAGCACGGCCTTCTTCAGACCCTAGGCCCCACCCTTGAAGGCTGCCTAGCTCCACTTTCGTCCGCCGGTAAGCCTATGGAGTAAATGCATGACGCCATGCCTCCTCGTTTTACACAGGCCTTATGGCGGAATGAAGTGGGAGCCTAATGCTTCTCTCTTAACTGTCAACAGCTTCAATTGCTTTACAGATGGCCGTTAACGAACCGACAAAGAAAACGTTTGACATGATTGTTACATAATACAACTCAGAAATCCATTACTAATAAATAAATACATTTATAAACATATTATTAAATTTCTTTTGGAGGGCGATATCTGTAGGAGAGGTTCCGCCTTATAGCCTTTAATGACGAGCTGCGCCTGACAAGTGTATAACATGAGGTGTACTTGAAATATGGATCTCAAGAATCGCAATAGTTATGAACCGCCCAGTGAAGAGAGTGTACTCAAGATAGTTTTCCGGCTCTTTATCTCGAACAAGTCAGATTTAAATACAACTAACAAAAATGACCGAAAAAGGGTTAAACGAGAACTTATTGAAACGTGGTTTGCAAGAATCAAAATTGGCAGGGTCAGAAATTTTAGTTAGGGAAGTCTGTATCAAACAGCCACCACTTTTGGACGGTTAATTAGATTTTTATTCAATTCGCTAATTCCAGCAAAGCGGGCGGTAGCGCTGGTTCGTTTTAATTTGTTCGTTTCAGCTGCACTGTAATCAAATCAAAAAAATTTATCTCTCACGCTCAGCGGGTGAGGGGTTCAGAAGGTTGAACAATTCCTAAATTTAAGAGAATTCTAGCGTTAAAACTGTCGATTTTAAGATACGTTTTCAGAATTATTTTTAGTGAATTGCAGAAAATACAAATTTTGTGCATGCTACTCTTCGAGAACACATTCAATACACATATTCCTTCGTCCTGAATTTAGCAGTTTTTAGTAAATTTGGTATTTTAGAGTTCACTTTCGCTTCGTGGAAAAAGAGAAGATTAAGAATTCGGATAACTAGTGGTATCACTGAATAAAATTGGTACTATTAATTTCGTTTTTCTGACGATGACCTGTTCTCACGCATAATCTACAGAATATAAAATAAAGAATAGGCATCACTCAGGGGCAGACTTAAGTATCGCGGGACCTCTGAACAGAAAGTCGTGTTGGCGGAGAGGAGGGGAGCTCCGGAAAAAATCCTTCAACTTTACTAAAAAAATGATAATAATAGAATAACTTTTTGTACAAATGAAAATTACCAAATTGCTTATCAAATTAAAGAAATTATATTTTTAATACAAATAATAATAATGATAATAGTAATAATAATAATAATAATAATAATAATAATAATAATAATGTTGTTTGCTTGTACTAATAGTTGATAATAGTTTTGATTGCTTGTACTAATGCATGTTTACTACAGTAGACTTCCAGTAGTTGATAAATATTTATTTTACATATCGAAATACATTCAGATTTTTTTCGAATATTTTACGATTGACCAAGATTGTTGTTCTTCCATAACGCAACACATGAATAGAAAGTATTATTGGCGAGCGACCTTTTCCTTGAAGCCTTGCTGTCACATGACGAATGCAATGACGAACTGAATATGAAAACTATATCGGTGCGCGCACTATGAGAATAAGAGTAATAACACGATCAAATACTTCATAAAAATCGGAACGGTTCCATTGTTTTTGTAATTTTCCCCATTTCCTGGACATCTAGCAAAACTATAGACACCTTTAACGTGGATGGAGGTTCATATTATTATTTTTTTTTTCGTTTCTCCGCACACTGGAAATTATGATATAGATGACCCTGCACAGTTAAAAATCTCCCCTACACCAGCCCCTTAGAAAGTCACGCAGCGTGCGGCACGAACGCGGGGGCCCCGCGGCTAAATCCGCGCGTTTGGCTGGTGCGGCGAGGGACGCGTGCGCGTGTATAACCGCATCGCGCTCACCAGAGCGGCTGGCTGCGCACGGCTCCAGTCACATGCGGCCGCCCCGCCGCCAAAGCTCTGCGGCGGTGGCGGCGGTGAGAGCCGGGGCGGCGGCGGGGGTGGCGGCAGGGGCGCTGGCGCTGGCTGTGGCGCTGGCGGCGGCGGCGGAGGCGGAGGCGGCGGAAGCAGCTGCGGGGGCGCTGGCGGCGGCGGGGACGGCGGCGGGAGGGTTCGAGTCCCGACGATTGCAGGATTTTCGACACTACCTAGATAGCTAGGTCGATGTCAGCCGCACTCTGGAGGAGAATTCAAGTGGCCGGCTGCTTTCATCTGTTGTGTCATCATTCCGTGTAGTATAATCAGTGCGTTGTTTCTCCGATCAACTCCAGGCGAATGCCGGAGTCGTTCCCTAACAAAAGGGCTACGGACCGCACGCGTTCTTTCCATCCTCTTCCGTCTCCTATCCTCATCCTTTACGTTCACACACATTTACACGCACTACACTACTGAGCACATCGGGACACGAAACCGGAACTTAGACTTGTTCCCGCTGGGGCGGTGCCCCGGTAGTTCCAGATACCTGGATTGAGGAAACTTCGCAAGCTGCCATGTAGGTGGGCGCCAGATCTCGCCATCCAGCGGGGAAAGAACACCGTCATCTCAAGTGATTCAAACAACACTACACTCACGGGACTGACGAAATAGTAATTGACGTGCCCGGAAATAATCAATAATTTAAGTTGAGGAGCGGAAGATGAAATGGTAAAGGTCTCGCTTTAGAGATGACAACCAGAAGTGTTTCTGAAAGGATACTCACCGAGAAAATGAGACAATTACGATGCATAAGGACAGAACATGCCATATCACGTCAATAACGCACAGTTATCAATACATTTTAGTGATATTCGTATTAACTAAAGTATAAATGAAATAAAATTACGAGGAAATTTATATTTAATAAAGCTGACTATTTGTCTGTCTTTGATTGCACAGCTCCTATCCATAACATTCATAAACCAAACGAATGGAAACTGGCATCCCCTAGTGCCCATCCCAGCACCTACGATTGGAGCAAAACACTACACACCGCATCATGTGCCGTCTCCGTTCCCGCACCCGCACCATCACATTATTTCGATCCTCTGCTTTTGTCCCCACTATGCCAACATCTTCCGCCATTGCCACCATACCTCTTGATTTCTTTGCGACCTAATGTAGTACCAGATCCCAATCGCAGATGAATACCATAAACGGAGTTCAAACCCACACACTGTCCTGTCGTAGCATTAGGAGTAAGCTATTATTAGGTCCGTGTATATTTTACGGCCAGTAATAAATCACGAATAC
>JAHLJT010008446.1:68667942-68724806 GCA_031308135.1 Acheta domesticus | reverse complement strand
AAATATTTCGCAGATTCACCCTGCTCAATTCAGTTGTCCGTTGCCCGTGTAAAGGGCGAAGTGTTGTGTATACCTCCGCGCAAGTGATTGTAGGTCGATAAGTGGCGGATTTCACTGAAAATGCTTTTCCATGTAAGTAATAAATCCTTCGTTTTTAATAGTTTTCCAATATTTTACTGTTTAATTGAAAAAAATATGTGAATTGTACATTATTCGTATACCTTATTTTGGAACTATAGAAGATGCATAAGATTTTACAGAAATGCAAGAATGGCGGAGAAAATTTCAAGGCTTAATTTAGTATTAACTTAATGTGTTGGTTCTTTAACGTTTGTTGGACTGAATTCTATTATCGGAATCCTGGAGATAAATTTTTTTCAACGATCTTAAATCAAGAGATTTATCTTCTCGATAATTTTCTTAAAATTTTTGTAATCCTTGAAAACTTACTGGCTATTTATTTCTAATAGTGAGCTAAACGGGCGGGAAAGATAGCTTGCAAAAGCAACGATGGCCGTCCAATTGTTTTTATATCGTCTACGATCATTTTTTTTTTCAAACTGTTCTTACGAAAAGTCTGGCCAATTAGTGTAGGGTATAAACTTATTTTAATGGCAATGTATTTTCGGGTTCTGTTTCATTAGGACTGAATTGTGACCTCTCATTGGGCATTGCGTAGTCGTTAAGTTAATTACAATGCACATAAATGTAGAAATAATTATCAAATACCTGATTGTAGTTTTAAACGTTAATATGATTTGATACATAAAGCAGTTCATTGCACTAAAAGGATTTCTCCAAACTGAAGATTCCGAAGGCTTTTCTCGTTAGAGCGAATTCGTTGGCTTCTGCAAACCTTTCGCATCCCCCAGCAGTTCCTCGGCGAGGCCTCCATTTATATCGTTGAATCGGGGACTTAATGTAACTTGTCGCTTCAACTAAAACGTTCAGTAGAAGAGAAATACATAAAATCTAAAACTATTTAAAGAGTTCACTAGGTTTTTTTGTATTTTGACATCTGTTTCGCTCTCGGTGCACACGTGGCCTCGCGTGGTTAACAGAATAGACTGCTTTCAAATTTCTCGTCGAATGGCGGCAACAAATTGCATTATTTCATAACTTAAACTACGTACTTTAATGTGTATATCGCTGGACTAGTTGCCTTTATCGTAGGCGAAAATAGAAATTATCAAATGAAGTTTTAGAAGATTTGCGACAGAAAGTAATTGTATGACCTTTTTAGAGAATAACGCTGAAGAACAGCTTAAATGTGATCGTTTTTGTGCATATTATAAAAAAGCGTACGAATTGTAGCTGTATATTCTAACTATTCGCGTCATCCGTGCCATAAGTATTTTTTACGGCGATTTGAATTTCCAATGTAACCAGTTCATATCCCGCAAGTGAGTTGTATACAAGGCCAATAGGTGTTGGGAAATTTTGAACGGGAGTATAACATTATTAGCCACTAGGATTCATTAGAATGCCAGAGACTGTTAAAACTTATTTGAAAAAAGCTATGCATACGAGTTAGAAATTTTCAACACATGAAAATACTTTTAAAACAGCGTCTGCGCCGCCACAGTCACCTAGTTTTATAAATAAATGGATAAGGAAGGAGTAACAAAAGCGATTGAAAAAATTGCTAATCTTTGGGATCAGTGTCTACTTCGCTAGCGGATCAAGGGGGGCGGGCATGGGAGCCATACCTCCCCCCAAAAGGCCTCCGTTTTCGTTTACCTCCTTTATTTGGCCAAAGGGATTTAAATATTTATGTTCGAATGATGTAATTATTTAAACAATATTGTATAGTATATCTACATTACGTAAACAATATACAATATAACAAATATTTATTATTAAACAAAATCTACGATGCCTCTCCCCCAAAGATCGTCTGGATCCGCCAATGGTCTACCGGAATACTGACCCTGTTATTTCGTTGAGTTTCTTGGCTTGCCCAGAACTGTCTTTTTCCTCCTTTCATTTATAACGATAAAGTTTGTTATGGCGTCTGATAATTATCAGACAAATCATTCAGATTATAATTTGAATCATTTTCTGAATCTGTTTATATATTGTATATGCCATTAAAACCTGCTGGCACGTAACACTATGTCAAACGCGCAGATATGTAGGATACTTTACCAGCAGATAGCGCAAAATTGAAAACTCTTACTGTTAAATTTTAATGTTTTTTGACAACGTGTTATGAAAAAGTCCGAAGTTTCTTGCGAACCCCTTCGGCAGGTACAATTGGGAGGTGGTAGTGAGCGGGCGTTTTTTTCACGAGGCGAGGGGCCAACAGAGACCAATGGCAACAGCACGCCAACAGATAAGTGCGAAAATCAGCTGCCAGATTATGGCGACCAAGAGTTAACGAGGAACCGGATCGAACTCCGTCTTTAACCCTGCAGTGGTATCATGACTTTTTGAAACAAGTGGTAACGTGGGGTGTCTCCAGACCCCCACGCTCTTTCATGATATATGCTAAATTATTGAAAAAAAAACAATTAAAATATTCCTCTTAACACATTTTTGCGTGTAATTAAACTATTTATTAAGAATTTAGTTGCTAAACAAGTCTGAGAATTCATCAGGAAAGCATCTAATATTTGGAGTTAACTTTTCTACCGGTCTGCGCGTGTTGTCACATCCAAGCCCATGTTTCGTAGCACAAATTGAAATCTTTTCCAATTCAAAGTACAATGGAAAATTTCAATACCCATATTATCCACATTCCACAATTTAGCAAGATTCTGATGCCCTGATTTCTCAGATCCAGTGAAAATACGTAGCCCATTACTGCCTTCATTTCCGCTTTGTCAGTCTTATAGGTGCTGCGATCATTTTTATTCCTTTATAAGTCCATTTAAATTTTGATATTGGTGGATTCTCTAATTCTCTCAATCATATTCAAATTAATAAACAAAGAAAACCTTATCCTGGTCTTTTGGAATTGCGTGCAGACTGCTTTTTCTAGGGCGGTGAGTAACGATATTCTGTTCCCGCTTTCGGCAAAAGTTGGCGTATTCTTCAACTCCTTTCTTAACATATAAAGTGACCTCAAATGTTCATAGTACTTCAGTATTAATTTTGAAGGGGCATCCTAACGTAAAAATACAGTATGCAATACGTTGCCAAAATAATAGAATGTACGAGACTGAAGACATCTTTGCTAAGAAGGTAACGCGGGGGTCACTGGGCACCCCAAACAAAACAGCTTGTTACACGGATAAAACTCACGAAATTAGTAAACTCAGAGCACACTAAATATCATTATACAAAAACAGAAAGGAACTGAAGCAATTGTCAGGGTAGCCAACGTGGGAAGTACAAGAAACTGGAAGAAAAGATCGTGGGGGTCCCACAGACCTCCGCGTTACCACTCTCGGGTTAAGTCTGCTGCTGCATTTCCCGCGTTTTTTTTCCCGTTTCATATCAATTTTACTCTTTTATTTTCGTCTGGTTAGAAACAATTTAATCGTGGGAAATTTTGAAATATTATATCTCAATTAATCTGCTTCCAAATTTTCAATTACATTTTTAGAAGTTTTAAAATATTTGAATTCTGTTCTTTCCAATGACCTCCTTTGTTATTGTAATCTCTAGGGACCGAATTTTGACCTAAAACATCGCCAAAAATGATCAATAAAATGCTCGTAAAATGTTTTCAAAATCCCCGTAAGGCAAAGGAAACGGAGGTAAAAAAATGTAATCAAAAACCATCGTCTTCTATTCGTTAGTGCGAACTAGGCTTTCAAACTTTTGGTTTGGATTGTTATTTACCAAAAAATCTGTCTGTATTTATCGCGAAATCGGCTGCACCGCCAATGACACTTAGGAAGTCACAGACACCTTAGATTACATACTCACAATGGTTGACATTACAACTTCTAAGCGAAGAAATCGAATAGGCTACCAGGTATAGGTACTCGGGAATTCTGCGAAGAACATTTGTTACAACTCGTAAATATTTGATTCAAGAACCATTAAAATGATTCTAAAATCGATGAAATCAGCAAATAATGCATTAAAAATACGGAAAAGGTGAATAAATTCCTTGTTAGTCGAAATCGATGAAACTATTTTTAAAAAAAACTTATAAATGGATAATTTCTTTTAGTCACAACCAGACCTCGGAATTTTAGACACAAGAAGTTTGATTTAGGCACCTAAAATACGAACAAAATTACGAAATTAGGCACCAATAGGCATGAAAATCGATGTTCTAGGCACTTAAAATAGGCTACAATATGACTAAGCTATGCAAAAATTGTACATGAAAAAGTTATATTTCTGACAATCTAAAAGTGATCCCAAAAGGATTAAAGTAGGCAATTTGTATTCTGCAGGAAAGTATTTTTTACAGTTATGAGACCAGTATGTTGTATTCACTTTCTTAATTAGCAAAATAATATGTAATCGATATTTCCTCCAAATGTTCTACAATCAAGGCTCTGATCTATTCAAATCATTTTGAAGACTGAAAACGAACTTTTCACCGATACAGATTTATAGGAGCATATACATTTAGTCACATTTTTCATGCTCACTTCTCCTGGAAACTTCTTCACTTCACCCTACACACACACACACACACACACACACACACACACACACACACACACAAAACTTGTACCGCACTACTCATTTGACCATTGGGACCATATTGTGTAATCTTCGCCTGTCCGGCATTTGCCTGACCTGTGCCTTTCCAACCCTGGACTTCGAAGATGACGCGCTGCGGCGATAAGCCTCAACCTGTCAACCGCGCAGCTGCACTAGAAATGGGTGCAATTGCGTAAGAAGACACGCTCGTCTCCGATCGGCACGCAAACATTCTTATTATAACTGCAATTTTTGTAACTTTGCCTCTCAAGGACCGTCTTCACGATGGAAGCCCGGATGGCCCGTCTTCACGATATTTCGCGTCTTTCTCAGTCGTGCCACTAGATATCGCATGATCGCGACCGTATCAAGCAGTGCTTGCGTTCGTGTGACTTCTGGCAGCACACAGAGAGAGACGCGAAATGCCGTGTGATATGCCGTCGTAGCCATAGGGGCTTGAGAGACAGTTAGAAAAACGCACAATATGTTGACTTGCCAGGGCTCTTTGAGTTCGGCATTTTGGGTCAGAGGTTTCGGTGCGTGTCGATAGCGTATTCGATGACATATTTGCATTTCGGCAATTTGCGTTTCCATAAAACTAATTTCAAAATTTAGCATTTAAAATATCGTTCTTGAAAATGTTTGTCAGTTTTAGGCAAAAACCTATTAAAATAGGCATGAACCGCCCTCTTTTGGACATTTTAGGCATTATTAGATGCTTTCCGAAGATCTATTTTCTCACGATTTGTAATCATCTGTAATTATTTTCCCCAACATACTAAAGGAAACTAAATAGGCATTTGTCCTAAAATCCGAGGTCTAGTCATAACAAAATGAATTTCTATACTAAATGGCACTTTTCTAAAGTGAAAGAAGTCATTTCATTAAAATCTGACACCTAGTAATCTCCTTACTCGAAAACACTTGCAGCTTCTTGGCAGGTGTTCACTATTATAATTCGAATCGACTAGGATTGAAAAAACCCGCAAAGAGTGAATTCTTCTAAAAGTAAAATCTCTTCAAAGTCGGACTGTTTTCGGTTATGGATTCTTATTCATTACATATGAAACGAACATTAAAATGATACCACGCTATATACAGTAATAGGGAACGTTTTTCGCTTAATGTATACTATACAGTTGGTATGTCTTGTTTGTGCAGTCCATAATTTGCTTGAAAAACAATAATTTTAAGTGAAAAATTAATACTTATGAAAAATATACAAGATAGAGTAATTCCAATTAAATAAAATGTAACTTTGTACACCTGGACAAAGTGGCCTTGGATTTGAAATTATTCAACAGCACGTAATTTTTTTGATGTGATAACTTTAAATTAAACTAAAACAGGTCGTGACATATTTGAAGCTGTATGTGAAAGTGTTGAAAACATGAATTCTCCTTGGGAAAAGCTTCATTCTGTAGCAACTGACGTAGCACCGCAAATGGTCGGGAATAACAAGGGTTATTTTTCGGTTAAAACAAAAGATGAAAAGAGACTACGGAAAGGACATGCTTATAATCTTCAGTACTTCATTCACCAGGAGACACTTTGTGCGAAAACAGTGGAACGTGAACATATCATGAAGGTTGTAATATATTGTGTAAATTTTGTTACACCACGGTGCCAATCATAGGCAGTTTACAGGATTTTTAAGAGATTTAGAAGCGGCGTATGGTGACATTTCATATCATTGTACGGTACGATGGCTTAGTGGTGGAAAAGTTCCTGATGTTTTCTTCGCCATTCGTGAGGAAATAGCAATTTTTATGGAAATGAAAGATGATGTACAAAATCCACAATGGTTGGCCGACTTGGCATTTCTCACTGATATAACCAGACATTTGAATGTAGTAAATATCTCTCTTCAAGGAAGAGACCAACTGACTGTTGGAATGCGCGAAAAGATTAATTCCTTTATGGAAAAACTTCGTTTGTGTGCCAGGCAGTTTCGAAGTGGAGATTTGACATTTTTTGACCACCTAGTTTCTCTAAAACTGTCTCCTGATTTTTCCTTAGAGGTGTATGAAACTAAGAACTGCAAATTTTTACTACCCTTTTTCCCTGTCTCACCGGATACCATGCCATCATCGATGCAGTAAGAAATAATAGATTTGCAGAAATCAATACTTCTGAAGGACAGATTTGAATACTCTCAATTTGTCGCGTTGGTATCAAAATTTGCAAATGGGTCTTTCCCATGCGTCATAGCAATGCAGCGTAAATTATATCTATGTTCGGCTCAACATGTTGTGAGCAGCTTTTCTCTGCAATAAAGAGAATAAAAAGCAAAGAAAGAACCAAATTTCAGGACCATACTTTGAAGAGCGTTCTGCGCATTGCCACAGCCCAAGGGCTGACACCTAATGTTGATTCACTTGTGAAGAAAAAGAAATGTCTAAAATTACTTTAATAAAATATATTTGAATTGAATCTAATTGTACGTTTTTCTGTTGAACATCAAAGCTTATTTCTGAGTATGAAACCCGGTATGCTTCACTCCCCAATCTAATCGCTCCTTGCTTCGGCCATCAGCTACGTAGGCGCGATGAAGGGACTGTCGCAAAGGCCAACGCAAACTCACGCCCCAAGGGCTTATATTTTGCCAGGTACCGGCCAGCGAGGGTTGACAGCAGTCTGTGCCCGCCAGTCTCCGCCAGTGCCCGCGGTGGTTCGCGGGCGTTCGCGTGCCCCCGGGTAGCTGAGTTGGAACACAGTCTAAAACAGCCTGATCTGTAGGATGCTCTCTCCTTTTTTGACCATTTTCTAAAGACCTCTACACAAATATAACATACTGCATGTGGCGCTCCATATATGTCCTGATAACCACGTTTAATTCCAAAATATGCAAAATAGACTTTCAAAACGAAGTCGGTAATGTTCCGTTGGTGTTCATCACAAATTTGCCACAATATAACAAAAACTGTCAGGACTGTTCTTACTACCATGACTAGCCGTGACTGAACACTGACTGCTAAACTAGTCTTATCTTGATAGCAGCAATGCAAACACGTGCGCTTCCAATAAAATACACAGTACTGCTTGTCAAATATTTTACCAAAGTGTATATTACCCGCTTTGTTGACCTAATACTATCTCATTCTAACTTCCTGCATCCCTCACATTTCTAGATTCTCAGAGCTTCATTTGCATATATAGAGAAAATGTTTAAATGTGAACAAATAGTGGGTGATACGGCATTTTTTATTGTTTTTTCTGGAACATTTCTCCAAGTGCAGTTCAAATAATATTAATTAATAAACATTGAGAACCATGGACGTGAGGCGCGTAGGAAATTCTGCATAAAGGACATTAACAGAAAAAAGCACTTAAAATTTACCAAAAAATATTGAAACAGTTCCCAATAAATGTGGAACTAATTTATTTTTACTGATGAAATGAAATTTAATATTTTTGGCGCAGATGGGAGATGTATGGGGCAGAGTAGGAGGAACTCCGAATTGCACGAACAGAACCTCCAGCCCACAATGAAATAGAGGTGGTTCTGTACTCGGTTGGGGTGTAGGAGTGCTTCTGGTGTGGGGAATCTTCACTTTATAAATGGTGCAATGGACCATGCAATGTACATCAATATTGTACGAAGTAAACTACACAAAAGTGCTGAAAAAATGGATCTGAGACAATTTCATTTTTCAGCAGGACAATAATCCAAAGCTTGAAACATAAGAATCTGGATCCTTTCTAATACATCACGATATCTGTAAACGCCACCACAATCTCCAGACATTAATCAGTTTGTGTGTGTGTGTGTGTGTGTATATATATATATATTGAAGAAACATTTGAAGAAAAAATAGGAAGAGACCAATTTTGTTTAAAAATTTTCTTAAGCGCAGGCTCTAGGAGGAATGGGACAGTATCTTACCACTTATGACGGCAAAGCTCATAGAATTAATGCCAAGACGTATGGAAACCATTATAAATGCCATAGGACATCTCATCAAATATTAATTTGTTTAGTTACAATTTTATTTCATTTTTAACCGCCCATCATGAACCTGTTCCAATACTTTTGGCTCCCTTTTTTTGCGAACTAAAGTTTGTAAACTTCGTTTTGAATTTTCCAGGAAGTTATGTTTTTGTTTGGTGATATCAGTTACCCAATATAGTCTACATTGTTTCCAATGCGACCTAAATTTTAATTTGTTTTATTTTACACCTGTAATTTATTCATTTTCAGAAATTTCCGAGGTGTTCCAATACTTTTGACACTGACTGTACATACCACACAAATTTGAATTTTGTTCCTCTCACCTTCCTTTTTCTTTACGTAAATCATTATAAGCAATTACCTTAGCCATACACGGCAAAATATTGGTTAGTTTTGTTCTCAAGGAATGAAACTCTAGCCGATTCAACTTTGTTTTCTCGATTTGTAATTGTTACGTCTCAAATTGCTCGTGTTTAATACCAATCTGCTCGTGTTTATTCTAATTTTGAGTGTTAGTACCGAATTAGAAATTGTTTGGTTTCATTTTGAAGTTGAAAAGTTATTGATTTCTCTCTGA
Organism: Acheta domesticus; assembly: GCA_031308135.1. NCBI lineage: Eukaryota > Metazoa > Arthropoda > Insecta > Orthoptera > Gryllidae > Acheta > Acheta domesticus. Next base: position 68,715,666 of record JAHLJT010008446.1, on the reverse strand, counting down.
AATCTAGTTCTACAAAATGTCAGATGCAATTATTTACACCCAAACGCCAGATATTTGATTGTTAATAAAATTTCAATTTGGACTAAAAGTTTGTCTGATATTTGACTTCTCAAATCGGAAAACATTGGCGCGGGCTGGACTGTTGACGGTCGCTGGTCACGTCATGTGTCGCGTTGGACATGCGCAGGTGCTGGCCGGGCTGCGGGAGCTGTTGCGCCGAGTGGAGGCGACGTTGCCGCGCGGCCGGCGCTTCCTGTCGCAGCAGCTGGACTCCGCGCTGGCGCTCGCCGAGCGCACTGCCACGGTCATGTCCTTGAGCCCCGCCCTGCCGCCCTTGCCCGCCCTCCCGCAAGACGACCAAGGCCCAGACGGTGAGTCAGAAGCGCACGGCTGCCACCGCGAAGGGCCGTGCCAGGCGACACACAGTGGAGCAGGAGGCCCTTAAAAGTTGGGAATAAATATTTTGAGTGAACAGGAGAATAGTAATGGACCGAGTTGATAACAACGGATAATAAATAACATAAATAAAGCTAAATATAAGAATATATTTATTTTCAAATTGCAATGCATTCTACCAATGTTGCTGCAAAACTTTCAGATCGTCAATGAGGTGAAGATAATACTTAATGATTATTTTTATGTGCAGATAATCATTGTATGACCTAGTTCTTATCAATATAATGAATCTGAAGACTCATCAATGTCATTTTATTCTTCTGTTTCACATTGCGCTTGTCCACGCAACATCATATTTAAAACTTTATTGGAAGTTCAATTTTCTTTCGAGGAAGTACTAGCTTGTGATGATTGGGTCAAAGGACATCAGAAGTCGGCAAAAATGTTTTTATTGATTTTGTCTGACACACTTAACGAGAAAAGTCTTCTCTAAATTGCGTAATGTCCTTATTCCGTGCCGTAAAGAAGTACGCAAAAACTTGCACGTTTTTTTTCGAAAGGGGGCGAAAACGCGCAAAGTTTCTCAAGTAGAATGTATGCTCATTGCAAATTAACAAAAACTGTTGCTTGGACGTATTTGGAATGTAACTAAATCTTTGGCAAAATTGCCAGAAATTCTTGAATTGATAAAGGTTTGACAAATATATTGTAGTAAGATTAGACACTAAAAGTTCACAATTTTATGACAATATACTTTTACCTACTTTTCCATGTATCAGCCATGTTAATGTAGTTCCACAATTCCTTAGCGTTTACGCTACACAAACTCAAAAACTAGAGCATGCATTCATCGCGCCCTACACAAGTTTACCTTTGACAATGCAAAACTCATCGGCGTTGGCGCATGTTTTAGATAGAGCACTCTTCTTGTACGCAGCAACAATCAGTAAACATGAATCGGCTGAGTTTTGATTTTTGAATTTTTCTAACGTTTTACTGTCTCCTGCTCCACTGTGCGACGCCCGTAAAATGTTTACGGTCTCCGACCCTGGAGCGCGTGCTGCGAGCGGTTGAACGGAGGCTTGAGGAAGAGGATGGCAGAAATCAAAGGCAGCTGTAATTGATAAGAAAATGCAGCGGCACATTCCTGTAGTTAACTTGGGGTTAAAGTCCTCCAAATGGCTTTCCAAGTGATTTGGAATTTCTCGATTCGATCTATTGTTTTTTTAAATTAACTGAATAAAAGAAGGGAAAAAGTATTGTTTTAACATTTACGAACCCCCCTTGAACTTAAATGAACGAACAATTGAAATTTGCAACTAAAAGCACACCGTTTAGTTAATAAAACGTGTTCTTTAAATTACTTTTCATGTTGTGGACTTCCTACGGAACAAACGGGCAATTCTTTTTTTAATGTACGTGTTGCCACTCACAATAAAAAAGTTGGCAACATCGTTGACAAGACTATCATTAAGAAAAATATTATTTTTAAGTCGTGAATCCTGAATGTTCTCAAAATATATATAATGTACGTGCGTTAATATTTACGTTTGAGATACTCCGATGAAATTAAAACCAATTTTCTACGAGATTTTGTCATAATTGAATTTTCGTTACATATTAGTGTATTTCTTACAAATTCATTAAATTTCAACAATATTTTAAGAAAGGCAAAAATATAAATATTTTAAAAGGTGTTTTTCGTACATTATTATATAGTCTTATTTTGCGGAGTATTTATGGGTTGGAAAGTTTGATCTCGACAAAGCCGAGAAAGTATTTTGGCGGACGATTACTATGGTAACGTAATTAGTCAATGTAAAACTATCAATCGAAACATCTACAAATATTTAAAATTTTATTTTACATCAAAAACTGTTAAAACTGACCTGCAACGGAGAAAAGTGTATTCTCGGCACCTTTTCTTAATTCTGGGATCCCTACACTAAACCATATTGTTGAATTCTGAATACAGAAAGGAGGTTTTGGCAAGAATTGTTATCGAAATATTCGGTCCCATGTAATAAAATCAGTTTTCAAAGGCAAATCAGCTATAGATATGAGTTATCCCTCATGTCCTTCGTGAAGGAAGTATTTCTGCCGCGACAACTATAATTGGAATAACGATATTTTTCACTGAAATCCTGAAGACTTGCACAAATAATGAAGTTCCATTTATGTCCAGAAGTTGAACGAGGGAGCCCGTCTCAGTATTGCTTAAGGATCAAGGAAACTGGACGCCAAACCTGATAGAGATGCGGTCATTAACCCAGAAGCTGAAGTACAATGCTTGTTACAGATTTAGAATTATACAGACCATATAACACATGATTGTTAATTCTCGGTATAGTCTCTAATTGTATTGAAACAGTTATGCAGCCGAAAATATTTTACTTGGTACTTACTTTATCTATTTTAATCCTTTAATGTTATTTGACAAAGTGTTGTAAAATAGTGTTATGTGAATTTCTTGTAGCGAGCTCTTGATACTGTCACCTGATGAATGTGATTACTACGTCGGTGTTATACTTAGACATTGGAGTTTCTAATTATTTTTCTAAGAAAACTGAATGTATTTAACTCTTTACTTACTTGATTGCATTAAATTAAGACGATTAGACGTTTTTTCTGAAATATTATTTCTGGAACGTTTCCTTTAGTTTTCCGTGGATTCACCTCTCGTACTAGGGGTATCAGTACGAACTGAAGTAGTGTCCTCTGTAACTGAAAGATAATTTTTAGTTTTGTAAAATCCTTGTACCTTTGCTTTTGTACTCCGCCGAATCTTCCATATATTCTTCAGTTACACGAGAACTTTTCCATCCATCATAATTTTTAATATTTGTTAAAGTAGCTCCAGGGTCTGCTGATAGCGTAACCACTCTAAAATAATGTCCAGTATACTTATTTAGATTAGGAAGTTTAAGAAACTGGAACTCCGCTTGGTATTGTACCAAAAGAAAAAAAGGATAGAAAAAAGGAATGGCAACCAATTCAACGGAGCAGTTAGTATTTCTATAAAATATGAAGAGCTTGTCATGTGTGTACTTTACCTCATATAACCATAATTCTGGTAGAGATATCAAAATGATATCGCATTCCACGGTCACAGTAAAACTCTTCGAGCCCTCGTTTTAGTATTACGGAGTGTATTAGAGCAAACCTTCTTCCTCAACATATTCCGTTACGTTGTGGAGTCCTCTTCCGCATACACCTGTGACACGAATAACCAAAGCTTCAAATGGCGCTTATGTGCGAATCTTGAAAATGCATGTTGCAAATTTACAGAGAAAGGAACTTTACACCGCTTACTTTTATTAACATGGTCATTGGGTGCTGATCCCATAAATGTAGGATTTCTTCTCTATTAAGAATTTTGTATTTTTAGATTCATGTTTTTTGGACTTCTCTTCAGAAATGATTTAACTTTTTGATATTTGTGATAAAAGTTTTCTTTTATAACTGGGGTTGATTTTAGCGTCGAAAACTTGTTACAGGAAGTTGATTTCTCTCCGGGACTATAGTACAACCGGCTCTCTTCAGTTTTTACTGTCTTCCCTTGTCAAGCATACGTCAGCATAGTTGTTTCTATTACTACTGTTATATTTTTCTTCTCAATTGTTAGAACAATTCATCCTCACATTCGTATTGATCGTTCGATTCTTGAGGAAGTGGGCTCTGAGTAGCAATTTCTCCTTCCTTAAAAATTTCGGGAATATAGTGCTCTACAATAAACGAATCGTCAAAAGTATCCTCTAATATCACAGTTTAGAAATTATTGTAAAAATCTATATGTTCAGTAATTAAACAATTGTAACTGACAACTTCAGAGATAATGCAGAACTAAATATGTACTTGTGTCGAAAACGGATGTATTATGTATTGCAACATAAGCGTTTTTAAACTACTGGCGTACCCGTGCGAGAACTCTCGCATGTTAAATCCCACCCTTTCCCTATCCATTAGTCTATCCGTTCCATAAAGGAGAGGAACTACTAATGTACTTACAGAATATCAAACAAAATAAAAATGCAATTGATGTTTGAAACAAATTTTCAATTAAAGTTTATTCCACATTATAGAGAGATGTCCTTGGAACAATTCATTCTTCTTTAAAAACATTTGAAGAAATTTTTCAATCTTCCTTGAGGGTTAGCTTTTCGCTTTCCTTGATATTCAAATAATAGAAAAGGTTTTTACTCTTGAGAAAGCCAAGTAAAGTAGTGCAAAAATACCGGATCAAGCAAGAACAGACCTACTCATTGCAATATTATTTAACTTTCCTTGATTTGTTATGAAGAACCAAGTGGGTTTTGGAGAGTCAGGGTGCCATCTTGCTGGGGTGAGAAAATTGAAAAATTATTGTTTACTAAAAAGTATTGAATTATTTTCTGCGTCCTTACGTACCTCAAGAAAACAATTCCGAGCCAAAAAATAATCAAACTAAAGTTTTCACCTTTGAGTACTAAATACCATTTGTTAGCATTAGAAACAATTTAGTAGGCATTAGTAAGCCCACTTCGGTACATGGGAATGTTGCTCAAACTATGTTTGCATTTTTAATATCTTAACGAACCGACACCTTGAGTTTAATATCAAACGGTGTTTTATTTACAATATGAGTTTGCAGTTGGGCGTTAGTGTACATACTTCCAGATATCGCCAACATTTAAATCGTGGCGTTTGGACTGTGATCGTTGGCAGTTGTCGGGTGACTTGCACTATTCTTTCTATAATTTTAAATTTAGTTGTTTTTTTAATTGATTCACGTAGTATTGTAGGCTAGCGCGTTTTGATTTTTGTTTTTCATTTATTTCAAGCTATTTTACTTTAGCTACTTTAAAAAGTTTGTTCTTTGTGTTGTGCCATAGCACAAGTTTTCCCCCACTACCTCTGCGTACCCGTGCGAGAACTCTCGCATGTTAGACCCCACACTCATCCCTATCCTTCTATTTTCATTCTAAGAGGGAAAGTAGTTAACGAAACGTGTTTATTTGTATCTATACTACTATACTTTTATTCGTATCTATAAAGGTAACTTGCAATGTTCTAACACAATTACAAATAAAAATAAAAAACAATGCAATTAATGTGTAAAAAGAAATTTTCAATAAATATTTATTCAATATCGTGGAGAATTTGCTTGGAACAATTCCCAACACTTACTTAAAGACATTTGAAGTAATTATTCAATATTCTTTGTCATTTAGGTTTTAGTTTTTCGTGATAGTCACAAAAATATTAGCTTTTTACTTTTGAGAAAGCTACGTGTCTGAACTCGTTGACTTGAAAATTTCATCGAATGATAACAAAAAATATTGGTACGGGTAAAACACACAGTCTTCACTCTTCACTGAACACCCACATCCTTCCACAATTAAGTACACAGCACTTATAGACCATGAAAAAACGTTAATTGAATAGTTTCACTACACGCATAAGAAACAATCTTCATAGGTATAGGTCTCAAGCAACTATAATAGTACTTCTAGTTGTTGCTGGAGAAAAATTTTGAATTAATGATTATGGAAACAAACCTCGTCAGACTGCACAAACTACGGTGTTAACAGAAAACGTAAATAAAGATTGTCGAATCTAAGCCTTCTAAGCGTGTCGCCACAAAAATTGCTACCAGCAGGAAGGGCTGAAATATTGAGGTGGCCTTAATGGTATTAAAGCGTAAAACGGAAAAATTAACTGAATGGATCGGAGAATGTCTCATCTTGTAGATTATAATGTGAAAAAACGTTTTCTTTGGTCTCAAAATTTTTACTTTTTAAGGCTCTAAATTGCTTCGTTTACGAGTTATTTGCCGATATATGTTGACATGTGATGCGGGTTGCATTTTATATTAATATTTCGATGCGTTTTTTTTAAGAAATCATCCATATTTTTGAAGTCAAAGTGGAATTCGTCAAGTCTCCGTGAAATTCTTTCTTTGGAGCCCTCATTTATAAAGATTGGTTGCGTGCGAGAGCCGGAACCCAAAGGTATGCTACTGAAATAATACAGGAGACGATTGTTAATTGCTGTTACAAGCATTTTATTTTTGAATAGTTTTCATTCAGTAGTGGTCAGGTGTGGAGTTTAACCTGACTGCAGCTCTAAGTGCGAAATGAAGTAAATGAAGGTACTTTCTCTTTTTTTTTTTTTTTTTTTTTTTTTTTTTTTTTTTTTTTTTTTTTTTTTTTTTTTTTTTTTTTGTAATACACGTTTTCATGGTTACTATTGCTAATTTTATTATAGATTTCAAATTTCGTTTCCTACTAAAATTTTAACAGTACATAAATTTTCCGTTTATTTGTGAGTCTTGTATCAGCAAACTCATTCCATCTGTACGGCAAAAATGTACAGGACTATCACGTGAGGGTGCAGAACGGGAATTCGGGTATTTAAATTTCCCTCGCCGCGGCTTATTAACATTTGTTTCATACGAAAATTGTTAATTATTTGACAAAAATCTGAAATCCTCCCAAATGGTCAGCTTGATCTGCCCCTGAATAATAAGGGCTTTGTACTGTACAAGGTATAATGAACTTGCTGTCTTTTGTGAGGTGTGAACGAGACCAACATGTTGCAATCGACTCTTGGCAGCCTTTTCTTTCTCCTGCCTCAAGTTCTGGTGATTTTTACAACAATGATGATGGTCGTAATTGGCCCTTCTGATATCAGTGCCAGTGTATCCCATTGCAAGTCTTGTGGCGTGGTGCGAATTTCAGCTGGTCAGGCAAGAAGAACCTCGTCGTACCAACGCCTCTAGCAATAGTAAGTAGAGAATTCTTTGAAGTATATATACATTTCTTATTTTGGATTTTAAATTTTCTGATGTGAATCTATTCGCAATCTTTCCCACATCAAGTATTTCGATTACTTGAGGTGCATGAACTTTTCATTACATGATACTTTACCTTTCTGAAATGATTTTGCAAAAATGTTTTACCAAAACTGCTAGTATTCGCAGAGCTAGAGCCATTTTTCATATACGGAGTAAAATATAAATTATACAGAACAGGGCAGAAAATTATATTAAAGTTTAATGAGGAAATAAGTTTACAAAATGATGTAATGTTGCATGTCGTAATTTCTTAAAAATGACCAGCAGGAATGTACAGAAATGCTCTTTAGCAGCGAAATTAATTCTTCATATTTATGAGAGATTTTCCCGGGCTGGTAGACTGTTGTCCCAGTTGGTATTGAAGGGACAAACTCATCTTGACTACGGCCGTGAAAACCTAGGTTGCTATGTTCAAATTTATTTTTTCTGCAAAATGGGCTTTTCTATTAAATCGCCGGTGTGCCAGGAACTACTTTATTCCAGAAACTTGAGATAAAATGAACCACAGTTGCATGGCATGCGACCTCTAGGAAAGGAAGTGCGTGCATTTAATTTACTCTGACGCTTTGTTGTTGTTGTTGTTGTTGTTGTTTTAAGGTCGCATAAACTACTAGGTCATTAGCGACCACTTTTGGGTTTAAAATTATGGTATGAGGATGAAACGATCTGGTGATGAAAGGTGTGAAAGGACGAACACACACAACCATGCCCGAGGCGGGACTCGAACCCGCGACCCCTCAGTCCAAGATCAGTACTGCTTCAGCGATCTCGGCCGCGGGGCAGACTACTCAGACGCGTTGTTATCTTATAAATAGTACTTGAAAAGAAAGTACAAAAATTAAATGTAGTCATGGAAGAACAGCTTAGAAAAGGGTCATAAAATCCTTCTTCTGATAGTTGCATTTCTTGAAAAAATGTAATAGAAACTTCTGGAAGATAAGCAAACAAAGATTTAACTTGGAAAGTGGGTATTGGAAATAGTCGAACGAGGAAAAAAAATTCTGAGTATTATTTAGAAAGGTATGTTAATTTAAAAGCTGAACGTTTTTTCTGCTGCAATGGATCACAATGCTGTTCAGAATCTCTTGAAAATGATAACTATTTTGAGTAGTCCCGAGATTCGTGCATTAAATTGCATGAAATTAAAGGAGTCAAAGTACGGACTCCTTTTTGAATATAGGAAGTATTTTGTGGCCACGCATTAAATCATCTGATTTAAAAGTAAATCTGTATAAAAATACTCCAGAAAATGTTAACATCTCCAATTATTAGGAAAGCTCCAACGAAAATATATATCGTCAAAAAATGATTAATATAGTCTGAAAATGATTTACGTGTAATTTTGAAATCATTACAGTAAACAGTTTGGAATCCAATTTAACTTTTCTAATTCAAGAAACCTATTCACCATTTGCACTAGTTTTTCTTTTAACACTAAGGCCCGCAATTTACACACCCGAACACAATTTCCTAGTGTTGGGGACATCATTAGTTCTCTGCTGTTTATTGTTAATTTCACTTTCATTTATATTTATTAAAAATACATATAAAATTAAATTAATTAAAAATTAAATGCATCTGAAGATGTATAGTACAAATTATATATTTCGTCGTAATACTAGAGCCTTCACACAAATTTTATCTTGGTTATTTCCTTAGAAGTGCCGTTAATACAAATGGTTGGGAGTAGTGGTCCCACCATTTTCTTTGAATTTTTCGAATTTTTCCTGAATTGCACCACTCGCACTTTGATTCATAAAAACATGAATTTTCATGCATTACAAGTTTTTATTGCTGTGGATACTTTTCTTAATCTTGTACTGATGGTTAATCGAACTCTGCTCCCATCACCTCTTTATTTTTTAAGGCCAATATTTCTTTGAAAAATTCTTTCATTATCCAGTTCTTTAGAACAGTTTTTTTTAATATCCTTAAATCTTGTCCGTAATCTTTCCACTGTGGTAGAAAGTGGTGCGGGGTTTTTGATATTCAATACAAAAATAATGTGTAGTCTAATTGAAATAGTTAAAATTATTTTCCACCTGCCCACCAACAGCCAAAGTGGACTGGTGATAGCTGGAATACGTTCGAAAATGCTTTTAGGCAGTACACCATTGGGACTAGGTCTAAGCTCTACAGTAAATAAAACCATATATCCACTAGCGGAACTCTACGCGAGATAAATCAGAGGTCTGTTGCGGGTACACAATCTGCTACACCTCGAACCTACTAATTTTCTTTATAATCTTATCAAAATTATATCGTGTGAAGTAGATTGGAATTCTCGAAATGTCTCCGAATCCGGTAATAGTTTTACGTAAGCATGTTCATTTCTGGGGGAGAGCGTGCTGGAATGAAACTGAATTTCTATACAGTCAGTACAATGTATTCAATTTTTATGGGTAAATAATATTGTGATATAAACCGAAGATTTTATCGCAGGTGCTGTGGCTGCGTACCAGGAGGCAGTTGCTGCGATATCACGATCTAGAGGACGCTTCCCAACCTACGGCTCGTGCGCAGGTACATCATTGCAACAGGGCAGTTTTTAAATGTCTATCAGGGTAGAAACATCAGGGGAATTACCGAAAACATTAATTTTTTGAATTCTTAGAAAGAAAGCCATCTATTGTTTTTAGATATATTTAACAAAAGTTAGAAATTAAATTTGTACGGCAATTTACTATTGGAAAACTGCAACGCTTTCTCCTAATATAACTCCCGAAATGTTCAATAATAAAAAACTAAATTTAATTTTACTGGGATTCTTTTTCAAATAACTGTATCTGCTGCGTTCATCTGCCCAAATTTCCTTCAATCAATCAGTGGGCATGGTCAAACCAGCAGAGTAGAATGTTGTGTTAAGTGTGTAAATTAGTTACGTTTGGGATTTTTTTCAGAACTGGTTCAGGTTCTTAATTCGCTCACAGCCGTTATTCTGAATCTGTAGGCTGCATTCTAAACATGTTATGCGTAGATTATACATTTGGGCCGCAGGACATGTTTTGAATGTAGGAATTTATTAGGAAGTTTTACAGATGGGAACGTTCGTTGAAAGAAACTGTACCAGATACTGTACATTTGAATTGACAAAGACATTGAATCTTCGCTGCATTCGTGAATTTGTCAATGTGGTGATAGCATTGGTAGAAAATGGTGGGAATGTACAGCTGCCCACAATTTCGAAAACGTATTGTAGTGATCATCATGTCATTAACGTAGGAATAGAATATAAAATGAAGGGCATGTAACGTACACAGAAATAGAGAAATGCAGGTGTATCTATTTCCCCTAGTGAAGTTCCATTATGGTTATCTCGACTTGCACAAAAATAATTTCCCAGAGTTCTTACTTGCCTTTGTTTAATGAATTTAAATATTCATGAAGATTAAAATGTAAATTGGTGTATACCAATATTTGCTCAATATTTCTGTTTAGGTCCTAACCCTTGCTGACATCGGTGACGGTCCAGTGGAAAATAATTCTGAAGATACATCTATCCCAACAAATCTGGTTGAGTCAGGGTCACAAGATGCGTCAAGATTGCAGGATGTCCAGGGAGATGACCATTTATCACAAGAGCCTATCTCTGGATCAGATTCTCCCTTGCGCGCTGCTAGTCCAGACTCTGGCTCGTACGTGGCGGATTCCCAGTCCTCCCTCCGGTTTTCGGACTCTTCGCTTCCACACCACGCCCCGACGCCTGGCGTGCTGCCTTCGTACCGTTTCTCCTCGTGTTCTTCCTCTTCTGTGTACATCGCCTCGACTGCGTCGACCTCCTGCTCGCGGTCGCTTTCCCCCCAATCTTCGGATTCGGAGGCCGCTTCCTTTCCCGCCGGTTCGTTTCGAGCTCTGCCGGCTTCTCCGCGATCTCCGCTGACCACCTCCGCTGCTTCGTCGGGGACGGCATCGCCGCGTTTGTCTCCTCGGCCGCCCTCGCGCATTCCTGTCCCAGTCAGTCGACTAGTCTCTCCGGGTGCACGCCAACACGGAACGCAAATGATAAAGCCAGTTTCTAGTGGCAGAGGAGAGACGTCGCCTGGGCTTTCTCAGTCGTGTACCTGGGCACCGGATTCTCCTGGAAGAGGAGAACCTGGAACAGATTCTTCACACTTGCTCAGTTCCGGAGTTTCTCATGATCAAGAATTACTAGGGCAAGCTTCCGGAAGTGGTGTATCTTCATCCCCGGATGTGGTTTCTGCTGACCTCGTGGCCACGTTTTCTGGCAAGGGCAACCTTTCACCGGGCAAGGGCAACCTTTCACCGGGCAAGGGCAACCTTTCACCGGGCAAGGGCAACCTTTCACCGGGCAAGGGCAACCTTTCACCGGGCAAGGGCAACCTTTCACCGGGCAAGGGCAACCTTTCACCGGGCAAGGGCAACCTTTCACCGGGCAAGGGCAACCTTTCACCGGGCAAGGGCAACCTTTCACCGGGCAAGGGCAACCTTTCACCGGGCAAGGGCAACCTTTCACCGGGCAAGGGCAACCTTTCACCGGGCAAGGGCAACCTTTCACCGGGCAAGGGCAACCTTTCACCGGGCAAGGGCAACCTTTCACCGGGCAAGGGCAACCTTTCACCGGGCAAGGGCAACCTTTCACCGGGCAAGGGCAACCTTTCACCGGGCAAGGGCAACCTTTCACCGGGCAAGGGCAACCTTTCACCCAGACTCGCAAGCGAATCTCCCATAAAACTCTCTCCATCCAAAAGACGATCGCCTGGCCGACCGCGCACATCTCTAGAATTACAGCTTTCGCCCGGTATGTCACAGCATAATCCGAGACAAGGTATCCCATCAATTGCTGTTGACAGCGAGCCTCCTTCACAGACAGATTCCTTTCCTCCAATGGAAACCACCTCTCCAACTCCAGGAAGCTCTGATATCGCCCACAGATCTCGATCGTCCGTACCGTTCCTAAATTCGCACGTGCAAGCACAGTCAAGACCTGAAGTGTCATTAGTGTTGCCGGAAGCACCTTCATCGACCGATAAATCGCTATCTCCTTCGCCAGGGCCATCAGTAATGGCGACTGCAACCCAAGCACTTTATGCCCTTCCTCCGCAAAGATCTCAAATTCTGCCAGATGATTTATCATCGGACGAAGCCCTTTCAAGAAGTGGACAGTTCACTTCACCAGAATCAACTTCACTAGCCCGTCAGCAATCTCGAAGAAGCGGGCACCTCGCTTCACCAGGGTCAAGGCCACCAGTCAGAGAGGCCCATACACTAACAAGCGGACATCTCGCTACACCAGAATCGTCACCAGCCCGCCAGCGACCCTCGCCAAAAAGACAACTTTTCGCTACTACGGGATCGACGCCACCAAATCGCCAACCACCTTCTCCAGCAAGCGGCAGCGTGGATTCCCGAGGATCAGAGCAACCAGCCCGAGAGACGCACACTCAAGCGAGCGGGCATCTCACTACGCCACTCTCATCACCGGCCCGCAAGTCCCTCTCTCCCAAAACCGGCCAACCAGTTTCACGAGGCTCTACGTCACCATCTCAGAAGTCACCCTCTGCAGCAAGCGGACAACTTGGTCCACAAGAACCAAGGTTTCTCAGTCCAGACTCACCGTCTCAGAAGCGTCCACATCGGTCACCTGCCTCTGGATCACCATCTCGAGCTCACATCTTCGAAATCCCTCCGCAGGAATCGCTCTCTGCGTCACATCAAACAAATGTTCCCCCGCAGGGAGAAATTTCACAAAGTGGACCTCCAGCACCACAATCGATTTCTCCGCGTCATCCGCTGCATCCCAGAAGTGTGGCGCACGTTTCTCAGAGTGCATCTGACTCGGGCCTTCGCGACCTCACTCGGTCTCCTCCCAGTAAGAGACTAAATTCCGAGCTGGATCTGCCTTCTCAATCCAGTCTCACCGTGGGGCCATGTTCTTCCCTTTCGCCTACCAAGAAGACAGCTCAATCGGCACGCACTGAAACCTTGCCGACTTCCTCGCACGAAACGCAGGAGGACCACCCTTCGTCGACAAGCACAAAATCGTTGCACCATTTTCTCTCGTCCTCCTCGACATCCTCTGTAATCCGATCATTGTCCGAACAGTCGGACCGTCACTTTTCACCTACGCTTCCTCGCGATTCCCCCGATCTCCCTGTGGGAGCCGCTACTGACCGTGCTTCACGCGTGTCACGTCCCAATCCGCAGTACCATTCTCCTGTTCGCGTGACAGAATCGTGCTTTCGTCGTGTTTCTAAGGATTTGCTGTCCTCTCCCACCTTCTATCATTCTGACCACTCGATTCCCCGATCAGACACATCTAGCCCAATCGCCTCCACCAGCAACGCGTCACCTGACTCTACTGCTCATCTTAAGCGCTTCGCCCCGGAGCGGTCCTCTTTCAGCCCTTCAGCTCAATCCACTTACATGGGCAGTCCGTCCACCTCGGACCAGATCCCCTCCTCGCCTAGTACTTCAAGTCAGTCTGCGCCTCCCCGTCCCGTTGCTTCCGCTTCGCGCGCTCGGCGCCAAGCCAGATTTTCCGGCATGTCGCGATGGCCACCAATGAGTCAATTGGCGGCGGCAGCAGCAGCATCTGCTTCGTCCGACTACGAGGTGATAGAAACTTCCGAAGATGCGTCCATGTGGGAGTCTTCTTCGCATGGCAGCTACGGAGACGACTGCTCGTTCACCGCCGATACGAGTGATACGGGCTCTGTGGAAGCAGAAATCAAAAATGCTGGGCGAACGCCTGGCGTGAGGCGGCAACTACCGGTGCACAGTGCGTCACAGCCCGAGGTTTGTCTTTTAGTTTTTAGCATTTTAATATGTATAAAATCGAAAAACGTTCTTATAATTTGAAACGGAGAAAACGTCAAACCTAAATATCCGAATTTCGAACAAACCTACATAATTCCTTAAACACTATTTTAAATAAATCTACAGTGTTAAAGCTAATAGAAACCTATTTACTTTTTACCGGCAAGGTTTTGGTTATAAAAGTTGCAACACTTCTCAAATTTGTGGAAACAAATGTAGAATTACGAATTTCAAGAAATATTGATGTTAAATAGAGAAGTGAATAATGAAGCTAGGTGATATTAAAGAAGTCCTGAAGTCGAGTGAGAGCTCTGCAGCATTCTCCCTCATCCAGTAACCTTCGGCTGCCCCATCCCTTGCGCGTACATGGTCATTAGGCCCTTATATTGTCCAAAAAAAATTTTTTTGCAAATTTTTTTTGCTCACTCCCTAAATATTTTCCATTTGGTCAAATTGGCTCAAAAATAAAATTTCATCTCAATAGGTCGATATTAACCCGTGCCGACGACGACTGAATGTTAGGGATTATTGGTTTTGTTGGGTTTAAGTCGGTGGAAAACTACTGATACATTTTTAATATATAATTTTATATTACAATTTAATTCATTTTCACTCTTTAGACTGTGTTATGGTTTTAACTTTTCTAGTAGGTTCTTTTTTCAGCGTTTCTTTCTTGCAATATGCGTACAGTGAAGATGTTCTTGAACAACACACAAAAAATTGCTTTCGCTCCTCATCTACATTTAGTAGTTTATGAAAATCTTGTATTAATTCAACAAGACATTCAACGCAGTCATTCACAGCTTTCAACTTTATAAATAATCTTTTAGCTTCTGAATATGAAGAGTTGCTTTTCCTGGTCAAAGAGTTTTGAATAAAGCTAGTATCCAACTTCAGGCAAGAGAATAGGTATCTGCTTTTGGTTGACACAAAGTCGGCAAAATGTTTCATTCAAATGAAGATTAATTTGAATTGCAGGAGATACATGCAGGAGATATATTGTATATTAACGAATTAATAATTAAAGAACGGTCATCGGTAATAAAATTGCGCTTACCATGTTATTCTTCATCCAATTCTTTACAAAAAGGAAAATAACACTCTACAATGTACAGATTTTCTCAGGCTAAATATGCTACCATTTTGATTTTGATGGGTACGTCTGCTTCATCAGAGTGTACGACAGACAATTCTTCTAATAAATACTACATACGGTGCCTTAATTGTTTTAAAATTGCTTTTGAAATTGTGAAATCTGTCCTTTCATGCTATTTTAGAAATTTTATAAAGCATCTTGATAAGCTTTTACAGCTGCACTGCCCTAAAGCCACGGGTTGACATCAGTTACAATCAACAGTGACATTTAAGGTATTTTTAATTACACAAGATAGTTTAGATTCTGATCTGAGCAGAAACATTTTAAATATTAAATATCTCATGCTATCTATCGAGCTCGATGCATTGCCCCGGGAAGATGTATTTTTAATTTGTTACTTTCATAAAAGTCCAACATTTCCTTAATTTTGAACTCATTAAAAAATACTTCCAAGTTCTCTTTGTCTCTTTGAAAATTAATGGCATTAACGCTTTCTCAGTTTTCCTTAAAATGCTAAAAAAGATGTCAGGATTGCTTGCTACATTGAGTATTTTACATTCAAACACACATTGCAAAATAAGATTTCAAATATGTGATGACGGTGCGGAATGAACAATGCTCTGTCCAAATTTTCGAGAAAGACGTATACTCCTTCAAAACGTCAAGTGTTTGATACAGTTGGATCACATCAAAGAATTTGTAATATTTTTTCTTATTATAATGTTCTTGGTCTCGCCCTTTCTTCTTTGTCCGCGAGATGTTCGTCTAGTTCTGCTAGATATCTTTTACACCCTGGCTCTCTCTGCCGAAATAAAAACCTTTCTTCTCCCAACGTAATCGTTTGTACAGCATTCGGATGTGCAAAATCAAATAGATTGTTCAAATTATTTCTAGACTCCTCTTCACGATGCTTAAAATATCTTCTCACTTCTTTGCGCTTTTTGTAATTTTCCTCACTCCGAATAGTGCAAGTTAATGTTCTTGCGTACAATACTGATTAGCTCTTGTTGGGATTCTTGCTTTCTCCCAAAACAACATTCTCTCACGAACCATAAGTTTAGTGTTTGCACTAACTGTTTATTTTACTTCCTATGTGTTATAAAATAAAACTTCAAGCAGTAGTAAATTGTATAGTAAATGGTGTCCAAATATTTGATATTTTATATTAATAATTAATATTATCCACTATTAAAAACACACTTCCTTCGGCACTGCATATATGACTCTAACATATAATATTATATTAGATTAGCAACCTGTGAACACTAGTGACAAGATCGGTTAAAATTCATGTATTGTGCTCGGGCCGAACTGAGAGTTGGGTGATAGCTCTGGACATGTTCGACATGCGAAATTGCGCTCAAGTCGGCGCGGGTTAAAATGCTCCGATCGCAACAAAATTTTGTATAGGCATGTTTTAAGGTCATTCGAACAAAAGTGGAGGTTGAGCGGTCAAAAACTTGGAAGTCGGAAAATAAGGGACACCCTAATGGTCATGCTACTTTTGGAAGGCGTTTAGTGTTCTAATTCGTTCATGAAGTATATCAGAAAATCGAAGTTTCGTAGATGTGCAGCCAGCCTCTTCCATTCTGTCGCATTATATATGTCGCGCGTTAGTTTGTATAAAGAGCGATAGTCTGATTAGTCGAGTGGGGTCGGTTCTGTCAAATGTCGAGGGGCTCATTCTTCAACCTTTTCCTTTTTTCCGGTCATGTCGTTAGCAGGCACTCTCGCTCCTCCCAGTCTCGCCACGTCTACCGATGTGCCTCTACCGAAACGAGGACTTCTGTTCATATTAATTGTTGAAGGACAGAAGTTGAAAGATTACTAAGACACAATAAAGCAGTCATATTAAATAATAAAATATTATATTGTAATAATATATATTATATTGTAATAATGTAAAAGAAAATAAGTGCGGAATGTAATAGAATATAATTAAAAATCGGGAATTACGTGAATAATTGTAAATGTGGAGGTGATAGATTTACATTACTGCTGGATTGTTAATCCTAGAATTCTCCTTTCATGTTAAGGGAGCCTCATGTCTTAAAGCAGTTATCAAAAAATATTTTGAATTTAAAGTGGAGCCAAAGCGTTGGATTTTATTGAATTACGTCTGGCCATATAAGTAAGGAATTCATATCACGTGAAGGCAAACTTATGTGAAGAAGCGAGTGACAAGATATCTTAGTTTTTATTTTTGAGCTTCAACAATCATTTATCTGAAGTCTCAACGGGAAAACTTTCATTTCACGAAATTTCGTGGTAGTTTTATTGGATCTATACACGGGCCCACGGTGAAACCGTGAATGACGCAAAGTGTTGCTGAAATAAGCGACGCACGAATGAATAGGAAATAACAAGCAGCACTTGCATGGGGATAGTCAGGTCACTCGCGGACAGGAAAAGTTGACTTGGGAACTCCCCTCGGTAGGGATATGCGGTTCATGCCTCTTAGAATAGCTTATGGCGTAAAGGGAATTCTTCGTGATGTCGGTCTACAAAAGTGTGCCGGAAGTAGAGTGGGAGTTGCCCAGTAAATGTTTCAGACGAGATGTTGGCAGTTTTATCCATCCACGCACCTTTTACCGTCCGGTTCCATAACTACCATGTAGATCAATACACATTTTTGGGGTTTTAGAATAAATTTTACACTTTTTAATGGCATATGGATGTGTGATAAGTGAACATGAGTGGAATTTCATATTAGCTACTTGTGACATTCCCCAGTATGTGATCCTCGGTCATACACTAAAACTTAGTAACATTTATTGAAACATAAGGTGTACAGTTCCAACTTCTGATTATTAACATTTATATTCACAGTTCTCACGCATACTCACCAAGGATGAATCACCATCACAACCAACAGGAGACGGAATAAATGTAGGAAGGCCATCTGCTAGCAGCACCACCATCAGCACTACCACGGTTCCCCCCAGTCCGTCGAAGGCCGCCGGCGGCGCGGCTTCTGGACAGGGTGCATCGCCGGAGCACCCAAGCGATTTCGCGCAACTCGCAATGCCACTGGGAGACGCTGCTGACCCATCTGAATTTCCTTCACTAGATAGACCGCTTTTTCTAGATAGTGAGCAACCTGCACAAATATTTGGAGATACATCAGACCCTTCTGGAACAACTGACGACTCAAATGCCAGATCTCCCGGACACGAACACCCGGTGCCTGCCGACTCAACAGACGAGGTTGGTCTAGGATATGTGACGAAAATTTCCTATTAAATGCTTGTGACATTTTGCCAAGATTGGTAACATTTATATAGACAGATCTAAACATCCCAACTTCTGATTCTTAATATTTCTTAACATTTGTATCCACACAGGTCTCACGCACGTCCTCAAAGAATGGATCTCCATCGCAACCAGCAGAACAGCACCCAGGAGGCGAGATATTCCAATATGCAGGGATGCCAACTACAAGCAAGATCACCGCCACCAGCAGTGCCATTAAGGATCCCCCCAGTCCGTCGGTGCTCGCCGCCTACGCGGCCATAGGGCAGGGTCCATCGCCGGAGCACCCAAGCGGCTTCGCGCCTCTCGCGTGCCTCGCGGTGCCACTGGGAGACACTGCTGACCCAGCTGAATTTCTTTCTCTAACCCGTCAGCTTTTCCAAGATGGTGAACAACTTCGCCAATGGTTTCGAGGTGCAGAAGACCCCTCTGGTACAGCTGACGAGTCCAGGGCTGTTCGGCTACCGAAAGAGCCTGCAGCCACAAATAGATCTCCCGGACAAGAACACCCGGTGCCTGCCGACTCGACACCTACTGTTCCTGCAGATGCTCCTCAAATACAAGAACCTGTGGACGTAGCGGAAATTCTCTCCGCCATGGAAGAGAACTCGCCCTCTGCCGAAGGAAGTCTTTCGAACAGGAACAAGGCGGGTTCGTTGAACAGAGTTGGAGGTCCATCTGATGTACACCGTGCGGGGCAATCCAGTACCGATATAGGTTCGTCATCAAATGTTGCAGGTACTTCTCCTGCCAGTGGAAGTGCTGGCCTATCTAGCAGCAGTGGAGGTCCAACTGAAGATTTCAAACCACGTCCATCAAGTGGAGATGGTGGTAGAAGCAATGAGCGACACCCATCGGTTGTAGGAGCGGTGTTGAGCCTTGCAGACCTGGCCAGCGCTGTGTTAACACCCTCCCCAACAGCGATAGCGCCTTCGTCGCCGCTCGCTTCTCAGACAGAGGAAGAAAAAAGGGATGTAGTTTCCAGTACACCCTCTGATCTGCCGTCGTCCCCAGGGCCTTCTCCGCCGCTCAATGTTCAGCCAACAGAAGAGAGGGATGTGGTTTCCTGTACACCTTCCGACCTACCGTCCTTGTATCCAGGGCCTTCTCCGTTGCCCACTGATCAGTGGACAGAAGAGAGGGATGTGGTTTCCAGTACGCCTTCCGACCTACCGTCTTGGTCTTCAGGGCCTTCTCCGTTGCCCACTGATCAGTAGCCAGAAGAGAAAGAGGAGGTTTCCAGTACGCCTTCCGACCTACCATCCTTGTCCCCAGGGCATTCTCCGCTGCCCACTGATCAGCCGACAGAAGAGAGGGATGTGGCTTCCAGTACGCCTTCCGACCTACCGTCCTTGTCCCCAGGGCATTCTCCGCTGCCCACTGATCAGCCGATAGAAGAGATGGATGTGGCTTCCAGTACGCCCTCCGACCTACCGGCCTTGTCTCCAGGGCCTTCTCCACTTCTCACTGCTCAGCTGGCAGAAGAGAGGGATGTGGCTTCCACTATGCCTTCCGATCTGCCGTCGTCTCCTGGGTCCCCGTGCTTACATCTGGAGGTGAATTTGCCTTTGCTAGCGGACGCGCTCAGTACTGACGCCAATAGGAGCAGCTTCGAATCGGTAAGGTCTTAGTTTTCGAGAATGTGATTTGCGAATAGTTGGTCTGCTTAATAGGAGCTGCTGAGCACGAATTATTATATTAAAGTCGCCCACCCATGCTAAAAGTTCTGTAGAATTTCTCTATGAATGGAGATAAAATAATTTTAAAACGGTCATTATTGAAGTCAACATGAATCACTATCCAAACGTATAGCATTATTGGTTCTAGCTATAATTGCAATCCGAATTGACCCAGACATTATAAGCGTAAGCATTAAATTGAATAACAGGAGGAAAAATAAATGCTTAACAGTAAGTGATATTTAATATGAAGTGACTCCCCCCCATATGCGTATATGAACGTCGAAAAAAATAAAACCTGAATTGGTTGCTGGCAGTCAATATGGCGTCATTGTAGGTGTTGAAGAGGTCAGCTGATACGCTACGACTCCCGTGGGGCGTGATGAGGTAAAATAGCCCAAATCCAAAACTGATTCGTCTTTGCAATGGTTTTTATTACACCATTTGTTAAAAACTGTGACGTGCTACGGGGAGAAGTGAATTCTGTGCACGTTTTTATAATTGTGTGGTTCCTACCTTAAGCCACATACTAGTTGAATTTTTAACAGAGAAAGAAATGAGCGTTTTTTGCAAGGATTGTTAAAAAAAATATTCGTCCCGATGTAATATACATATTTCAAGGGAAATTAACGATAGATTCGGGCTCTTATCTCCAATTATGGCTTTCGTGAGCAAGCCACGACATGGAGAACAATAATTTGAATAACCATATTTCCCACTGAATTCTAGAAGACGTGCACAAGATTTAATGACGTTACATTTTTGTCCAAAATCAAAACGAGGAGCCATCTCAGAATTTGCTCAACGATCAGACTGGACGAAAAAGCAGTCTTCCTTAATGTGAAAGGTTTCCAGTGGTAAGTCGTGGTGTTATCTCGGTAGAGTAAACATGACTCGCTTGACTCGCATTTTTTATTATCCCCAAAGGGAACCCATACTGTAATGAGAAGCGTTAACACATCTCCCTTCTGATCAGGTTCGGTCCCCGATCTACGTGGAATTTATCGTAGGCAAATCAAGCGCTCTGCCTATTTTTGAAGGGTTGTGTAGTTTCCCTGCCTCTCAATCTCCTCTTTTTATTGCATTGTATCACTTGTAAATCTCCATTACTTCCGTAGGCCCGTAAATCTAAAGTAGTAATTGTGTACATATGATTACAAATGTTCATCTGTGTCAAATATTTTTGCAGAAAAATTCCCAAGAGATGTAAGAGAGCTACGAGGGAAGCGATGACACGAGCAGTGATTCCATGGGAAAACTTGGATATGGCAGACAATATCGTGGCGCAAACAAAGATGCAGAATCCTCTAGTAGACCATTGAACAGCCATTCTTTGGAGCTGACTGAATTCATAGAAATTTCCGAGGAGGACTCTCAAAGACACACCCATCAGCAATTGGATTTGGAGAAACACTATTAGAACATTCTTCGTCTTTTGGCTTAGGAAATCAACAATCTTTTGGCAGTCAATGGGCCACGGTGCCAACAGCTGGTGAAAGTACTTCAAATTTTTTGCATGATGATGGCAACTGTACTAATCATAAACTTTCAAAAGACGAAGAAAATGACGACCTTCCATGTGAAGTAATTCTTGTTAAAGGATTAAGAATATAATTTTGGAAGTAGTAGTTTTATCTTGCATTTAATTGTCCAATTTGAACGGCATGAAACTTTTTAATCAAAATTTTAATGCTAAAGCTCAGAAATATTTTATTTACAATTTGAAGTTTTTAATTGAATTTCATAAAGTAAAGCACACAATATAAACATGTTGTATAGTTTCGTCGACGAATATTCTTTACAAAAATGCAAATACCTAAATGCATCATAAATATGTTACATAATTGTCAAAAGTAAAATTAAAAAAAATGGGAATAGATGGAGTGAAAAAATGTTAACTTTTTAAAACCTATTGGCTTGTAAATTTTTCTCAAATCTTATGTATTTTAATTTTCAATTTCATCACAAAAGAAATATCTCGTGGTTTTGGATACTCGTTCTATACTGCATTTTAAGTTCGTATTAAATTGCTAAGATCTTTTAATTTTTCCTTAGATATGGGAATCGGTTTATATGGGAACGTGTAATTTCACCTGCTGAAATTGAAAATGCATGATAGAAGAATTCTAATGTTAATGTTAATGCCCGCCCCTTTCCGAAATTACGAGCAGGTTATGTGAAATACGTATAGAACCAAGAAATCTTTTCAAATTTTCACTTTCACACAGACTTCTCCCAATTTTATTACTTATTTTTAACTTACCTTCATTCATAAAATGTTGTTACACCTGAAGTGGATAAGAATAATTTTGTACATTCTTGATAATAAAAGATTTTAGAAAATGTTTGAAAATTTGGATTTTTAACCCGCTTAAACCTGAGAAAAGGAGAATATTTCACAAACTTCCAGAGGTGCTACCATAAAAATTTATTTCGTGTATCTGCATTTCAAATATTTACATAAATTACGCTGGTCGATAGTGATTTTGTTAAATACCTAAATGTTGCTGTTTCTTGTGCTAAAGTCGAATACAACCACAAAAGTAGCCCAATGGGCTCGTTTTTTTTTGTAATTTTACAAATCTATGTATGTATACTAATACGTTATATAGTTAGCAGATAGTAGTGTGTCGTTTATACCGAAACGCTAGTTCTTGCAGGTTTATTACAAGACTGTAGTAGTCAACAATATATTGTATATTCCACTGAAGATGTGAAATAGACCAGATCGATCAAATAAGTGTAGCAACTTCGGAAATTGGAAAGTGCGGCGACACATTCACGACGACGCGCCGAATCGGCGGAGTCCATGCATGTTAGCTGGACCCTGCATGTCGTGAGAAAGGTGGCGTAGCTTCAATTGGTTTCACCTGGATCTAATGGTGTCACCCCCCCCAAAAAAAAAATTGAGTATAAAAATGTAGATTGTACATTATTTTGTTAAAAATACAAACATTTGCACATGATACTTATATATATATATAATATATTAAAAATTGTTTGTAATTAAGAATAATTGAATCGTTTATTTCAAAAACCAGTCGAGTAACAAACTGTTGATTTTAAGTAAATTAAAGAAAACTTCCCAACAACCTTAATTTTTTTTAGAAAATTGATGTTTTTTCCTATGAAAGTTATCTATTTGTGTAACTGTTTGATATATATTAAACTGTTTGTTATCTGTATTGGCAAATGTAAAATAATATTAAAAAGTTTCCACTTGACTGGTTTCTGTAACAAACTACCATCACTATTGTAAATTTCGTTAGAAATAGTATAATTTCATTAGGGACATCAAAAATAAAGTGTAAAATGAACTTTTTAAAGAGTTTGATATCATTGTCATTGATTCATATTCGTTCTGGAATGACTATTCATCACCACTCACTTGACCTACAGCGGATTCTGCGTCCGTTGCAGGCCATTGAAAAATATCCTCATAAAACTCTTATCCAACCAAGTAGAGTTTTAGAGCTTGTAAATCTTGTATATTTTTCACTTATATTGGGACCTACAACATTCACGGAAACATTAGATTATTCCTAGGGCCTAGTATTACGTAGTGTAAAATAAACCCAAAACGTAAACTGAAAATTTGAAGTATAAAGATTCTGTACAAACAAGGACTTTTGATAGTCATAAAATAAAAATTACACACATTTTTGAAATTTTTAAGCGCGACAATATTTGATTCAACTTCTAAAAATAAAAATTTCAAAGAATATGATGTTTTGAAGTATTTTGTTTTTTTTACTCACTTTTCCTAAAGGATATGCGATCTCTGTAGTTCGGGCAGGAGGAGAATGTGCTTTTAGCAAAGTGAATGTTGATGATACACATCCATCTATAAATGGCTTCACAACTAAGTTTTCTGTCAAGTTCGTTACAACAAAACTTTAAGTTGAAATCTTGAAAGTCTCCCTCTTGTCCTTTGGATAGGATCATTGGACAATCTCGACAATAGTCAGCGCGACGCAAAATCTCCCGCACTTTAGAGCAGAAACCAGACAGTCGCTATCACTTGACTTCTTTCTGCACTAAACAAGGATTTATAGGCTTTGCTTCATCATATGGGGACAGCAGTAGACTTGTTTTTCAATTAAACGATGTATTGACCTTTCTACAGAGTAATCGTCCAATAATTCAATATTGGATTTTTTGTTGCCTGACTGGTTTTTGAAATAAACGATTCAATTGCAATATAACTTTTAAATACCTATTTTACCTTAAAGTAGATTATTCTTTTGTTTCTATTAATACACTACACAATTATGAATTTTCAGTTTTTCGTAATTTTTAGCACTTCACTGACACAATACATGAAATGAATATAAATGATAAACCTTTTGACTTACTCTTATTTTCTGAAAGTCAGTCGCAAGACTGTTCTATCCAACTGCTGCAATTGATACCCTTTTACAGATATCGTTACAAGAAAAAAATTCGATAATACATTATTTTGTTAGTATTACCTCTTATTCCTATTAACAGTTCACCCATTAAGATAGAGTAATCGCTGAAATCGAGACTCTCTGACCCAATGGTCAAAGAGTAGGCTTTTTGCTGCTTATAGTTTTGCGTTTTAGTTTTAATTATTTCTTGTCTTTGCTTTCTTGGTATTCGATTTGAATGAATACTCATTAAATTAGTATAAATCATTTTTAACTTAACCATACAAATTATATAATTCCAACAATAAAATTTTCAAAGTACTAAAACTAAGAAAACTACCAATATATATATTTTTTAAGTAAATGATTCAAATTAATCAATACAATTCCAACTATGAAATCTTTTAATTGGTGTCACCCCCAACAATGGGATCACCTCAAGAATAGTGTCACCCGGGACGTGCCCCCCTGCCACCCCCCTCGCTACGCCACTGCTCCACAAAGACATTACAATAGAAAAACGTTATCAAGAAAAATGGAATCAAAGAAAGCTTGCAGACTATTGCTGGACACTAAAAAGTGAAGTTTCTTAAGCAAAATACAGGAAACAATCGTTAAAAACGTTTTTATTAAGATTTGTATGAGAAGCGTTCATGAAAATATGTCCATCAAATATTTTTCAGAAACGGCAAAAAACTGATTGTTGACACATCGCCTTTTCAAACAAAAATATGCTGTTTCCTGCTTATCAATAGTGTTACAATAGTCTACGCATACTGCTATCAAATCAGTTATTTATAATAATGACGATATTTCAGGTTAAAAAATTGGACACTGTTTTCTTTTGCTTTGAAAATTTGAACGTCTTTGCTTTTGAACGAAGCACCAGAGTCATTCCACGTCAAATCGATGACCGTTTTGACCTTAGGTGTAAACAATTGAATGAAAATTCTTGAATGTGTTCTGAAAGTGACCAAAAGAGGCTTAATGTTTTTTGTTAGAATTTAACTTATCTAGCGTAACCATGCGAGAACTCTCGCATGCTATACCCTACCCTCTTCCTTATTTTTCCATTTCCATATTAAGCCTGTAATATATATTTTTCTTCAAGACCCTCTTATCCTTCGTCACTTGTTCTGTTGCCTTGTAAATGATAATAATATTATAGACTCTTGTCAATACAAACTATTCTTATTTAACTTTATTATCGAGGAAAGAGGTACACCCGGATAAATCAGTCGTTTAGAATATAAAGTAATTAGTAATTTCACAGACAGTTGGAGATTCTACAGGCTCTGAACAGGTGGGGTAGAGTCAAGAGTCGAACCAGCAAAAATGTAATAGAATGGTCAAGAAGATCCCCTCCGGTAGATTACGATGTGAGGAACGTTTCAATGAGGCCTTGGACCTCAAAATATTAGTTTTTAAGCCTCTAGAACGCTTTGTTTAAGAGTTAAACGATATAAATTAAAAAATCCGGACATAAATTAAAAAATCCGGAAGATGCTTCTTCGAAATCTTCACTAGCACATAACAAATGTAACTCCAACTTCATTACATACTACAAAACCTATAATTCGATCCTAAAAAATAATCAAACAAGCAAAAATTATTACAAGTGAGAAGTACATTGCAAATGCACGTAACAAAACAAAAGTTATGTGGGACATTAAAGAAAAGACTACAGCACCAACTAATAACAGAAAAAAATATAGAGAAGATAACAGAAAAATATCCACTACAAAAAACAAACTTTACAAGACCCACAAGAAATAGCGGACATATTCAGTAAATACTTTTCACAAATTGATAAAAATTACTCTCAACACACTCTAAACAATAAAACACACCAACCAAACACCAATGTTACATGAATCACAAATTCATATTTGCTTGAAACCACCCCCTCTGAAATTTTTATATTCATCGGATAAATGGAGAAAATATTTAGAATGTTGTCCAGGCCTGCTGAGAATTTATTCTCCATTTATCCGATGAATTTAAAAGCATATGGGAATACGCCTGTTTTTAGAGAGTAATTGCAAATATGAGAGAGTAATTGCAAATATGAGAGAGTAATTGCAAATATGAGAGAGTAATTGCAAATATGAGAGAGTAATTGCAAATATGAGAGAGTAATTGCAAATATGAGAGAGTAATTGCAAATATGAGAGAGTAATTGCACTGTGTGTTCACACCAAAGTGCATCTGAATGGCATCTTAGCTACCTCGCATGGGAAAGGGCCTTGTGATGGAATTGGCGACCATCGGAATATTGGCTCCGCGAGAAAATCTGCAGCAATTTCATCTGCTATCCAATTACGACCCTACAGAAATTATTCGAGTGGGCAAAAATGTTTAGTGGTATTCACTTTCTTTTTGACAATTGATGACCGGAAAAAAATTGGCTTATTGAAATCCAGGTATGAAAAAATGAAATTAGTTATACAAAAATATACTTTCGTGGATATATTATTTTATCAACTTTTGTAAAACGTATATTAATAAACTCAAACTACTAGTAATACAATTTCAACTACTCATCCCTAACATTCTCATTTTAATGATAAGTAGGTGTGTGTGTGTGTGTGTGTGTGTGTGTGTGTTGTGTGTGTGTGTTGTGTGTGTGTGTGTTGTGTGTGTGTGTTGTGTGTGTGTTGTGTGTGTTGTGTTGTGTGTGTTGTGTTGTGTTGTGTTGTGTGTGTTGTGTTGTGTGTGTATTGTGTGTGTGTGTATTGTGTGTGTGTGTGTATTGTGTGTGTGTGTGTGTATTGTGTGTGTGTGTTGTGTGTGTGTGTTGTGTGTGTGTATGTGTTGTGTGTGTGTTTGTGTTGTGTGTGTGTTTGTGTGTTGTGTGTGTGTTTGTGTGTTGTGTGTGTGTTTGTGTGTTGTGTGTGTGTTTGTGTGTTGTGTGTGTGTTTGTGTGTTGTGTGTGTGTTTGTGTGTTGTGTGTGTTGTGTGTGTGTTTGTGTGTTGTGTGTGTGTTTGTATGTTGTGTGTGTGTGTGTGTGTTGTGTGTGTGTGGGGGGTGTGTGTGTGGGGTGTGTGTGTGTGTGAGGGTGTGTGTGTATGTGGGGGGGGTTTGGGGGTGGGGGTGGGTGTGCGTGTGTGTGCATAAAATAGAGCTACTATTATAAACATTTAATTGGGATAAATTATTTTACTGCAGTTTATAGGCAAATATATTATTTTTCTAAAGAGAGAAAGCTACAACAATAATTTCTGTAGCATTTTTTTGGTATCTAAAGAAATTACAAAGAACTAAAAAGAAATTAAAATTTGTGTGTCAGCCTTGATCATCTTCTGAACTATCAGAATTTTCTTTCAGTTCGTGGCTATTCATTACAGTTTGATTTTCAGCTATTGGTTCATGAAGAACAAATGAATGCCATTCCAGTCCAGAAGTATCTGCAGAGATCTCGCCATTTATCTCCTAAAAGATCAGTTAATGAACCTGCTATACTACGAGTATATATCTTTGCCAATAGTATACCCCATTCAAGCGAGACCTGCTCAAGGCTAAATTGTACCACATTTGTTAATGAAAACGTTTCAGAAGTTTCGATGCAGGAAGTTCATTAAATCTCAAGTATTGCTGTGGAATAACTTTGTATGAATCTTCTTCCCTTTCATTGTTTTCTGAATAATGATTCGCTTCACATTTCTGATGTTCTGAACATACTGCTCAAAGTTTTGCTTCCTTGAGATCCCAAACTTGTAATAAATAAAACTACGCTGTTTTGAAGACTTCACAGACGGAATGAACCACTCAGCATGAGAATTCACGTGATCGTGAATCTTGACATCTTATTGGTTACACGGACGTGATCTTTATTTCCTGTAACATTGCGGACGCATTGAATTTTGCCTGAACCTCGTTTGTTTACAAAAAAATAATTAGGAATATATTATCGTTTGCTCCTCCACATCAGGACAGAAGACGCAGCTGACGGTCGTTAATATTATTGTAATGCTCACTCAATATTTTTCGATGGACATGTTTGTTTTTGCACGAACGCTCCTCATATGTAAGTATGTAACGTAAATAAAACCAAGCACTTTATGACAGTATGTTTTTTAATTACCTATTACAAAGAAACCTTGCCCGTAACAATAAATGCCCTGCAAATTTGAAATTAGATTACCATATTCCATAAGAAACAGTCACTCTATTCCATTTAACCGACAAAAAGATAAGTTTTGTCGATCAGTGTTATTGAAGATTTTTAGTGGAACGTAATAACAATTGAGAAAGATTTCTTACTCGAATTGCTAAATTCCAAAACAATTCCAGTCTTACTACAACATGCATTCCTTCATGCAAAAGAAAATTATGGAACCCAATAAATTACTTTTAGGGCCCTTGCATAATCGCGTTGCGTTGAATTATGTCTTATGAGAATTGGGGCGCAATGGCCGATCTGCAAAAGATAGTCGTCTACGACGCACGTTACGTAACGCTCGTATAAAACGGGGCTTACTGTAAAATCACTCCTGAAAACGGCAAATTATCGTAACTGTTGGTTTTCTTCATTTTTCCATCGCAGGGCCAGCCAGAGAAAGTACACCACTGTTTTAGCATCACTAGTTTAACATTACAGATCCCAGGGAAAATTTCGTTGCCTAAATGTCTTCTAACATTATAAACAAATATAATTCGGTATTTATGTGACTTATAACTTAATCTTATTTATCGAGTAGTTAATTATTTAAAATTATTAACACAAATTTACAAAATCCATCAATTCATTAAAGCATATTTTTTTCTTTCATAAAACGAAAAATGTGCATAAACTTTAATATATGGTGAATGTTGATTTGAAAATGTATCTATGAAGTTCAGTAATAATGTTTTTTACAATCTTTACAAACAATGGATGTGATGTCCGTTCTACTGTTTTCTTACACTTTCCACATTCTCTGGATGCTCAGTGGTTTAAATTTCTCGGACAAATTTCATGTCTTATTAGTTCTCTTTCTTGCAAATTGTGTTGTTTGTGCTCTGAATGCAAATATTGTATTATTTGAGGTATCTGCTCTCATGACAAACCTGGTAGAATTTATCTCATAATAGACCAAGGGCGAATACGATCCAAAACTTCCTTCTGCAATTCTTATGTGTGGTGATTCCTCGAAATATCAGTAATGTTTTATTCTCCTGAAATTTGATCGTGCCTACTTCGAATGTATCACCGGAAACGGAGATTATTGCAAGGAATCCGGTGGGCGTTGCGCCGTGCCGAGTGGCTCTGCTTGTCAACGCGTGTTGACCCCACTTTCCTCGCTGTACTGCGTGGAATGAATCTGCCAATGCATTCCCTTCCCGCAAGGGAGAACTGCAGAACGGTACACACAGAATTAGTTATTTTAGAATACTTTAACTTAATATATGTAAACGTTCTCGGTATTATTAGGTACTTGATACTTTCATTGTATTATAATGTAGCACGTACATCAAACACTTTCAAAACGCCAAAATAATAAATTCTTTCGAACTTGAAATTGCTATCAGTCGATCACAATGGAACGCATTTCAATTTTCATTATCGCGCACTCACGAACCGACCCGACTTTTCACGAGGCATGACGAAGTCAAACGCCCTGCACTCTTTAAGCTTCGCTGACGTCACGAGACAAATCTACACACCGCTCTGAAAACATCGATTGTTACGATTCAACCACATTTGGCTCAGAATCTGAGTTGAGTGAACAGTTTTGCTCTGTCCATAACCAACGAATATTTCCAATATAGAAAGAATTTTTTCTGTGCTTTACTTAGGGGAATGACTCATTCCCTTCATTCCATGGAATGCACGCCACTGGTTTACGCAATAAATTACATAATAACATTAGTTCTTCTACTTGCTTTTTTACTAACGTCTTTCAAAATTCGTTGAGGAAATAAAACGGATACCGAACTGAATTAATTAGTTCTAGGAGATCAGAGATCACTTTTTTAAACATATTTTTATACGATTTATCGTATTTTAATGCTAATGACAATGTTTTGCGTGACTTGAAGATCAGGGTTCAATTTAAACTGAATTGTCGTGCATATTACAAAAATGTAGTTAATTACTGATTTATTTAAAAATATACAGACTTCTCTAATTCAATTATTAATATCTGTCTACTCATCTCCTGTTTGTAAGTAGGAATTACATTTTATACTTTCGCCCAAGTTCAAATTTGCATAGCTTTCTTACGAGATTTCTTAATGGCAAACTCATCAACAATGTCCTCACACGAAAGTGTTGTATTTGCCTCAATACTAAGTACAGCATGTGAGCTTAACCGTAATTCAGAAATACTAGTTCGTACATAGTTCTTAACTCTTCTAAGGCAGGAAAAACTACGTTCTCCCGCGCAATTAGTTGCAGGTTTGCACAAACATCCTTAAAACAGCGTCCAAATTGGGGAAAAACATCTTGCAAGGAATTATACCTCAGAAACTTCGAAATTCTTTCTAACGATTTACAGATATGTGATAAATCCTCACAGCACAGTGCTTTTGAAAGTGGGTGCACCCTTTAGTGAAATCCGAATCCAAATCATTTGTGTAAACGTGATAAAGATTGGTGGCGTTTTTCCTCAATTACTCTTCCATATCTATCTTATCACATAACTGAGATAAAAAATACAATCGCTCTTGAAACTCGTCATATGCCATTTTTCATTTCTTCAATTCACAAACAAAAGAGTCTATAATTTGTAAAAACGTGTTTATTTTAAGGTCATCCCTGCCAGGAATCATTACTTCTCCACTTCGGTCTTCGTCAGCCCAACCTTTTCTTTTTGCATCTTTATTGTCTTTTTCATAAGATGTAGTTTTGGTTATAACCATAGCCAATTCTTCAAAGTAATCAAAATGGTTTCACTGTTCCGTGAAATATTCTTCAAGAGAGCCATACAATTCCTGATCAACAACAAAACATTCACAGTTCCACTTTGTACGGCTTTGCTAACTTTATATTGGACAAAATAAATATTCGTCAGAATTGTTACTTTTTCATTATTTTTGCACATATGCCGGAAGTCTAAAGATATCTACCAAAACTATAAGTAACACTAGGTTGCTTACGTATTGATCAACGTACAAATCTGGCGTTCGTGTCGCAAAAGCAATTTGCAACATTCAACAGGACAAGCTGCCTAACCGTCTCGGGTTTGAGCGATAAAGGGTGGCAAGAGATCCGTTGACGCCTCCAGCATTCTTTCGATGCGGTCGGCGCATCCGTATTTCCACCATGGTCGCATCCCGATAACAGGCCAAGTTTCGGTATCGTTCGTTCTCGATAACTGCAGTGCCGGAACTGGCGTTGTCAGATCCCTGCGCTTCTGCCTTCCTCCGTGCAGTGTTGTGAAACTAAATTAGATCTCACCACAAGAACGTTATATTACAAGATTACGTGCTGTGAATTTGTATTATGTTATAGTTTTAGCAAGTACGTATGTGGAAAGAAAAAAAACTTATTTTAAACTAATATTTGTTTTTAAAATCATACGGAAAATATTATTAACGTCCAATGTTATGTTTTTAACTTCGGAATAAATTGCCAAACTGCCGCCCTTAAAACTTTGCTGTTCTAGGCTGCAGCCTACTCAGCCTATTTAGAAATCCGGCCCTGCGGGAAAGTAAAAAATTGAAGCACCCAAAGCTCTTTGTAGGTGCATCAATTACATATCCGGTCCTTCATGATCATGTTAAAGTAACACATATTCCCCCACGCGCGTATTTCTAATCGGCCGGAACATGTACATGCTCATGCCTGCGCTGTCAGATTCGGGCTGAGAGTGAAGTTCCAAGGCAATCAGAGAACGCGGGACGGACGCAAGAGAAGAGAGAGGAGGCGAAAAAGACGAGTCTGTGGAGGGGAGCAACCAGACCAGCCAGCCAGAAAGATCTGCGGGGAACTTGACTGGCTCCGACTGGCTCTGAAATTGCTAATAGTAAGATGATGTGTGAAAGAGTTCTGCTAACACGTGGTTTGTTCATTGTACGGTATGTTTTCAATGAAAGTTGATTAAACTAGCTGTAACACAGCATTTTGTGCTTGTTGCAGAGAAAATTAACCGAAAGTGATACTTGGACCAACTTTGACTATTAGTATAATATTGTATAATATTATAATTATTGTTTGCAGTTAACCTTCGATAAGTTCTGATACATAATATTGACAAATAATGTTTAAGAAGTAAAAATTTTATTCAGTAATAAATGGCTGTAAGACAGCCGGTTTTGGAACTGATTTATGCAAGATTGTCACAAAATATTTGTATGCAAGTGCACTGGACCTACACTATGAGGGATGAATATTGCAAGAAGTTTTTTATTTTTTTTTAAATTTATTTTTGTGTACGATACTGTATGTGCATGTGTATATGTGTGTGTGTCAGCAATCTTGTAATGCCTTAACTGATTGCAGTATTGAAAATAATGAGATCATTTCAATTGTCAAAAAGTTTAAAAATTACGTGAGATTTTTGTCAACACCTATCAGTAATGTTAACTGGAGCTTTAATAATTTCAGAACAGAACATTCAAATGTTTATTGCCCTTGAGTTAGTCGTAATTTATTATCAGAAATAAATAAAAGTACCGTTGAGTTATCTAAACATCCTAATTCCTAAGAATGATTGAAGGATGTGAAAAAGGAGGAGCAAATTTGTAATTTATTATTACACCTTTTGTTGCTTTATATCTGAAAACAGTTAATTAAGTTCATTAATATTTTTTGTAATCAGTGGGATGTTGGTTATACTGATAAGCCACCAGTTAGAATTGGGCTATTGACCCCCAATCGACTCCTTGATCATCATTGACTCCCTTCAAAATTTCATTGATCCCCAGGGGGGCAGTGTCTATACTGCCCTCATTGCGAATCCCTCTGTTTACACTTCATTTTCTTTTGTCTGTATTGTATGTCTATGTGAAAATGATATTGCATGGAATGTGAGATATTTTGAAAACGATGAGATGTTCAGGTATTTTGCATAGGCTATTAGCTCAGCAATGCAGTTAGAGTTATTATTTATATAAAATTGTATGTATACATTACACAACTTGTTTAATACAAATTACAAATTGTATTTTGTGAAACCAGTTGCCAATTTAAGATCTCGGATTTATAGGTACAAAAAACTGTAGAAATAGGCCGGTCAAATAGGCATTTAAAAATGCACTATACATTTTTCTTATTCTTATTTATGCACTTGTGTAGAAAGTTTCTGAAGTTAACATAATATAGTTATCTTAATGGAATGTTTGTTTTCTTCATTGTTCTGGCAAATCATCATAGAAATCCTTTCTGTCATTCTTGGGCAATTTGGACAAAACACGCTGAGTTGTAGTAGATAGGTTTTTGCTTTTTTATTAAATGCAAACTGATATCGTAATGCTGCACAGTATGATCTTTTTTTTCTCATTTAATTTAAACATAATTGAAAATTTGTATGATTTTTTTCAATTGACATACATAACACAAATGTTATAACTAGTGGTGTTCAACAGCACATATTTTCTCACAATACATCTGGAAAAAAACATTTGAAAATTTGCAATTTTCAAAAATTCACAGAGTTCAGTGAAAATGAGTTCTGTGCCATTCTTTTAAGAGTTCGTTGTTCCAACCTTGGGAAAAAATTTAAGTAAAAATTTGTAGTGGATTTTGAGAATTTTTTTTATGATTTGCATTAATTTCAAGCAGAAAGTCTGCAAAAATCCCACTTGTTTTTAAGAAAAATTGTACATGTTTTTTAGAGATCTGATTTTTTAGAACTGATTTCATTTAACCCAACAACATATGGGTTGGGTCTGTGAGACCTATGACATAACAAAAACCTTCAGCCAATCACATACAGATAATGCCAGAAGCCTGTTAGTCTCTTTACCTTTCTTTGTGTTGAAATGAAATGTTCAGTGTAATAGTTATTGTCGAAAAGGTTGTATACGTGATTATATGCATAATTTGTTTTTCTGCTTGGTCTTGCAGCTCCAATCCCTCCATTCGTTCAACTGTAATTGAGTAATGATAATAATAATAATAATAATAATAATAATATATTTATTTATTTGTCACATGAATACAGCATAAGCCATGTATGACAAGTCAGAATATGTACAAAAATAATAAAATGTACAATATAGATATTTCTAAGTATTAAATACAATACAGAAAAGAAGAAAAAAGAAATGAAGAGAGAAAGAGAAAAAGAGGAAAGGGAAAGAAAAAGGAAAGCTTCAGTTTATTTTAGAATGTGTGTACAGAGTTTAAGCTTTTAAATTCACTAGAGAGTTTGTTGAATAGTGTAATGCCTTCTATAATGGTACTTTTTGGAAAGAGTAAAGTTTCTTCTTTCTGTAGGACATGCAGATTTCTTTTTTGTCTAGTATCATAGTTATGAACTTCTGCATTTAGAGTAACAGAATCCTTATTTTCCAAAAATGACTTCTTTGTGAAGATTAATATTTAAAAAATGTACATGCATGGTAGGATTTGTAATTTGGATTTGGATTTGTAATTGATAGGATTTGTAATTTTTTGGAAAGTGGTTTGCAGAACTCATATTTGTGAGTGTCATTGTTCTCAATATTCATTTTTGGATGATGATACATACATTTCTGGAGAATTTCCGCAGAATATGATTCCTTATTTTAGATGCGAGTGTACATTTGCAAAGTATACTGTTCGCAGTGTATCCAAGTTAGAATTTGACTTAAGTATGTAGATGGCATAACATGACTTGGTAAGCTTGTTGTTTAGATCTGTGATGCGAGTTCCATTTTAGATCATTTTGAATAGTCAGTCCAAGAAAAGTTGTTTTTTGGGCAATTTTTAAAGGCATATTTTTTATCATATGTAGGTATCATAGGTAAGTATTCTTATTTTTAAAATTATTTATTATTGCAATATAGGTAATTGTTCTTTATGTGTAATATTATGTATAACTAAAGTCAAATTCAACCGTAATTTCAGAAACAAGTCAAACTTTTCACTGGAAAGAGGAGGATGGTATTAGGAAGGCCTCATTGTGCACCTTCGTAACTTTACCAAATATTTTTGATAAGAATAAAAAATGGATAGTATTTTCATAAAAATGTGTTCTTTTATATTAAAATAACATAGTGATGTCCTCTAACAATGATATAAACAAAATCTGTGCAATGTAATTCTTGTTTTTTAACTCGGGACAGACCCAACCCATTTGTTTGTGTTTCAGTGTTTCACCCATCCATTGCTGAGTTAAGACCAAAATTTCTGAATTCAAAATTGTATTTTACAATTTTCAAAAATTGTGCAATATATATATATATATATAATATATAATATATATATATATATATATTTTTTTTTTTGCAATTTTCAAAAATTCGGTGTTCGAGAAGAATGGAACATGCACCAATGTTTATACCATTCTTTGATACATATGTGGAAAAAATTTTAAGAAAAAATTTGGAGTCTTTTTGAATAAATTATTGTTTAAAAATTTGAATTAAAAAATGATTTGACTACACAAGCAATTTTGTATGTGTTTCATAATACAAAATACCAGCACTGTGGTGGTAGTAAAACAGACTAGATTTATCGATAGTTGTTTGATTTCTTTGTATTCTGCAGGATAAAAATGAAAAAATATACAATTTTTAAATTTTTTTATGAAGGATAATTGCTTTTCGATCAATAAATATGATAATAGGTCATAGTTGGTCATTTAAACATAAAATAGGCATTAATTAGTGAAATAGGCATTTCTAGGCATACAAAATTCACTTAAGGCCTCAAAATAAATAAGTAACCTAAAAGATTGCATTTTCCATTTAAGGAAAAAATAGGCAAATAAGCAAAAATCCACAGTTTGGTAATTACAATTATTTTGTGTGGGTGACAAATACATGTACAGGAGATAGATTACTCTTCGATGTAAAATTCGGGTCATGTTATAATTGCTCGAATACTTGTGCATCAGATGCATAAATTAAGTGTAACAAATGTATTTAGTAATTATTTATTAAAAGGAATGTTTGTTGAGTAATTGAACGTGTATACTTTCAGTGCACTTGGTTGCAGGTTTAATTTGTATTTTGGCTCCCAAAATCTGCTTGATTTATTTGTCAACAACTGAAATGCTGTTGGACTACATTGGTACTGAAATTAATGGAGAAATAATAGTGAAGGTAATTAAACTTGCTATTTACATTTTGCTTAGTAAAATCATAACTTCATTAAATTTGGTTTAAATGTGTATTTCATATCAGCCAGCATATTGGTCATATGCCGCATTATAAGTATGGGGGTGGCATTAGGGGGTGATAACAGTTGGGAGAAGATGGTTCAAAGTGTTGGCCACTTTGATTACCAAAGAATTTTGAGGTATAAAAAATGCTTCTTTTGGAAATTATTTATTAAAGTTGAATGAATCTGCATATCCTAAGAGATAAAAGGCATGATAACTTTCTTAACTGGACTTGATTAATTGTGGAAAAATGTATTTATTATTTATTTAATTATTTGTACTCAAACATGTAACTAAATACCTGCCCTGTTATGCAATTTTCATTTTGCAGATTATACTAATTTCTGTTGATTGTGTGAAAAGATATTGTGGAGGAGGGGAATGCTGTACATCATGGAACTCAGCATAAAAGAGGTATTGACTTCTGGCACTCATTGTAAAAGATGATTGGTCGTAAAAAATTCTCACTTGAAAGGAAATAGTGCTTGTTTTCTTCTTTTAGATCCTGTTGGTTGAGGCAGAATGTTTTGTTAATGTTTCTTTGACATATCTAGGGATCAGGTAAAGTGCTAAACATTAGTCCAGTGTGTACGTATCACTTGTGTTTATTCAGTGGAATCTAGGGAATTGATGATTGTCAAAAAGTTGTGGAGGGACTTGCTTAAGCAAGAATGTATTTGATGTATATTATGAAAAAAAATTTTGAAATTGCGAGAACTGCAGCAATATTCATAGTAGGCCTACTTGAAAGCATAAGTGCACTGGG
Organism: Acheta domesticus; assembly: GCA_031308135.1. Classification (NCBI taxonomy): domain Eukaryota; kingdom Metazoa; phylum Arthropoda; class Insecta; order Orthoptera; family Gryllidae; genus Acheta; species Acheta domesticus. The sequence goes on along the minus strand of JAHLJT010008446.1, from coordinate 68,678,240 downwards.
CCATTTCAAACTCGCAGAGCTTCCTCTCGTGCCTGTGTACCAGGGTACAAGCAAGGAGGGGGTGTCTTATGGTGCATGCGCCAATGGATGATCTCCATGCGGGAAGTATGGCATCAGTGTCTTACCTCACATGACTTTCATATTTCATGTTTTAATTTTTACTGAATAAAAGATCGCATATAAATTATGTAATGCTTAAGAAGGTGGGAGGGGCTTTGAGGCAAGGTTACAGTGTGTTACAAAGGGATATGAGGGTATTAGTTTAGTATTGCAAAATGCTGATATTTCATTTTAAAAATGTTTCAACATTTTCTGAAATCATTCCTTCTTTTCAGTCTTGTACTAAATCATCAAAATATTCACATATTAAATATAAAGAATTATAAATAAATTAAAAAGTCATGATGCATAAATTGTTACAATAAATAGAATTATTTTTTCATCAATAGTAAAATCAAAATTGTAGTTTTGCGATGTTAACTTCTTGCGATTTTCGAAAATTCAGTGTCCATGAAGAATGGAACTGGCACCTATTTCTATACCTTTTTTGGTACATATGAAGAGTTTAATTGAATCTGTTGGATTATGAAGAAATATTCAGAACTGGTCAACTTTCTAGAATCCAATTAAATTGGCACAGTAGACTTGTCATCCTTGCATCCATGATGGCATGTGTACATCTTATCAGAAATTTTCTCATCTAGGCTTTCCTTCACACATGAATTGACCCAAATCTTATTCTTAGGTGCAGTTTTGCATCGCCAACTAATTTCAACTTCAATTATCATAAATTTTAATGTACGAGTATAACAAATAAAATTAATATAAATTGTTTTATTGTTAATATAATTTATTTGTACTATTGTAAATCAAGGGGGGAGTGCAAGCATTACGTAATTTAGGGGGATTCAAGCATATGTTACATGGATGAGAGGGGGTATTCAAAATACTCCAAATGTGTGTTATGCAATTTATGGACTGCCTGTAAGAAGAAAATTGACGTTACCTTGGAATGTAAATGCCTACTGAGAAATAACATCTTTTGAGAAAAGAGAAGTTGCAGATTAGGTTGCATTAATTAAGGAAGAACACAACCAGAACTTTAAACCATGTATAATGACTTAACCAACTTTTTACCATGTATAATAATAAAATCTGTGAGTTTATAAGATGTTTCTGTGTAATAGTTACAACAAAATTCTTTGGTTAACCAGTTGTGTAATAAAGTAATTTGTTGGCTGTGTTTGCTCTTTAGTACAGAGGGAACTGACAGTATACTGATGGCTTCCGCAATCGAAATAATTTATGTAGCACAATTAATAGTAGTAGTAGTAACATAGGTCGTGTGTGGTCCTGGATGATCCTAAAAGATATCACAGCAGTTGGATGCCAGCCTCTCCTGCAAAATGTCTCTTCTGATTTGCCATCACCTCCTTTACAAGTTTTCTCCAATCTATTCTGCCTGGCACCATTTCCATTGCTTCTGTCCATGTAAGGTTGGTTGCTTTATTGATTTCTTCATACCTTGTCATTTCATACATTCATACATTGATCTCATTTTCTGTCTTCTTCATTTTCAGGTTCCGGCCATTATTCTTAGCATCTTGTCTTTCTCCAAGGAGTCTGATCTTCTTGCAATATGACCAAAGAATAGAGCTTTCGTTTGAGGACTATAGCTTCTAACTAGCATTTAGGCTTTACTTCTTCTAATATGGCTTTGTTTGTTCTATTCTGTCTACTGGATTTCCAGCAGTTTCCGCCCAGCACCACATTTCAAAGGCATTTATTTTCTCGTATCATGGATTTTAAAATCCAACCTTCACATCCTAAATTACAACAGGAAATATTAGCTTGACTTTGATCCTCATTGATAACTTGGAGTCTTTGATGAATTTGTTACATTTTTTCATAGTTGCCTTTCCCAAAATAATTGCATTTTTTTAATCTCTTGAGTGCAGCAACCATCTTTTGTTACAGTTACTCCCAAAAACTTCACTTTCTTTGCTAATTTTAACTGTTCACTATTTATCTGTAATCTCTTCATGTCATGTTATCATTGTGATAGTCTTATTTAAGTTCAGCTTGAGCCCTGATTTCTGACTTTCTTCTATCACTTTCTGTAATAACTGCTGTAGACCTTTCTTGCTTTCTGCCATTATTGTAGTATTATCTGCATAATGAATATTATTATTTTGGCATCCTCCAATTCTAACACCTACATTCATTTTATCCAGTTTTGTTTTCCTCATGATATTTTCAGTGTATAAGTTGAATAGACTTACAGAGAGAATACATCCTTGTCTGAGTCCCCTATTGACTTTAACCATTCTTACCATACTGAATGGTAAGACAATTACCAAACATTAAAAACCAAAAAGTCATATTGCATTCTAAATGCCTTATCAGCAGCTCTCAAATGAAATAGCGAAACACAACGAACTAGTGGTATTACAACAGCACAAGCTTTCTTGTTAAATTAGAAATGGTTATGTAATATTATAATTTTGCTACTTCTATCCCACTATCACTCTAGCCATTACTTGAAAACTGCATAACCAAATGGTGTGCCAAAGTTAATAAAATATCGTAATTATTTGAAGTTTCAAAAGTTTAAATGAAAACTGTTTGTATCATTGAATCAAGTGTATTGTGTTCAATTATTAGAAAAGTTCAAACAAACATTGGAACAAAAATATTTACCTCTGGCTAGAATTTGAATCTGGGAACTATTGATACTTTTTCCTGTATCTTTATTTACAAATTACATTGCTCTTCAAATGATTCCTGTCTGTCTGTCTGGTCTGTCTGTGTCTGTTTATGTCTGTCTGTGTCTGTTTATGTCTGTCTGTGTCTGTTTATGTCTGTCTGTGTCTGTTTATGTCTGTCTGTGTCTGTCTGTGTCTGTTTATGTCTGTCTGTCTGTGTCTGTTTATGTCTGTCTGTGGCTGTCTGCCTGTGGCTGTCTGTCTGTGGCTGTCTGTCTTTTTTAAATCTCTTGTGACCTTGGGTTCCAAAGCTCCTGGAGGTTCTGTTACATTAGCCGTGCAATGACAATATCTGTCTGACACAGTGTCCATGAAACCCATGCGACGTTCTTCATGTCCAGTAACATAATCCAAGGAGGCATGATAAAATTCCAGGAGGATAGACACATTGAACCAAGTGGGAATGTATACGATTTTGATATTCTTCTTTCGATAGATAACAATTTGTCACCAGTGTTGATTTGAAAATAACACACTATTTGTAAATTAAAAATGTTTAAAAAATAGAAGCTGAGAAGGAAAACAAGTTGTTAAATTTGCCTCGGAACTTTCATTTGTAAAACATTCTACGAATGTTAAAAGTCCAACAAAATTATATGCTAATCACAATTATTGTTTGTTCATAGAAACTGACAAACAGTTTTTATTGAATGATTTTTATGTATTGTCCAATCAACTTTATTCTTTTGAAAGAGTCCAAGAAATGCTATAATTTTTTGCATTACTTGAATGAAAATAAATTATCATATGTATTAACAAACATATGACTAATTTTGTAAATTTGTATAAATAAATTCCACCTTCTGATGCAAAATGAGGCCCTTTAGGCCCAGTACTTACTTGTTTATTACTTCTCAAAGAACTACTATATGTTGAGAAATGGCTATCACTAGGGCCTGGATGTTTGTGACCTAAAAATGTTAAAATAGGCAAGCATTTATGACCTCAAAATTTTGAAATATGACCATAAATATGACTTTAAAAATTTTGGTTTGATATAAGCGAGATCTCTGGTCAGTGTGGTACTTGAAAACAGTGACTTGGCGGTGTTGATGGAGGAAGCTTTGCCTTCATTGAATGTGTTAACCTCTTCGATTGCTTTTTAATTGGTTCAGTAGTACTTTGCAACATTGCAAGTTATTCAAATAAAAACTGCTGTGTGCTGTACAAAACGCTGAAGCTGATAAGATGAATGTGACAAGAAAAATGTAGTGGAATAATTTGACTATTGAAGAGTTTTATGCAATTGTGGATGTTTCACTCTGTGCAAGAATAAATCTCTTGGAATGTTCTGGCTCATAAATGTGAGAAATGATTAATTTTTTCAGGTGGTTATTATCATTTCAAGATTCTAAGACAAGATTATTTCTTTGTTTTGATATGAGGTGGACATAAAAACAAAAGCAGCAAACAGATGTATGAATTATATTCAGCTGCATACAATCTCTCTTCACAGACTGGCTTAGGTGGCTCAGGGCATCAACTGATGTCACTGCAGTGCCTCTGACCAGGGTGTCCCAGGGTTTTGAGTCCTGCTGAGGATTTTTGAGAGTAGCTAGAGAGCTGGGTTGCATTCAGCCAGTGTCTGGAGGAGAATTCTTGCTTCTTGCAGCTAGTAGCAGATACTTTGCATACCCATGTTCCAGCTTATAACTGATTTCGCCAGTCACAGGAGACAATTGTTTACCACGTATAATTATTTTTATTCAATGCTATCTATCGCCGCCCAAAGTACATTTTTTGGGGCATTTTCTCAATTTTTCGTTTTCCTAATGGTAGAACGGAAATATTAATGTTAGTATATTAAAGAACACAAAAACCTCGCCCTAAATGGCAATTTTCTTTGAAAAATTTAGAGCAGTTTTAAAGAAAATGGCATTTAAGCACAAATGAAAATGCGAAATTTGAAGCTCTTTTTCACAGAAAATTTTTGAGATTTCGAAAAACTTTATTTGAAGCACTTACACACACAAATACAATAATGTCCACAAATTGCTGGTAACATGCATATTAAAGGTGTACGAGATCTTTCAAAAAAATTACATTTGTGTAATTTTTGCAAAAAAAAAAAAAACAACAACTGAAAATGAACTTTGCCATAATGAAAGGTGCAATTAGCATTATCTGTTCCAAAAGTTTGAAGAAAAAATTCGGAGCTATTTATGAGAAAAGGCGTTTGAGCTTTTCTGAAAATGCGGAATTTTGAGCTAGTTTTCACAGAAAACTGTTCAGTTTTCGAGAAACTTTACTTCACATTATTTAAAGCACATGTACTCATTAATATAATAATGTCAACAAATCGCCGCTGATGTAAATATTAACGACGCACGGTAGTCTGAACGGGGTCGAAACGCGCGCATAGAATGTTAAGTTAAATAACTATTTATTGATTTTAAAACGGTTTTTTTGAGTATGAATCTAACGAAACATATTCTAGATATGAAATAATAATATTCCACTTAATTTATATTGTTTATTTATTTATTTATTATGCCACCTCTGGCATGACATCCAGCGTTGACGCTTCGACTGCTGATTGCACTTCCTCAGAGGCAATTCCGGGCGACGAATTCTTTTTTTTTTTTTTTTTTTCAATTGTTCACTTCATATCAAATATTTCACAGAGATGTGTTTCTATGTTGTTTTATAATTGCTCGTCGATGATCACTTAGGTAATTGAAATGGGTGTTTCTTAAAGCTCGTCATGTAAAGTTTAAACTTTCGCCATTTTCAAAAAGGCAGGTCAAGGTGACTCTTGTAAACGTAAACATATTACCAAATGTCCACTTAATAACATTTATTAGTTTCATGAAAGTGTGTTTAGTTATTTTTATATAATTTGCTCGTCAAAAATCCCTTACTTTTGATAAGGAGTGTTCTTTCAAATCTCGTCATGAAAACTTTGAACGGTCTCCATTTTAAAAGAGGCAGGCCGAGGCGGTTGTTGTTAACGGAAAAACATCAACCAATGTGCAATTAATTCCAGTTATTAATTTAACAGAATATTTTTAGTTTTTGAGTAATTGTCCGTCAAAGATCACTTAGTTTTGGAAATGGCGCTTTATTTCAAACCTCACGTAAACTTTTAACGGTCGCCATTTTAAAAGAGGCGAGCGGAGGAGGCTGTTGTTAACAAAAAAAAACATGAACAAATATCCAGTTAATAATATTTATTCATTTCATGGAAATGTTTTTGCTTGTTTTCGTGAAATTGTCTATCAAAACTCACTTAAGGAACGAAAATGGGACGCTTTCTTTCAAACCTCGTCATGTAAAATTTAAACAGTCGCCATTTTAAAGGGGCCAGCCGAGGCGGCTGTTGTTAACGAAAAAACATTAACAAATGTCAATTTAATAATAGATATTAATTTCATGGAAGTGTTTTTACTTGTTTTTTGGTATATTTCCGTCAAAGATCACTTAATTAAAGAAAATCATGCTTCTTTTCAACCTCATCATGTACAGTTTAAACAGACGCCATTTTGAAAGAGGTTGACCAATGTGGCTGTTGACAACGAAAAACTAATTACAATGTTTATTTAATAATATACTTTAATTTCAAAGAGGTGTTTTTAGAGTTTTTAATGTTATTGCCTTTCAAATTTCACTTATTGCATGTTTGTTATGCAGATCTCAATTTCATATGTTTAAATTTATTGAAAAACAATTAAATTTGGCAAATTATAAGAAGGAATATGTTTGAAAAGAATTGAAAATTTTACGCAATTAATGGAAATCCGAAAGTTGAGAAGATTAAACATTTTCAAGAAATAAACGTTCTCGGTATTATGTCCGGAGTTAATAATGCTCTTTCCAAGCACCATTAACGTAAACGTTAAACGATCATAATTTTGAAAGGGGCAGACCGGGGCAGCTGATCTCACCTGAAAAATGTTCAATAATGTTCACTTAATAACATATATTATTTTCAGTGATGTGTTTTTTGGCGTTTTCGTGTAATTGCCTGTGAAAGTTTACTTAGTTAAAGGAACAAGAGGTTTTTGCGCATCTTAATTACGTAAGGCTTAATTAAATTAAAAATAAAAATAATTGACACTGCAAAGGCTTTAATATATTTAGAAGGATATATAAAAGCGCATACAATTCCTGGAAGTTGAAAAGTTGATTAGGGAAAAAGTAATAAACAATAAAAGATAAGTGTATTTTCACCGCTTGAGTGGCTGAATTTTTCCTCGGCAGAAAGGCATGGCTTTGAGGGTGTAGAATGTCAGTTAGAATTGATACAAATTATTATTTTTTTCTGATTTCTAGTAATTTGAAGTATGTGGAATTGATATATATCAAGAAATAATAATTTTTCAAAAATTAAAAATTTGTGTCTATGCGCGCGTTTCGACCCTGTTCAGACCACCGTGCGACGTGAGAGGCAGGTCAAAGAAATTACATTTTTGAAATTTTTGAAAAAAAACAAAAGAATAGGGCAATATGGCGTTTATGTCATCTAATAGAGTACATTTAGCACTGTCCCTACCAAAAGTTTTAAAGAAAAAATTGGAGCCGTTTTTGAAAACATATTGCTTTTGTATTTTTTTAAAAATTGCACAGATTGCATGCAATATTGCGTGAAAACTACTAAAATTTTCAAAAAACTGTACATGACAATGAAAGAACTCACTTCGGACAACAAATTTTATTTGAAGGAAAATCTCGATCTGCAATTTTGTAGTTGGTGGAAGACGCCCAATAATTTCGATCTTTCGCAATTTTTTTAATATTCAGTATTAACCGTGAAAATCGGACGTATGCCTCCTTAAGTGTATTTTACTCTATTCTTACAAGAAATTTAAAGAAAAAATTTGGAGCCTCTTTTTAAATTTTTTTAATTTCAAAAACGTCCCATGGGCTTATTGTAAAGTAACCCCAAAATTAAGATATCGGTTTCAAATTCAAGGGGCCGCGAGATCAGCCAGGTCGATAGGAGCGTATCAATTTTGGAGAAAGTCGACTGAATGGTTTACCACGTATTAGGAGATTTTTTTCTTAATTTAGCAACTGGATTTATCCACTTTTTCGTTACCAGAGCCCTGTAATAAGAGTTTTTCTGCAGAAAATCCGCCGTTCGCGCAACATAACGTATTTTTCCCTGTACAATACGTACGTATAGTGTATGAGATAGTAAAAAATGGAGCCGTTTTTGAGAAAATCTTGTTTTTGTTATTTTTTTAAAAATTGCATATATTGCACAATATTGTGCGAAAACTACTAAATTTAAAAAAATGTACATGACCTTAATGAAAGAACTCACTATGGAAAACAAATTTTATTTGAAGGAAAGATCTCTACTTCAATTTTGTAGTTGTAGGAAGACGCCGAAAAAAATTCTTTGCAATTTTTGAAAATTCAGAGTTAACTGTGAAATTCGGACCTATGCCACCTTTATAAGTGTATTTTACTCTATTCTAACAAGAAATTTAAAGAAAAAATTTTAGCCGTTTTTGAGAAAATTTTGAAAAGGGGGTCTTCATGTAAAGTACCCCCAAATTTGGAGGAAAATAGTTATTAATCGCAGCGCTTGGAATGGAGCTAGATCGGCCGGGGAATATCCATTTTGGAAAAAATCGTATGTATGATTAGGCGGTAGTCGTATTCATAGACAGACGGACGGTCGGATGTTTTGAGAAAGAAAAAAAAACAACACTTTTTCGGTATCGGGGCACCTCAAAACTTATTTCCGTTGAAGTCTCGAAATCGATTTTCCGAGCATTACGCAACTTCCCTATACGTATGTATACGGTACTCTGTTTATATGTGTGTATACGGGAAAGTGAAAATGCTTCATGTATCTGTTTCATTGAGTCGTAAGGTGATTTTGGTAACTTGTTGCATTTAAAATTCCCACTAATATTGTGACGCAAACTTGTGCCTGAAGCTCATTGCTGAAGTCGGATACGATGTGGAAGACTCATCCACGATTTTTTTTAGTAATTGGAGGCTTCTACCAATTTGACACACGTGTAATTACTGTTTAAATTTAATCAAATGGAATGGAAAATGTTAGCATATTTGAAGAAACGTTTCTATTAAAATCTCTATGATTTTCTATTGAATTTCCGTTCGGTCGTGTTGTTCTGGAGTCCTGAATAAATTGTCAGTTATTTCGGCGCGGCGATTTGTACGTCAGACGTTTCGTTGGTAAAGTTGGCATGTGATGAAAGGAGGTAATATGAAGCGCGCAGTTGTGTTTCTGATCGTCGACAGCAAAAAGGAGTTGAAACAAATATTTTTGTTGACAATCGCTGAGAAGGTAATATGCAATTTTGTACTGATAATATAAGGCTTTCGGCTGTAAAGAAATGTATCTGACATTCACATTTAGTGGGAAAATGCAACATGATTCCACTGTTCATACGATACGATCTTTGTAAGCCAAAAATTAATATTACAATTTGTTTTCTGTTGTAGAAGCCATGTGGAATATAGGGTTACTCCTCTTTCACAAAAGCATATGATCGTGATTCCTTCAAGAATATCATACCAACATTTTTGCATCCAAAAGCCTCATATATTACCATTAATACATTTAAAATTAAATTACAGATAATTAATGTTGTGTTCAGTACAGAAGAGTGTTTGTGAATCTGGAGTGTAACATTTCTATCCCCATAAATGTTGCTTCACTATCTAGGAACTTTCTTGAGCGCATTGGGGAATTAATTATTCAAATAGTCCGTCCATGCTCTCGCGACAGTATGTTGATCCGCCATAAAGGGCATAAGGGATAACATCTGAATCTGTAAGCTGATTTGCCTTTTGCATTTAGATTTTATTTACCAGGCGCGAATATTTGCATACCAATTGTTGCAAAATCGCTCGTTGCTACTTTTATTCTTCACTCACTCAATATGTGCGTTTTTAGGGCAGAGATCCCAAGACTCCAGAAACCGTGCAGCAGATCGCATTTCTCCCCAACATAACGTCAGACAGTTCTTTAACTCTTATTTTCAGTCATAATTAAATATATTCTGACTATGCTGTCCTACTAACGCTTAAATTGAATAGTATTTACGATTCCGGAAATCCATTTTGTAAATTCACAGTGTATATTTTTGTCCATAAAGAAAGGTTTATAGTAAGCAGTAAGGTACAATAATATATAGTTTTTATTTTAAATGAGGTCATTTCCTCCAACGGGAGAGGCAAGTAACGGTACAACCGGCGCACAAATTTACATGCATACGATTGTAAATGATAGGGGATTTAATGTAAGAAATCTAGCCCCCGAATATCAGCCAACAAGTAGGTTTTTGTCGGAATAAACTAATCGTTTGCCTAAGGTAAGTTATTACATTTTTATGCAGGCGATAGATTGACTAGTGATTTTCGAGAGCGTCGACTCCTAAGGCCATTAGTTTCTGTAAGTGTAGTGCATTTTTTTATTGCTGGAGGTGAGGTTGAACTTTCCCGGCGAGAAACGGAGCCACCGACCCGTTAGCTTGGGGGATTTCCCCAACACGTAATTTGCCACCATCGGCGCACCGTCGCAGATGGAACAAACTCTAAGCTCCAGACTGG
>JAHLJT010008446.1:68576974-68666942 GCA_031308135.1 Acheta domesticus | reverse complement strand
TCTCTCTGTGGTCAAAGCTAGTGCCTAAATCATTCGAAATTTTTTTCCGAAATTTATGTTCATCGATTAATCTGAACGAACTCGAGGTCCTGCGAGTTTCAAACGGATATTCAGATTTTTGAATGTTCTTTACATGAAGCCACAACTACTTCTTCAAAATTTTCTAAAAAAGTACTCCAATTTTTACTTTCCCTTATACGTACGTATATACGTGTGACCGTTCGTGTAGGTCGGCCGTGGGGAAATTTCGTGGGTAATTTGGCTCTTGTTGAAATTTTGAAAAAAAAACACAAAGTTGAAAGCCACAAACATTATATAATTGAATCTCAAAAAAAAAAAGAAACACAAATTGCAAAATTACCTAACATGCACAAATAAACAAATGAACAAAGAAAAATACAACACTGAACAGCGTAAAAAAAAACTTTTGAGGAAAATCAACTGCAGAAATTATGAATTTCAAAGTTGGCACAAACTAGCATCACAGCAACATCTTCTGTGACAAAAATAAATTGAAATCCAACAAATTGAATCAAAGATATCTCTGGGGAGATGAGTACACATAATAGTACATCAGAGGGTAGAGCACAGGCATTTCGGATGACAAAATGCCTCAGCACTTTCTGTTTACAAAAGTTGCAATTAACCCTTCCTCAACATACACTGCATTAGCATACATAGTAGTTTCTTGCAAAACAATTCACTTCAATTACAAAGACATATGTTGTGTACAATTAAGATGAATAAACATAGTTTTGAAAACACAGAATATTCAAAAGAAATTGCAAAAAAAAACTAAACATGTGTGTTTACACCATAAATGTGAAACATTTATTACAACCTACACCTTTGGTTGAAATTAAAAAAATATGTTGTATTTTTACTCAACAGGCATCCAAATTTCAATAAATATTTCAAGATATTTAAGTTCACTTAAATTCAACAGTTCATTGCAAATATACTTTTATAACCTTTTAATTGTTCATAAATAACCCAAATTGTTTTCTAACTTGATTTGGATTTTACACTATCATCAAAATGTTCTTTTTGATTTAAAGACAGAAACTGCACTTGTAGTGTATTAACATGACAAGATTCTATCATAAATAAGTGATGTTCTCCCCTTAGAAAGACACACTACTTCAAATATCTTTGAAAATAGTCCACAATGATTATGGAAATACCAATGGTCGGGTATATCATACATTATGCAAGAGTGTTAATGGCCAAAAAAAATATTAAACAATCTGACAGTGAACTACAGGAACAACACTTCAACCTGCATTCTACAGTCAATTGCTTGCAAATTCTCATTACTTTTTATAGTATCACATACAAAATTGTTTTGTCTTTAACACCGACCTTATTTCGGTGACCGTGGCGTTCGCCACCAGCGCACAACTCACAGCGAACTAATGCGGCTGCCGACGCTCTGTCCTGGGCCTAAGCACGGGTTCTCTCTGTAACCCCGTCTTACTGCAAGACCAGATGCCTTCGTCGAACGCGCATCTGCGGTGTGAATTTAGCCACCACTGGGCCAAACCTCTTTCTCGCTAACTGGAGCTCGCGGCCCCACACCATCAGCTTCCAAATTCACGCTGCTACCTCACGCTGCCGCTTCTCGAAACATTCTGCGCACTTTCCAGACACCGCCGTTACAACCCCTTCTTTTCCGCATAGGGGAGGGAACAACTGTCTTCCCCCCGCCACCCCTCCAGCGACCGCTGATAAGGCGACGGGTTACGTAATCGCGCGGCGAAGCACGCAGACAAGGTCTTTCTTATCGCCAAATAGTGACTGAGCGAGCTCAGGATCGCTACAATCTGAACGAACTCGAGGTCCTGCGAGTTTCAAACGGATATTCAGATTTTTGAATGTTCTTTACATGAAGCCACAACTACTTCTTCAAAATTTTCTAAAAAAGTACTCCAATTTTTACTTTCCCTTATACGTACGTATATACGTAGTATAGGGAAAGTTATGTAATGGTGCGTGCGAAAAAGTGGATAAATCCAGTTGCTAAATTAAGAAAAAAAATCCCCTAACACTTGGTGCAGCCAGAATCCTTGTTTTCTGGGTCCTTGACACCCAAAAACCAATTGAAAGCAAAACGTCTGTTCGTCCGTCCGTCTGTGAACAAGCTACTGCTCTTGTGGCCTCTTGAATTTGAAACCATTATTTTAATTTGGGGGGTACTTTACGTGAAGCCCCAGGGACATTTTCAAAAAAATAGCGCCAAAAATATTGACTAAATTTTGTTGTTTGAACATCTGAAGGTCATTTATGAGAATGGCGTAGGTCTCATGTTGGTTAAAAACTCTGATTTTTCGAAAATTGAAAAAATTCAAAATTTTTCCGGCGTCTCCCTACAACTACAATTATGAAGATTCATTTTTTCTTAATGAAATGTGTTCATAAAAAAACATCTTCAAATAAGGTCAAGTTAAATTTTGAAAAACATGAGTACTTTTTGCGAAGTTTTGTGTCAAACATAGGCAATATTTTATTTTCTTTAAACCATTTTTCTTAAAAAACAGCACTTTTTACTTTCCCGTATACGTACATATATACAGAGTAATATACGTAGTATAGGGGAAAGTTATGTTATGCTACGGAAAATCGATTTCGAGATTTTAACGGATATACACGTTTTGGGGGTCCCCAGATACCGAAAAAGAGGTTTTATTCAAAACGTCCGCCCTTCCTTCTGTTGTGTCTGTGCATTTAACCCTTTATATCCCATCGTATGATATATCATATGCTAATTTTGGGTCAACTCAAATGTGCTTCTTTTGCAGTTATTGAATACTGCTTGTGAATTTTATTTCTTCAGTAGACAGCTTGTACAAGGTAAAGGTGAAATCGTGCAAAACTGGAAGGAAGGGAGGGAGGGAGTGAGGGGGGGGTACTCCATAATATTCCGTATTGAAATAATCTACTTGACTGCTCACAAGTCTTAATATGAATTAGAAAAAGGTTCCTTACCTGGACACGAACATTTCACAATTGTTTTCCTAATGGTCTAATGTGGTTATTTATTTATTTGTTCAACAAACAGTAAAAAACTGTATATGATGTGTGGGGAAAGAGATTAACTGCGCACATTTTCTTGAGGCCCAGAATAGAAAAAAGCAACATTTGGAAAACTAGAAACAAGAATTTAGAAAATAATTATCATTATAGAAAAATTTGAAAAATGTTTGTTCCCGAGTTATAGAAAATCAATTTCAACAGTAAATGAACTGCTGATTTGATTTTTCTGCATTGCTAACAAAATAGTTCTACTCCTACCACTACAAGCAAAAGGAGTGCTCAACAAAACATGCACACAGTGAAGCTACATTTACGTCCAGAAGCAAAACAAGGGGCCATCTCAGCATTTGCTTAATGGATCAGGGAAACTGGACAAAAACCTGATCGAGATGGGGGTCATTGACCCGGAAGCTGAAGTACATTACTAGTTACAGATGTATTAAATATTTTTTTTAATGTATGCAATGCAAACGTAAACTAATTCATTATATATCATTGTTTTGGTACAATAAACATTATTTTTCTTTTTGACGATCAGTATAGTCTCTAATTGTATAGAAACAGTTTTGCAGCAGAAAAGATTTTACTTTAAACTTAAATTTGTGTACCGACTTTAACTGTTTTATGTCATCTGGCAATGCGTTGTAAAGTAACATACATGTATTGTATGTTAATTTCTTGTACTGAGCTGTTGATACTGACACTTGATGCACGTGATTTCTACGGCGTTTGTTGTAATTATAAATATCAATATTGCATGAAAATATGTTCCCTCCGTTAAGTAGGTCATTTTTGACAAATATTACAGATTCGTAAATAAATAGACAAGGCAATGGTAAGATTCCAAGCTCAATGAAAAGAGGCTTGCAGGGATCACGAGGAAGGTATTTTTTCATTATTCGAATAATTTTCTTTTGCAATCTGAAGGTCTGAGTACTACAGGATGAGCTTCCCCAGAATATTATTCCATATCTCAGGTGGGAATGTACGTTTGCAAAATAAACGCAACGAGCTGCATGAATGCTGACAGAATCTGAATGCGTAACATAATGAAATTAATTTAGTGTTTAATTCTGTTATATGTACATTTCATTTGAGGTTTGATTGAATTGAGAGACCTAAAAAGTTTGTTACCTCAACATCAGCTAATTGCATATTGTTCATTTTCAATGGAACATGCCGATTTGAAATGCAAAAATGCATTGAAACAGTTTTTCTTTTGTTAACAATTATTTTGTTATTATTAAACCAATTTGAAACTTCTGAAATCGTTACTATTTACTACTTCTTTTTTGCAAAAGAACATTCATGTCATCGGCAAACGAACCGTTCTTCCATTTTTAATAGACGAGGGCATATCGTTTACATATAACAGAAAGAGGATAGGACCTAAGATCGAACCTTGCGAGACGCCATAGCTCAATTGGCAAAGAATTGGAAAAATAAGTATGTAATGTCCTTTCGTGCCAGTATGGTATTTCTACTCTTTGAGTCCAATGTTTAAGGTACAAAGTTATCGATCTAGGGCAATACCACAAATTCCATACGAAGATAATTTTGAGAGCAAGATGTTATGGTCAATAACATCAAAAGCTTTTGAAAGATCTAAGAATATTCCAATGGGTACTTCATTTTTGGTGTATTGATGAAGCAACATCTTTGAGAAAAGAAAAAAATGGCAGTTTCCATAGATTTTGGTTTTCTAAAACAGTGTTGTGAGTCTGAAAATGCTTTGTTTTTCATGAGAAAAGTTTCCATTTGAAAGTAGAAAAAGCCTCTCTAATATTTTTGAGAAAACTGACAAACGAGAAATTGGCCAGTAATTTTGAATTTCATTTTTGTTCCCTTTTTAAAAAGTGGCTTAATTTTTGCTGTTTTGAAAATATCGGGAAATATTCCTGTACATAAAGCAGCATTGAAAATGTGAGTTAACGGATGTATAAAGGCAGGTGCACAAGTTTTTAATAAACAATCCAGAAATTCATCTAAACCAGATGAATATTTCTTAGTTTACTGACTATTCTGAGGATTTCGTTGGGAGATGTTTCGGAAATAAACATTGTATCGGAAATTTTTGGGGAAGTGTAAGATGTTGAATTTTGTGGTTTTAGTCCCTTCGTGAGATCAGACTCAATTATAGAAAAGTGTTTGTTGAAGAGATTGGCAACTTTTTTTGGATTACTCATTTCTCTTTCATTATCGTTTAAAATAACATTCTCTATAAGGTATCAAGATGATGTGGTTGTATTTTTTACGATATCCCACATTGCTTTAGTTTTGTTACTAGCGCTCAAAATGTCCTGACTATTTTTCATTATTTTTGCCTGAACTATTACTTTTCTTAAAATTCTTTTGTATTCTCGAAAGTATATATGGAAACCGGATGATACATTATGATATTTAGAAATAAAGTAAAGTGTACGTTTGTTTTTACACAATGTTCTAATTCCTTGTGTGATCCAAATATTACTTTTGCTGAAAATGTTTAATTTTCTCTTTTTAAGAGGAAAGCATGCTTTAAAATGAATTGAAAGCTTGGAGAAAAATAAATTATATTTTTCATTTGTGTCAACAGTTATAAACTGCGCCCCATGATTCCTTCATCAAGTAGTCTGTAAATAATTTTATATTAACTTTAGTGAATGCTCTGCACATGCGTGTATTGTTTATTGTGTCAATGTTTATGTTCTTAGTAATTGTAAATTTTGTGCATCGTGGTCACTGTAACCTAGATTAATCGTTATTATTTCATATGTAGTTGTGGTTTTGTTAATTATAATTTGATCTAATGCTTTTTGTGATTTCGTGTAGCGTAAAGCGTATTCCGTGTAGGTACATTCACTGTAATATCTATATTAAAAGAATGAAGTAAATTGAGAAACTGCTCTTTTTCGTGGGATTCGCTCAGAAAATCAACAATGGTTTAAAGAAAGATGGTTCGTATTTACCTACATATTCTTGGTATCCCTACATATTGTCTTTTAAAACAATTTTTATCCAAGACATTTTGCCATTCAAAATTTCTCTGAACTGTTAGAGATACAACACAATTTTCCATTCGTATCAAAATATTCAGAATTTTCTTCAACTTGCTGTATTTCGTCCCGACTTGGGAAGTTTCGTTTGTCTATGCTGTCACTATTTATTAACTTCTCGAAGACTACACAAATTCACTTATCGAAACAACCTCGGCATAGACACAAATCCATGAGCTCTAACCTGTGTGTCTATGTCACTAACAATACACTGTTGTTCATTGAGCACAATTCGTTACATATTATTAATTAAAAAGAAATTTTAAAAAAATCTATTCTTATTAATTTTATATAACATAATATAAATCTATTAAACAATAATTGTACTAATAATTAACAACAATTTTTGAGTAGCCATCTTCTTAATTTCCAAATTATAGTATTAACAAACAGTACTTTTAAAATTATCTTCTATTTGACTTGTTGCATTTAAAATAATTTTGCTCTAAATGGACTGTTCACTAATAACACTGCGAATAATGAAAATGTTTCTGGCTAAAAAATAGGTTATTCTTAGGTATTTCAATCCGCTGAATTCAAAAATCACCTTAAAGATGACCAATTAGCTCTTGGTTTGAAGATACAATGACATGCCACTTTTTACTGTCTACATTCTTAGTTTGGGGGAAAATTTTGTTTTGAGAGTTGTCACCTCTGTCAATAGGCGAAACATAATGTTTTCTAGTTAGTTTTAGGTTATAAAAACAATTACTATTGCAGAAACTGAGAGTTTCATATAGTTTCTGCGGTAATTACTGCATGAGTTCTGGTTTTGGAGTGCTTTTAAAGTGTACAATTTGTACAACTTGTGCAAGTGCACAAGTGCAGAGGCAGGAAATTGCATTACATTCAAGCAGATTGGCTTGCAAGAAATCTTAACTCTAGTGAAAAAATGTTGCCAATTCTCTTGTAGAACCAAGATGCTCTTTTCTACCTGTACTAAGTTAAAAGTTGGGTTTGATGAAAATGTTGTCAAAGCTCTGAACGAAGAAGGACCTGCCTTCAGATAGAAGAAAAATATTTTCTATGTTAAATGATGCAAAAGTTAAGGAAGATATTAATGTTGGACCACAAATTGGACAACTAGTAAAGGATCCTACGGTTGACTGAGTTTTGGAGGAAAAGAAAAAGAAGCTTTGGAAGCATTCAAAAGCTCATGGATTTTTGGACAACAAAAGAGATGATAACACTCAGCTGATGGCGATCCCCTAATTGAGTGTTATCTGCTAACTTCTGCTAAAATACCATGAATTCGGGTGCAACATGTCCCTTGAAATCTATTTTCTACTCTCCCACTTACACTTTTTCCCTTCTAGTTGTGGAGCAGTTGGTGATGAAAATGGAAAAATATTTGTCAGGACATTTCTTAAACGAAACAAAGATAACAGGGCCGTTGAAATCAATTAATGCTTACGAATTTACTGCTGGTTTGTACGTAGAGAGGCTCTGGAGTGAAGCCAAAAGACGGCGATCTCTTAAAGCCATCACATAATTCTCGTCAAACCCAACAAGGATGTGTTTTTCTATTCATTTAGAAGTTCTTACATTCAACTGTCATTTTAAAATATTCAAGTGAACTTTCAATGTTATTGGCATATATTATTAAAATATATAATTTATCTTAATCTGTTAAAATACTTCCATCTATTGGATATCATAGAAACAAGAGCTAACAAAAATGGTTTCTTTGTCATATTCATTTTCCTCAACGCCAAATTAGTAATATTTGACTTACAAAGCGAAGGAAATATTCGAATTTTTTTGTGATGGTCAGTGTAATTTGGGCCATGGTTCTTGATGGCTATAAATGTTTATATTCCGTTTTTACGAACACATTAAATAGAAAAGCAAAAGCATCTACCCGTGTCGCTTGTCTCCCTCTGCCATGCCTATATCTGTTTCATCACACCACTATTTCTTTATTAAGATCTTATGCTTCTTCAAATGAATGCAGTGTAATTCCCTCTTTATTGGGAAAGAAAGTACCTCACATTTTTGAATTAGATAAAATTAGCACCTACATAAAATGCAAAGTGCCTGCCCTGTATCCTTTGACAATCATGAGAGTATCATTGAACAAAAGTCATTTGAAAAATGGCAATGGCCAGTGACAGGCATCAGATCTAAGCATCAGCATCAGATTGAAGGTGCTCGTGGCACAGAGCGGTCACTCGCCCTTTCACCAAGGAGGTCCGGGTTCGATTTCCGGGACAATCTCATGTGAAATTTGTTGCAACAAAATGAGTTTGCCTGCTTCACAGGGGCTAGTCCAACACCTGTGAAGTGTCCTAAACCCTACCCCTATCCTAAGTCCTTCTCAATTCTGGCTGCTGAGTAGTGACACAGGAGGGGTGGAGGAGGCAGATGCGCAGAAATACTACTTGACGGTCCTCTTGACAACCGACTATGACAAGTCTTGAATGGCAAATAAATATAATGAATATTAACGGAGGATTACTCCTAAGTACAAGCGCTCAGTTGCATTCTACTGGAACCAGTGACTGGAGAATTTGAGCGAGAACTGTCGTCATTATTTGCGGTCCCTTGGCAGGTGGTGGCTCATTTGTGAGGTGAATTCGCTCAGTTGACGGAGACCCCATTGGTACCCCTTTGGTGTACTTTTAGGCAAACAAATGACTTTTTTTGCAGGTTCTACAACAGATAATCGTTTCTGAAAGGAGCATCGCTTCACGCAAGCCAGATGAGCTGAAGTGTCAGCTGATGATGTCTCGAAATGTCTCTGTTCACGAGTGATTCAGTGTGTTCCGATATCATCACTAAAATATTTTGTTTTTTAGAATTGTTACACCTCGTGTCGAACTCACCACAGGAGAATATCAAAATAAATTCCGCAAGAGAGAAGTAATAAGCTAGTCCATGCATGTGAAAGGTAATCAGACATATTATACAATATTCGAATATCTAAGACTGTCCTCACTGTTCACGTTTATCAATAGATCCTCACATGCTTACCAACTATTGAGAAATGAAAGCGAATCGCTCGACTTCTTACATAATGATTACGCCCCCAATTTGTTTTGGTGGAAATGGGTGTAAAGAACAGGGTCCTGGGGTGGAGCTTCGCTTCCCCCCCTCACCCACACACACATGCACCTTCACTCTCAACAACATTCCCGGGTCTCACACTGAACATTCAAGTTTTAATAGTGAAAGTCATATTTTTATGTGGGTAACTTTGCACAACAACTACCCATTATTGCCGGCGACCTTCTTGTTCCAGCTCCAGCTCGGATTCTCCGCACAAGTGTGCATTCATTCACCATGCCTACGTGGTTGTATATCACCCTCTTCATTCTGGCTACCCTACAAACATGTGAGGAAGAAGATCGAAGATTTTGAGGTACCTTTTGAGATCCAGGCGTATGATCTCCCAGTGGATAATCTACCAGTACGCTGCTCAGCCACTCACTGTTGGTGTTATCACCCCATATCTGACGCAATAGTTACTCGGAGAGTGAGTATGTAAGTGGTTCATTAGCAAGTAAATTGGTTTTGAATTTTTTCTTGTGCAAAATAACTTTAAAACAACGATTTTTTTGACAATAAAAACCCAGTATGTCATCACTTAAAGTGATATCTATTTGCTTCTTGGGCAATGTTTACTTTCTCGCTACTGCTTACTCAATATGAAGAAAGTATTGTAATGCGGTGGGAAAAAAACGGCGAATTTTGACAGAAAAACTTATTGCCGGGCCCTGGTAACGAAAAAGTGGATAAATCTTGTATCTTTGTATAGTAGATTACTTCCTCTAACACGTGTTGTAGTCAGAATCCATGTTTTGTGGGACCCGAATACCAAAAAATCGATTGACGGGAAACCATCCGTTCGCCCTTTCGTCTGCCTGTGAACAATCCTAGCTGCAAACCCTCAATATGATTTTCTTCAAAATTAATATTCCCTACAAATGTGGTTGATGTCGTTGCCCCTTGAGGTTGTAACTCATATTTAAATTTTGAGAGTACTTTACACGAAGCTCCTGGGACATTTTCAAAATTTTCTAAGAAATGGCTTTAATT
This sequence comes from Acheta domesticus, assembly GCA_031308135.1. Classification (NCBI taxonomy): domain Eukaryota; kingdom Metazoa; phylum Arthropoda; class Insecta; order Orthoptera; family Gryllidae; genus Acheta; species Acheta domesticus. Next base: position 68,656,836 of record JAHLJT010008446.1, on the reverse strand, counting down.
TTTTTTATAAAATTTTATTGTCGAATAACATTATGGACACTCGAGAATGGTGCAGGTCTAATTTTATTGAAGTCCCTGATTTTTCGAAAATTGGAATAGTTCACTTTTTTTTTTTTTTTTCCACGCCTTCCTACAAATACAATATTGAAGATAGAGATAGAAGAACCCCCCTGCCCCCCCAAAAAATTATCTGTGGATCCACCATTGATTATGGCTTCTTATTACTGCTATTACTGCAACTCACATTTTTGTTTTCCAGAATTCATATTTTCAAAACTGGAATGATGCTCGATACTCACAGCACATCACACAGTTTTTAACTATTTTTGAAGTGAAATAAAGAGATAAATAAATAATAGATGAATAATAAACTAATAAGTAATAAATAAAGAAGTAAACAAGTAAATAAATAAATGAATGAATACATAAGTAAATAAATAAATGTACGAGTAAATGAATAAATAGATAAAAAAATTTTAAAGAAGTTGCACTGAATGATGTGGCTCATTGCGATATTTGGCATCAAAGTAAGGATCACTGTAAACAAGAAATAATTAGAATTTCACATAAAGGAGCAACATATATTACTCTTTAATATATTGCAGAAAAAGTGAGTGTATTTCAACATGATGTTGGACTGCCATATTTGCAAACGCAATTTGAAGACTTTGGGACAGATTTGTAGTGGTCCCTAATGATGCTCTGCAATACTTCATTCTCTTCAATTTGAATTATTGCATGCATTGCCTGCAGATTCCTAGATAAAGATGGAATCAGTTTGAATGCCCTTTTGCACCTCGCACATTCTCGATAGGTTGTAGGTCTGTCAATAAGTATGGTTCTGTAGAGCAGTATCCATGTCTACAAAGCAAGATATTGAGGTTTCAGAAAAATCGGGAGGAGCATTGACTTATTGGTATAGAACCCTGGTGGGGGGCAACCCTGACCCCCACGCGCCCCTCGCACCCCTGGTGTGGGCGTATAGGAACAGTGGAGCATCGGGTTGATAGAGGAAGCTCATTACTTTCTAGTACATAGACCTATTTGTCTCATTTCATTCAGTCTCATCAGTGATGAAAATCATTGTCAGAATCAGAGATGAAAATTGTATTCAGTAATTTTTGTTTACAGGTTTAAAATTTTTTGTAAACTTAATGGATAGGATATGTTGAAGTTTGATATGTGTACACACCAAAAGTAGTGTGCTACAACAAAACATGCTCTCTTGCATTATTTGTGACTTCTGCAATATTCTAAAATTCAGAGAGTTCAACGAAAATAAGACCTGCACCATTTTTAAGCGCTTTTACTGTATCAAGAAAAAGTATAGAGACATTTTTCAGAAAATTTTTAAAATGTTGAGGCTTCATGTAAATACCCCCAAAATCAAAGTATGCTTTTCAAACTTGTATTGGCCTTGAGGTTGGCCAGATAAATGGCGGTATATCAATTTTGGAGAAAATGCATTTGCATGTGTTTAGGCAATTGTTGACCACAGACGGATGTTTTGCAATCAACCAATGTACTACACTTCTCAATATTTTCAAAGTTTTATGTAAAATAACTGCAAAGTTTTTGAATTAATTTTTCTGGTGATATAGCAAAGAGGTTTAAAAAAACAACAACAAAAAAACAACTAATGTCTTATTTTCATTAAAGTCTCTAACTTTTCGATAATCACAATTTTAAATTAACAAAGGATTTAAAATAGACACAGGAGTGCAGCAAGGGGATTGTCTTTTTCCTTTACTTTTCAACTGGCTTCCCTTGGAAAAAGTTGTTCAAGAGTGGAGAAAAGGAAGGAGCTCGCAACATATCGACTAGGATCAAAATGCAAAGGGGTAAATATTGGGATTGTTTACACCTTGGCAGATGACATGACACTAATGGCAAAAGATATTCCAGATGCACAGAAATAACTTGAAATTTACATGAACAAGCAGCAATACTCAGACTGCAAATTTTATTTTAAAAAAACTTTGTAACAGATATTAAAACAGCCCCACAAGAACATAAAATTGGATATAACAAAGTATTCTGTGTTAAAGAATTCAAATACCTAGGAGAATGGATTTCTGAAAATTGTAATGAGACTAAATCCATAAAAACAAAAATTCAAAGAATGAAAACAACTTTTCAATTAACAAAAAATATATATAACAAAAAGTGCTTGTCATGAAACTGCAAAATTCACCATTATCTGACAGTAATCAAACTGGAAGCACTCTATAATCTATCTGAAACTCTTAATCTTCAACATAGAACTTTAAAACATCAGTTAGAAGTTAAAGAACGCAAAATTATGAGAAAAATCCTTGCCCCTAAAATCAAGAATGACATAAATTACCTGCAACAAAATGAGGAAATCTACAAAGAAATTCCTAAAATCACAGATTCAATGTGAATGCAAAGAATCCAATTTATAGGATATTTAGAAACAATGAATGTTAGCAAATTAACAAACCAGATCCAGGTCTTCTTTAAAAGTAAAGCCACCTGGCTGAATTGGTATAGACAAACAGGAAAGGACCTTAGAGAATTGGGATCTCCAAATTTACAAGATTAATGTCATATCATAAAATAATCATAAAATAATTAAAAATATCAATCATAAAATAATTAGAAAAATTACAAAATCGCAGAGTTTAGAGGTGAAAAAGAACAAACAAAACTTATCGTCTGAGCAATGAAAGCAGATCCATTCGTTGCATATGAGAGATTACTTGGCTCACAATAAGACTAGAAAGTGTTGATTCCATCCGGTCCTAAGTGACTCATTCGTGCAGATGATGAAATATCTTAAAATTAAGTCTTTAAACAAGGTCATGTACACTTCAGAAAAAACAATTTTTGCTTGAAGTAAATGCAGTTTATAAAAAAAATATTTTCTCAGAAACAGCTCAAAGTTTTACTTTGGATGTAGCAGTGGTTGCTTAGAAAAATGGTCTCATGTTCATCAAACTCTTTGAATATTGCAAAACTTAAAAATAATGTGATAAAGTGTGTGATTTAGTCCCACTAGTTCGTCTTATTCCATCATTCTTCTACTTCACATAATTGTTTAACAGTACAAAATGCACCCTAAATTTTATCACTAGTCTTGCATTTGTCATTCCCATGTTCACAGTTGTCAGATAAAAGTGAGAAGAGTAAATTGGGTTTGAGACAAGATTTAAATTTTGTTAAGACTCAGGACTAATTGCTTTTGAAAACCCTGTAAAGAAACTGTCACTCTAGAAAGCTATGGGTCTGCAGATCAGTGCCTAACGTCTTGCAAAGGAAGAATTCTTATACCAGTGTTACCAAAAAGTAAGCACAGATAATGTGGTTTTTTGAAATTCTGTTTCTTGCATAACAGCATTGAGACTAGTATTGGGGAACATTCTTCATCTTGTTGCTAGAGACATGACCCAAACTCGTAATAGATATGTATTAAAAATTCATAGATTGCACTATGCAAATGAATACATACAGAGCAGCCGCAACTGTGTATTGATACAAATATTCTAATAGTTTTATTGATACACAGTGTAGTTTATAATAAACAGTAATAGTGACTCTTCCATAATTATATATTAAACCTTTTGGTAACAACTTTACAAAAATTGAATTAAAATTATGAAAACGATTCTACAAAATGATTTATATATGAAAAGAATGACTCATGAATTTTTTCGAGATTTTCAGATGGTTGGTTTCTGATTTATAAATTGTTTATAATGATATAAAAATAGCAAAATAATATTATAATTTTGCACTTTGGTGAAAAAAGTTAACAAAACACTAATGTAGGAATAATTCTTGTTCAACAAACAAAATATTTACAACAGAAGCAAAGTTCTTCAATCTTCTTTCCATTTGACTTTACTTAAATTTTACTTTTTGTCTCTGAAATCACTAATGTCAAAATGCAACACTGCAATCTCTTCACTTTTGTATAGCTTCTCATATTTTCAGTAAATTCGCTTCAATGAAATATGAGTAGATGTGGAGATATCACATAACATCAACATCAACAATCATATTTAAATTCAGTTTTGCATAATAAGAGCGTTATGATATCATTGACTTTATGTCTACAATTCTACAATTGACTGAAAGAGTTAAAAATATTTTTTATTATTGAATCAGCAAGTCAGATTTTTTAACAAAAAAAAGGGGGTGTTAATTTTGTTTTGCAGAATCGATAATAAAAAAAACTTTTTAATACCCTTTAGGTTATGAATTTGGTTTTCATTGGTGTCTTGAAACTATTAATGTAAAATATGTATTTGTACTTTTCTTATTTTTTATTTTATTTTCAGATGGCGTTTAAAACCAGGAAATTTCAACTTTCTTCACTGCAAAGAGTTATTTCTGATGAATACTGAACCTATGAATTTGTCATTTAAGAGTACAGAGATTCAAAGAGAATATGAAAACTTTCATGCATGTTAACATTACTACAGAAACACCAGTTGCTTTAAAAACTGTAACTGTAGCACCTTGTACACCTAAATTATTATGCACACTTCAGGAACCAGTTGCTCCAAAAGTTAATGACAACCGCACAGAAATATGCTTCAAAAATTGACTAGAATTCTTTTTGATGCTGCAATGACTTTACTGATTATATTTTATTTGTTGAATCTTTAATTTCATGAAAATTAACTTCACTTTAAAAAGATATTAAAACAGGATTTTCTATTTATAAGTAAAGAGTGATAATGCTTATTATTTTAGTAAAGATATTGATTTTGGTTTTATTTTTAACTTATCCAATATTTATAATGTAGGTTTGTGAAGTTTTCTACAAAAGCATTGTTATTTCAAAACATTTGTAGTGTCTTTCAAATAATGGAGAGAATAGTGCCTGCATCTCACCTTGTGTTGCAAAGAACATTTCTCCTTCTCCTTCTAGTCTCCAAAGAGTTGCCACTAAAGCCACTCAAATTATTATGAAAATGGACTATAACTTTTATAATGCAAAAATTTAATATTCAAATATTTTCCCATATTTACGAGCTAAACGTTTTGTTTATAAACTTAATATTTCTATCCAGCAGGGGACCTAAGCATATGCTAAAGTTGCTTTGCCTGCTTTTGTAACAATCCACTTCTGATTTGCATGCACTCATAACTTCTCTTTTGCATTGAACATTTCTCAGTTCAAAAAATTTGAGTGAGTTATGAGGGAGGATGGATTTATGTGAGTAATGAGGGTGGATTTTCGAAGGGAATTGTTCTTTGTTTATAGTATGCTATATTCTGAACAGAAATTTATGTATAAATACCTGTCTATTTTACAATTGGAATAAGGTTACAGATGTTTGAAATGTGTGGATGTTATATGCTAAGAAACTTGTAAAAAATCTACCTTTAGATTATTGTCTGTGGGTACAAAATAAAGTGAAGTCAACAGACAAAAAGAGAAACTAAAAGAGATGAGAAGAGGAAAAGGGTAAGACTTTAGTGTAGTATGCACCATGATATTATTTGAAAGATTCATGTTTTACCTGCTGAATTATGAGGAAAAATTGATGGTTGGTATTTGGTAGAATTTTTATTGTAAGTTGTCGCAATATTATCCCATCGATTGAGGTAACTTGTGAAAATGATTTCTTTTCGTTCTAAGTAAGTTAAACACAAATGTTAAATATTACAGCACATTTTTACAAATTTCCACATCATATACAAGAAAGAAAATCACCATATTAGATTTTTTTTGTCGAATAAAGCCGTTAAATTTTTAGCTATATTTTTATGGTTATTCCTTTTTCGTTACAATTTAAAGTCAATTTTTATTTTTTAGAGCCAGATAATTTAAGTGTGTGCTCCATCTATAGGATGTGAATAGTATCACGACTACATGGCCGTCAACTAATAGCGTACAGAATTTCTTAGTGATGAGAAATACATGGACGATATCAGTTTTGTAGTTGCCGAGCGAATCACGTTGTAGGAATAATATTGTAGGCGATTAGATAACTGATTGTTTGGATACCACAGAACTCAAAGATGCGATTTTAGAAAATATTGAGTTAAACGAAATCAAATGTATCACAATGTATTAATAGTGGATGAATGGAGATCGGTGTTCATTAGAAACTTTAGTGAAACCATGTGCTCAATTCGTGAAAATTCTAATGGAGAAACGTGAACAGCTATCACCACATCATTTCATCACCAAGTAACATTCAGAACATTTTCAACAAGCGAAAAACAATGCCACTGAAAAAGAGATTGTAGTAGCTGATTATCCAAAAACTACTTGTTTATTTAGCTCAACAGCATACAAGGGGTGCACTGGAATGATTTGCAGGCTACAGTCCACCCCTTCTGCTGCTTTAGAGGTGGAGCTGTAGCAGAAGTTCTGAACTATGTGATTATTTCAGATGAATTCGAGCACAACATGTCTGCGGTCAACTACTTTCAGCAAATGCTGATTGGTTTTTAGAAAACAAAGATCCCTGATTTAGAAAAAGTAATTTACATTTCTGATGGAGCAGCTTCACAGTACAAGAACAAATATTGTGTTCTTAATTTGTGTTTGCATTTCAGCAGAGTGACAGTTTTATGCTACATCACGTGGGAAAGGACCCAGTGATAGTTTAGGAGGAATGTTCAAGTGATTAGCTTCAAGAGCGAGTTTGCAGTTGCCTCCAGAAAAGCAAATTCAAACGCCGTTGCAGTTCTTTGAATGATCTCATTAAAATATTGAAGGAATAACCACCAAATTCGCCCAGGAAAACAACACTCGAAATCAAAGGGATCATCAGGATCAAAATTAACGCCATATTCAAGAAAGCTGTGCCTGTTAAAGGGATATGAGGATTCCATTCCTGCATACCAGCAGAAAATGGCTACATAGAGATGAAAGCATTAGAGCTCAAGACACTAGAGTTTTGTTCAGCATTGCCAAAAACCGTAACTGGGCCAAACTACAACATACAGTTGAACCAATTTCCCTTAGGTAATAACCAATATGATTTTAAACTTTATTATATCATCAAATGTTGTTTACTGAACATTAAAACCATTATTTTCCTCAACAGATCGAGCCCAAAAGAAGGAAAAAGGCAAAAGATATGACAAGGGAACAAAAAAGAAGTGATAATTAATGAATTATCATAAAATAAGATTGAGAGAACGAGTTGTTAGCATTTACAAATATAAATATATTAATAAAATATATAATCAGTGTACATTTAATTTCTCCAAAAGATCAGTAAGTCATCATAAAATGTAACAGAGAACTTGAATTGTAACAACTTCTGAACTTGTTGATTTTTAATGAATTTTTTATATGAAAATAAAAAAAAATTGACTTCAAATTGTCACAAAAAAAGAATGACCATAAAAATATGGCTAAAAATTGAAAGCTTTTAGTTTTGGGTCTCTCAAATATAATTTATCAATAAAAACCAAAATCAGTGATGGAGTATTCGAGAAATTAATGTTTCTGTTTAAATAACGTTTTTCACTTTTTCATTATTAAAATCGGTAAACTTCTAATTTTTTGGCATTTTTTTCTGAAATTATATACATAGTTTGATAAAAAAAATCATGTAAAAGAAATTTTATAAACGATTAACCAATTGTTTGCAATATTATTAACATTGCAATAAAATAAATGGGTTTTTATAGCATTTTTTATTTTTTTTATCCAAACGCAGTGTTCGACAAAAATATCTAATATGCTGATCTTTCTTTCTTGTGTATGATGTGGGAATTTGTCAAAAAATGTTCAGCCTATTTCATGGACCTCTTGCAGATCGTATGCTGACTATGGAAAGAATGACCCATCTACAAGAAATACAATGCTTTTCAAAAAATAATATCCAAAAATGGCTGTGATAAGGAATTATTGTAATACATGCATGTGTTAAAATTTAAAATAACAATAGTTTTCAGTCCTTTGAATTTTCTTTCAAAATGAGTATTTTTTCTTATTTTCTTCATGACAAACTGAACTTTTACTTCAATGTTTGTTATATTATATTTGTGTATCATTAATTAAAAATAGTGTAGATTGTATAACAATTTGCCACCCATATTTTGTTATAAGCTGTAATCTGTTGCTGTATTTCATAGTTAAAAATAAACACTTTCACATTTTTGAACTGTACCTTTGTGTTTTGTTTATTAAGCTGCATGGTAGTGTGATTTGATGATTTATTCTCAGAAAGCCGAAATTATTTGTACTCTTTCTTCTCATGAAAGTACTTGTTAAACAAGCAATGTGAATTATTCTCAGTTGTTTTGGAACTGAAGCACTGACAAAAAATATTTATTACATGTTTACAACTAATATGCAAGAATTTTACAGCAGGGTCATTCCATGTCAAGTAGTCTAGGGCTCCCTGCGTCACCATCTCAGATTTTAATGAAATTCGTCGAAATTATCTCATGTTGTATCCTTTGCAGGCGAGCTAGTTTTTGATATCTGACTATTTGTTTGACCCTGTGCCGTATTGTTGTTCAGTACTCTCACAAGATTTTCACAAATTCAGGATACATTTCCATCTCCATCATTACTTAACAAATGAAACTGAGCTTACATGTACAATTTTTTCTGCTCTATTTATTTATTTTTCTTTCTTTATTTCATTTATATTTACATACATGGATATATAGTCGATTATACAACAAATTTAAAGAATATGTAAAAATCACAACAGCTAATGCAGGCTTGTCATCAAGTGTGGAAATTCTGATGCGGTGTTGTTGATGTAATTAAATGGAGTAATACAAGATGTTATCTCTGTCAACTTATTTATTGAGAGAGACGGCTTTTGATGGCTTTGCCGTAACTTCATAACTTTACCATAACTTCTAAACGGTTCAGGATATCAAAATGCAATTTTCGATAAACATTGCGGAATTAGGGGGCAAGTAACATGCCGTAGAGAAATTGTCTATAATATTTTTGGTTTTCGAGAAATTTAATCAGCTTTGGTTTTTAAATGGAACTATATATTTTTTCAGCGGCAATGTATAGAGCATGAAAAGAGGAATAAGGTAATAAGGTATGCTAGTATTTTGATAGTAATTTGGGAATAAATTAGATTTTCTGATATGTGATTTTGAATTAAACAGACAATATTTTGTGAAGCAGTCCTTGCAACTCTTGCCTTTGGGAAACGTGGCCTTCGCGGCATCAAGACTTGCGTGGAGAGAGGAGAGATGAGGGGGGTGGCAATGGGGGATAAGAGGCCTAACTAAAGCAAACCAGGGTCCTGTCACAAAGGTCACATTAAGAAACACTAATTTCAACGATCAGAATAAGATATTTTTATCCATTGATTTATCTGCATTTAACTTGTCTTATTTAATAATAAATATCATTTTCAAACTTGACAAGAATCCATCCATCTTTTCTTTGTTGGTAAATTTAATTTTTAATTAAGGTGATTATTCGTCCACTGCGCAATCGTACCTCTTCTGCTGTTCATAAATGGAAAAGAAAACGGTACACTTCCGTCTTCTGCCGTGGATTTACAAGTTTGTGGCAGCAGGTGGCAGTATGAAGTGAGAAACTCTCCAATCAGTATTAGCAGTTGTGACTGCAGATGTGCATTTGTGTTAAAGTTTGTTAAGTTTACTGATAGACTGTCAAGAGTATTTCGAAACTTTTATTGCTTTGTTCTTTTTGTACGCGTCTGAATAAGAAGTTTATTAACAGTAAATAATAATAGAAAATGTCTACCTATCTATTATTTATTGAATTAATAGAGATATTAGGCCCTACAATAAAAATCTTTAATCATTCATTCCCTTTCCATGTTTTAAAATGAGAGCTTGTTTCTGCCAAAACACACTGAGCTCCATTCTTGTAAGTTTGAAAAGGACCTTTATTATTATCATCCTTCTGCTGCAAATTATTTTTATTTTGTTTTTTTTGATTATCGTTGCTCTAGAATTTCAGTAGAAGAAAAGTTCAATTCAGATGAACAAATGGCAAAAATCGCTCATTCTGATCGTTAATATTGATGTTTGTTCATATGATATTTATGTCAAGACCATGAATTGCTGTAGTTATGCCTCCATCCCTCATAGCCACCCCTCTCACACTCCTTGTCTCCACGAAACAGTCTCGACGCCGCAAAGGCCATCTTTACCAACGGCGACTACTGCAAGGGCGGATACAAGAAAAGACTGTTTACTTAAAAATCACATGTCAGAAAGTCTAATTTTATACTCAAATTACTATCAAAATACTAACATGTGATACATCATTTTATTCCTCTTTTCATGATCTATCCATTCCTGGTGAGAAAAATCTATAGTTCCATTTAAAAAATCAAAGATGATTAAATTTTTCGAAACTAAAATTATTATAGACAATTTCTCTTTGGCATGTTACTTGCCCCACGATTCCGCATTGTTAATCGAAAACTGCATTTCAATATAAATATATATATTTTTGCATATATTAATATATTATATGCATAAATATGATATATATTTCAAAAAGTAACCATTTATCATACATTTAAAGTTACTATATGAATTTTGTAGGAAATGTAATCTACTTTAATTTTTTAAAAAACAAATGTTTCGATAAAACATGTATTTTTGAAGATATAAGCCGAAAAGTGAAAAGAGGAAGAAATTTTGAGGGTTTTTGCAATTTTCTCTGTGAAGCCAACTTTTTTAGAGGTGGCAAACATCAAATTCGAATTCAGTACTCTCAAAAACTTATAGAACCATTGAGAAAAAAACTTCCAGAATTTTTTCCTGGGTCAGATACCATTTGACTGGACTGCATTTCTGTTGCGAAATTCTGCACTAATAATGAGTGTGCATAATGACTTACAACTGATATCAGGCAATAGAGTATTTTATTAATTTATAATGAAACGTTTGAGGCAAATTGCTGCGATTTGAGGTTTTATGAATATTTCTTATGGCTGAATGTACCTTGTCATGGCACCCTACATTATTGAAGTGAACAAAGCTTTTCTTTCAAAGAATTTTGTGGTAATTGGATGTGCAAATAATGATTTATACCTGATTTCAGCCAATAGAGTATTTTTATGTCATAAATAAAGAAAACATTTGGGACAAATTGCTGCTGCTTAAGTTTTATGAATAATTTCTTTTGGGCATGTGTCTCATTGCAGTACACTGCTTTTGTGAAATTAACGAAGTGTTTGGTATGCAGGATTTTGTATAATACGGAGTCTGCATAATGATTTATGACATAAAAGAAAATACTAGATTTTTATTATCTTATAAATAAAGCACACTTTTGTTGCAAATTGCTGCACATTGAGATTTTATGAATTTTTTTGTAGGTGTGTGTATGTCATCGCAGATATTTTCTCTATTTCTGTCGCCATTTTTGGATCCATGCTGTTTCCATTAATTTTGATGTCAAATTTGAAATTAGCGACCTCAAAAAAATCTATGTAGAACTCGATGCTATTTGAGGTTTTGGCCACGTTGTCGCCATCTGGTCACACCGTGCTATGGCCAGCAGTTTTGCTTGTTCTTCAAAATTCCAATTTAAAGTTTACAATTCCATGATATGAGTTTCTTGTGGAGAAATTTTGAGACAGACATTAGAAATGCATTGTTTAAGTGGGATTCAGTTAGGGTGCTACTTCATTAGGAAATGAAGAGATTGGTGTAGATAATGGAAATTAAAGACAACATTAGTCTTTCCTTCATAAAAAGCTGTTATTTTTTATTGGCACAAGTATATTTCCTTACATTTTTATGCTTATCTAATTAAAAATTCCACTTACATAACTTCCTTAACTAAAAGGTAACAATTGGTATGCTATAATTAGTGGATGATAAAATTTCTTTCTGGAATCATGAGTGCAAATATTTTCAAAACATACAATACAATTATGCATAATACTAGAACATTTACATATTCTTTTAAAAAATCTCATTTTAAATAAAGAAAATTTAAAAGAAAAAATGAGTTGAAAGTCTTATACCTTTTCAAAATGCACTTGATAATAATATAAATCTAATATCCCTTGTTCTCTTTTGAAATAATACATATTCCAATACCTTTTACATTTTAATAATATATGGGGCTTACTAAAACAAAATATTATTTCAAAATTATTATTTCTTAATTCTTATTCCCTAAACCTTGCCTCGAAAGATTAATTTGATATATATATATTTTGCTAATTAACAGACGTCCATGTATTAGATGCCATATTAGCTAATGTGGAAGTATTTTGTTACAACTCCTGTAGATGTTAAACAGGAACATTCTCACGATTGTTGAGTAAGCATTCATGGATGGTTAAGGTGTGGTATGTCCCTTTCTCGGAAACTGAGGTGCCAGAAATTCAATTGAAGGTAAAATGTTCATTTGGTATGTAAGTAGCTAATTATCTTCTAAGAATAAGAAAGAAATCTATGTTGTTGGCTTTGACCATCAGACATTTAGTTAATTACTTGGGAAGTGTGCTCAGTGTTCTGATGGAAGGCATGCCCCAGGACGAGGGGTCTGAGGCCAGAGTTGGGCTGATGCTTCCATTATACGGCTCTGGAAAGCTCTTCCCTGAAATCGAGGATCCTGTGGATGAATCCACAAATGGGATTCATTGCGCATTTTTTGAAGAGGATTAGTTCTTGTCCTATGTAGAAATCTGTATTCTCTGCTGCTATAATTCCACAGAGCTGTTGTCTGTATTGTAGAAGTGGTTGGCAAAGGAAGAGAATGAGGTGGAAGAAATGAGGTGGAGTAGGGGAAGGAGATGGAGGTGGATGAGTAGTAGGTGGAGGGGCAGGAGAGGGTGGAGAAGGGAGAGGATGAGAAAAGGGTGGAGGAGGGGAAGGAGGAGAAGAAAGTGGAAGAGGATGAGGGGAAGAAGGAGGTGGAGGAGGAGTTGGAAGAGGAGGGAAAGAAGGAGGTGGAGGAAGAGTTGGAAGAGGAGGAGTTGAAAGAGGAAGCAGAGGAGGAGAGGAAGAAGGAGGTGGAAGAGGAGTTGGAGGACGAGGCAGAGGAGGAGGGGAATGAGGAGGAGGAGGAGGTGGGAGGAAAGGAAGAGGAAGTAGAAGAGGAGCTGGAAGACGAACTGAAAGAGGAGGCAGAGAAGGAGGGGAAGAAGGAGGAGGAGGTGGGAAAAAAAGGAAGAGGAGGAGATGAAGAAGTCGGAGGAGGTGGTGGTGGTGGTGGAGGAGGAGGAGGATAGGGAAGAAGATAACGTGGAGAATGACTAAGAGTAGAACAGTAGGGACAAAAGGAATAACAGTAAGGAAAATAATGAGAAGAGGAAGTGGAAGAAGTTGAAGGTGAAAAAAGATCGTGTGATACCAGTGTAGATGGAGCTAAAGGCCCTAATAAAGTAAATGGGACTTTGGCAGGCGAGGTACGTGAAACGGTATCATCATTCTTATGATTAGAGTTTGCTGAGTCAGAGCCACAATGAGAGTTTCCTTGAGTGTAGATATGTGAAATGGGCGTAGCATTGCCAAAGTCAGCGCTCTCGGTACTGAGTGGAATCTGTCGACGCCAAAATAAATTACGTCTTTTCACTTGATGGGTTTTGTAATTTGATGCTGATCTACGGAAATTATCTTCAACTTCCTCGTAATCCTGAAGTCGTCTTCTACTTTCAGGACTATTCTCTCTCAGTGTATGAAGACCCCCGTATAGTGGCCTTTTATCCCAAGTTGAAATTATTGATTCATTATAATTGGTCCTATTTTCTCTGTTGCTTCCTGACGATGCGTTCTGAAACAAAGAAGTGCGAAATAAGTGGTAAGTTATTAAGAGTGTCACTCCTGCTTGGCTTATTTGCAAACAACTTGATTATTAAAAAAGGGAAATCTCGGTTTCAATGAAATAGGCTCCAATCAACACTGAGAATCTAACAGTTTATGCACAAATGGATAAATGGGTTTCTAAAAGCGTTATGAGCATCAAGTGAGAAAGAAAAACTAATACAATGCAATGTCAGTCAAAACGATCGTTTGTCACTCTTATGAGACGTCGTAATCCCTAACGCGCGTCGTAAATTAACATTGTGTCTTATGCGAAATGGCACAAGAGCGCTATTAAAGACGTGCGTTGTTGCCAAAGTACGTCGCCGTGTGAGCGTAGCCCTTTGAAAGCTAGAAAACGCGCATTATCTTGACGTACGTTGTGGCTTGAGCGTCTTGCTTGGGTGTGGGCACAACGCACGTCACCAAGAGCGCTCGTGTGTCATTTCGCATAAGATAGTTTTAATTTACGACGCGGGTTAAGCAGAGGTGGATTTTCGAATCTTTATTTGGAGGGGGGCAAATTAGCACGCTATTATAAACACGAAAATATTCGTTTATATTAATCCGTCAAATTAATTGTGCTGCAATTATATACACGGTTTCAATTTTGTTAATTATTTAATTGATTATTATTGAATGTTATTAATTATTAGATTAGTTGAACACAGAGGTGATGATCCTCATTGTTACTTGAACGATCCGAACTGTAAAAATTCAACATGCATTTTTCTCAGCGAAACATACATCGAAATATCGAAAATGTTTATTTATTATGGTCACAAATGTTTATAAGTAACTGTAGGATACATATTTTAAAATCTGCATTAATAAATTCTGGTAATTAAAATGCAATCTTCTGTTTTTGGCAAGATGGAAAGTATATATAGGTTATTCATTGAGTAGAAGGTGATAATATAAGCCCCCACTCTTATTTGGACTTTTAAAAAACAAAATGAAAACTTCATTTTCAACATTTGTGTAAACTTTATAAAAAATATGAACTTCATTAACTGTTCAGAAAGTGGGTAAATATCAATAAGAAGTCGTAAAAAAACTAATGGTGGTACAGAATGGTACAGAGTTTCTCGTTTTAGTTTTCTATTTTCTTTGGTCTGGCTAATCAGACTTGCCACATACTCTAGCCATTTGCCATCTATCGCCACTCAAACTACATTTTTTTAAAACTTTTCTCAATTTTTCGGTATTCTAATAGTAGATACAAAATATTACTTTATGAATATTAAAAAACAGTAAAACCTTGACCTAAATGGCAATTTTCATTTTAAAAAATTGGAACTGTTTTTAATCAAATGGCGTTTAAACGTTAATGTAAATACGAAATTTGAAGCTCTTTTTCACAGAAAAATTTTAGTTTTCAAAAACCTTCATTGGAAGTCATCTAAAGTACCTTAACTCAGAAATGCAATAGTGTTTACAAATTGTTGGAAATCTGCTTATTAACGGCGTAAGAGATATTTAAAAAAATACTTTTGTGTAATTTTTGAAAACACCAAGAATATCCCAAAATCAAATTTATGTCATAATAAAAATGCATTAATACTATTCGTACAAAAAGTTTGGAGCTTTTCAAATATTCAAAAGATTTCTGTGAAAAAGAGTTTTAAATTTCGCATTTCAGTAACGCTTCAATGTCATTTTCTTAAAAACGGCTCCAAATTTTTCAACAAAAATTTCTTTTTATGATGAGGTTTACAAACAACTTGATTATTAAAAAAGGGAAATCTCAGTTTCGATGAAATAGGCACCAATCAACACTGAGAATCTAACAGTTTATGCACAAATGGATAAATGGGTCTTATTTAATATTCTTCTTTAATATTCTTCAAACTGAATAAACCCCTATAGATCTGGCCTGAGTCAAAGCTCTGAGATTTTGACAAACATTCATTAATTTTTGAGGGTACTACTTTACATGAAGCTCTGGAGTGAAATACATTTATAAAGATGGCATAGGTCCGATTTTCACTGATTACTCTGAATTTTTGAAAATTGCAAGATATATATATATATATATATATATATATATATATATATATATATATATATATATATTGTGGGTATCATCATCATCATCATCGACAGCAAGGGTTAGACCGTTTGATCTGTTCTGTCTCATTGCTCATGCCATCTCTTTAAGGGTCTTCCTACACCTTTTTTTCCCTTTGGTGCATATTGAAGGATTATTTTACTTAGCCTTTGTTGTGGCATTCTCAGGACATGATCTTTCCATTTTTTTCGATATTTCTTTATAATATCTACAACTGGCTCAATGTTTAATTCTTCTCGGATATCTACACTTTTTATGTGGTCTAATAGTGAATATCCTGCCACAAAACTAAGAAATCTCATTTCTGCAGATTCAATTCTTTGCAGCTCATCTGATGTTAATGTCCAGCTCTCGCTTCCATAAAGCAGTATGGCAAGGCAATAAGTTTGTAAAATCTAAGCAGAGTTTCTTTTTGCACATTATGCTTTACAGTTCGTTGTAATGTTCCACAGAAGTATGTGAAGTTGTTCAACATCTCTTGATTTAATATAATTAAAATGATATCCGAGATATTTAAATTCACTAATTTGTTCAATTATTGGCCATCTATAACTATCTTAGCTCTTAAAGGTTCAAGTTCATTAAATGCCATCACTTTTGTTTTATTTGGTGAGATTTTCACTCCATATTCATTAGCAATTTGACTTAACTTGTGAACTGCTATTTGAGTTTCATGTTCAGATTTTCCTATGATAAGCTGGTCATCGGCAAAAAGTAATGTTGGGATCTCGACATTATCAATCTTAAAAAACTCATTTAAAGTCATCAACCTTTTTTTAATGATCACATCCATATATATATTAAAAAGCGTTGGCGAGAGTGGGCATCCCTGTCTTACTTCCTGGTTTGTACAAGCTGATTCTGTTCCATTTCTTAGCATTCGGATCTTGATTTTATTATTTCTGTATAATGATTGAATTGCTGTAACAAGATGAGAAGGGAGTCCAATATTTTTCAAGGTTTCCCATAATAATCTTCTTTTAAGGATGTCAAATGCTTTTACGTAATCAATAAAGATGTAGTATGTTGGTAGTTTAAATTCTCTTTGCTTTTCAGTAAGTTGTGTCAATACAAAAATACAATCTGAACATGATCTACCTTTTCTAAAACCATGTTGTGTTTCAGATATTTGAGTTTCACACAATAGGCACTAACCTTTGGTTTATAATTTTTGCATAGATTTTGTAACAAGAATTTAGAAGGCTTATACCTCTATAATTTGAACATTCAGATTTTATATATATATATATATATATATAAGGGAGAGGGGGAGGGAGGGAGAGGGAGGGAGAGAGAGAGGAAGTGAGGAAGTAGTGCAAAAGTGGAAACCCTGTTTTAATTTATTTTATAAATAGTTTGTTTACTGAAGGATTTTTTCTAAATTCTGGAAAAAATTCCACAAACATGTCATCAACAATAACCTCTTTTGATTTTATGCAAAACATTACGTTTACATTGTAATAATAATTGTTATTAATGAATTGACACTTGTCAGATTTTGAAAATGTGCTGGTAAAGTGGATACATTTGTTTTCTGGTTAAAACACTACCAAATAATTAAATATCAGAACATATATTCTCTGTAGAAGTACAAGAGTTGTATTATACAAGAAAGTAGAATGTAGTATCTACAAGAAAGTTATATTATAAGATTACGTGCTATGAATTAGCATTATGTTATAGTTTTAGAAAGTACGTATGTAGAATGAATAAAACTTATTTCCAAATAATATTTGTTTTTAAATTCGTACGGAAAATATTCGTGCGGTAAACAACTCACTTGGTTTGGACATGTACAGCGAATGGAGGAGAAAAGACTCCCCAAAAGATCATTAGAATGGCAACCAAGCGAAAGGAGAAAACGAGGAAGACCAAGACCAGGGTGGAACGACCAGATCAGAAAGACAATCGAGAAGTGGAAATTACCTCCTGATGCCTGGAAGAACAGAGAAGACTGGAGAAGAAGATTAGGCGCCGGAAGACCGAAAGTAGCGGTTAAGAAAACGGCAAGAAGAAGAAGAAGAATAAATTGCCAAACTGCCGCCTCTAAAACTTGCGGCTCTAGATTGCAGCCTACTCAGCCTATTTAGAAATCCGGCTCTGGTTCTGAAAGTTATTCGCATGTCCTTTCGCGGAAGGCGCTGCCTGCCCAGAACTCACCTGTACCCTTCCCACCACAAGGGACACTTCCCGCGATAACTCTCGAGGCAGCTGGGAGCGGAGATCCAAGCACTGGCGTTGTCTGAAGCCAGTTGGGCTGGCATTTATTATTTCAGAGCGAAGCCGCAGGTTAACGCATTCACCAATAAGATAAAGATTAACTTGACTCCCATATTTGAACTTATTACAATAAAGCAGTGAACTTATATATTTACCAATAAATAATATAATATATAATTCTTGAACGTTGTTAATATTTTGAGGCCCCCTAAGAAACCGAGGCTCTCGGCGACCGCTGGGTTCGCCCATGCGTTAAAACAGCACTGTGTACATCAATAATAATCAAGCCTGGGGTCAAAATTCTCTTCCGTGACCCCTAATGGGTACCTATTTGTTAACATTAATTATTGTTTCAGAACGAACTAAGTCTATATAATATACTATTGTATAAAATATTATTGTCCTAAAATGTTGAAAGTTATCTTTTCCAAAAATGTTATCTAATAGAAGAATGGAAGTGGATTTACAGTACTGGTTATGATAAAGAGTCGGATATTGTTTTGAATTATGTAATAATATAATTTCTATTATATAATTATTCATATTGTTATTAAATAATAAACATTCTAAATAATAATTACCAGTTAAAATTGTAATTATCGATTTTCCAAGCGAACCTTTTCTTCCACTTTCGTACCATCATTGGAACACTGTGTGCTTGCCGCCGCTGCTAGCTCTACCTTTGCTCGGTCTGTGGATTCGGAGCAAGAGAGCAGATTTCTGTGACGTCACAGAGCATTGAGTTGGCAACCACTGGTCTACGCTTTAACCTAGGATATCTCTTTCAGAGGCACTGCGGTGACATCAGTTGATGTTCTGAGCCACCTCTCACGGTTTTAACTTTGTGCTACTAGTGAATTTAATCACTGGATTCCATGTTCGCACCTTTGGATAAGGTCATTCCTCCAGTAAGTGTTTGTTTGTAAGTGTGAGCATGTTGGTTTTTTTTTTCGCCGGAGGTGGCGGTGATTTTGCCCCTCAAGCTGGCGAGATCCGGCGCCTACCTACGTCGGTTTGCGGGGATTTTCCACATAAAGGTACCTCCCACCAACAGGGCTCCGACCCAGCTGGGACAAGCTCTAGCTCCTGACAAGTGTGGTACTGTAGTGCATGTAATGTAAATGAGTGTAAGGGTGAAGAAAGGACAAGGAAGTGGAAGGAATGATCGTGCGCTGTCCGTGGCCCGTTTGTTAGGGTACTGCTCTGGCATTCACCTGATGTTCATGGGAGAACCACGGAAAACCATCGATCAGAACAGCCGGCCGCTAGACTTCTCCTCCAGACAGCGGCTGAACTCGGCTTAGCTGAAAAGCCAGTGTCAAAAATCCTACCACCGTAGGGATTTGAACCCTAGAACTTCCCTGTCAGAGGCACAGCAGTGACATTAGTTGATGCACCTTATGGTGGATCTGGGTGAGGCGGAACGGATTTGGGGTCAGCCCCAAGCTGACATTTTTTTGTGTAAATTTACTAAATTTTATTCAAAAACAATCATCACTTAAGAATCGCATTACTTCTAAAGAAGTATTCTCTCTCTCTCTCTTTGTCTCTGTCTCTATCTCTCTCAGTATCCTTCTGTCTGTATGTCTCTCCCCCTTTCTCTCTTTGTGTCTCTCTCTATCCCTTTCGCTCTAGAACAGTATTAGACAGTAAATAAATTGAAGAAACGCATTTGGCCGGGCTACTCTGGAGAATATAAATCATGCTCTCCAACAAAACCGTCCAAACTGAAAAAAATACTGATACACCGTACACATACACTTGCGTAAATTAACTCTCTACATGTTATCCTATATACAATCGATCACGTACTTCGTAAAATCGATCGGGGAATATCAATTTTGCAGACAATTGTCTGAACGTTTTAGAGGCTGGCGTTGACTGAGACCGACGGAAAGACGGATGTTTTGCCATCAAACGAATGTTTCGTTATCCAAGGGACCCACAAAACAGATTATGACTACACAAACGTATTAGAGCAAGTAGTTTGCTACGTATAGGAACACGATTTATCACTTTTTCTTTACCAGGGTTCGGCAATAAGAGATTTTATGTCCCAAATTTGCCGTTTCCCGGCGCACAATTATAGTAACTTCTCTTCTTACCAAGTAAGGCGAAAAAGTAAAAAAAATCTCTGTTTTAAACATTGTAGTCGTAGGAAGATGCCCAATAAATGTGAACCTGCGATTTTCAAAATCCGAAGAGTTCAACGAAAAGGAGATTTACGCTATTTTTAATAATTCTTTGCTCTAGCTGCTAAAGAAACATTTTGATCGACAGCCATTTTGGGGAAAATGTTAAGGCTTCGTGTAAAGTATCCCCGAAAATAAAAATAACGGATCAAAACTCGCACGCCATCAAGTTCGGCCAGATATATGGGCGGAGTATAAATTTAGGAGAAAATAGTCTGAAAGGTTAAGACGCTGATGTTGACCACAGACGGACAGGCATTTGCCGCCAACCAAAGTTCGGTGTCAAGGACCCACAAACGAATTCTCACTACCCAATGCTTTAGAGGAAGTAATTCACTACTTATTGGAACAAGATGTATCCACTTCGTCCACTATGTATTCGAATTCAGCGCGTTGATGTACATATAAAATAAACATAATAAAAATTGGTGGGTGATGGCGCAATTCTGGCTTCAGATTCGGATTCAATGTGTCCAAATACAAGTCTTTGGGTCTGACTTTTTTTTTTTTTTTTTTTGCCTTTGTTATTTGTTTCAGACATATTTTATTACATGTTTTAAATATTGGTCCATACGTATAACCAATTAGCGACGAGTGTAAGGTGATATGAACTATAATAATATGTTTCAATACAAATCAGAAAGTGTTATTTTTCTTCTAACGGGCAAATATAAACATTGAAATTGCCGAGTTATCAGAAACAATTTCTGAATCAAACAAATCCGTTTAGTAAATTATTTTATTTCGGCTCGGTCAAGCTCCACTATAGAACATACGTTAGTATTTTTTCACCAGAACAATCTAAGATTAAAGTTGCATTACGTTTTCAAATAAAATGTATTAAGCTGACAAATGAGATTGCTTTTTCGATTATATTCGACCGAGTGCACTGTTGCGTTGCTATTCGACCAAGTAAAATATGCAAGAAACGGTACATCGATAAAAGGAAGAGTTTACGTAATACATCTAAGCCAATGTGTAATTTCTTGATTTCATTTATGTGTATGTGTAAAGATTTGAACTTAAGGCTATTTTACCTGGTGGCTACTCCATCCGCTCCTCATTTTGGCAATTGCGTTGCATTTTCTGACCCATAGCTCACGTTCCTCTTCGTTCTCAGCTACGAACGTGTACTGATGTCCATTTTTGATTATCACAAAAGACATTTCTTTCTGTGGGATTACACGGGCTGAAGTTAAATCCAAGCGCGCTTCTCTACAATGTGTCTCTTCTGGAATCATCTGGTAAATAAAAAAAGCTTTTGAAATCCTTTTTTTTTTTTTTTTTTTCAAAATTAAATTTTGAATTAAAATTACATGATAAATGAAAATAAAAGCTATATTTTATGAAAATGGAAATTAAACTGAAATATGTATTTCCATTTTAAACCACTAATACTCACATTGAAAAAGGCCATTCTTCTAAGGTGTGGTTGCAAAAAACACAGATATCTTCTCCAGCAGTTTCCTCTCGTACTGTACTTCTCTAAGTAACCTTTGTGATAGCATTCTGACATTATATGCAGTGTAATTACCCTGTTATTACAGAAAAAATATTCAAAATTATTAAATTCACAACATTTTTCTCAATCTTTCAAGTAAATACTAAAATATCACCATGCACAAACAATAAATCACTGTGTATACAGATTTATGATTTGTCAGGGACGTTATTTATAAGCAGGAGGAACTTCCTAAAGATGTACACATTAACACAAAAGAGAATAATGAAAAAAAAACGTAAGATAGAGGTACACATGTAAAATACATGAAATTATGAAGCCACCGTAACAAAAATTTACACTGGAGCGAGAAAACATTATAGAACTAAAAGAAACGATATTTGTAATCCAAGCACTTCAAACAGTTAAAGGAGCTATCAAAGGACATGCCAAAGCAATCTTACAAATATCTTTTCCCCAAATATCTGTCCGCAACATTCTCTATATTAAGTCATTATTACAAAAGTTGAATTTCATTAGTTAAATGTAAAAAATGGGAAAAGATCTAAATTTATTACATGGAACTTTAAAGTTAACCAGATTAATTAATTCGCCTCTAATATAACCATTAATTATTTTATGTAAAAAAGACAAATTATTATTAATTTTCCTTCTATTCCATGACTGAAGTGGTATAGATTTTAAAATATGTTCATAGTCATAGAAATAAACGTCGTTCGTCGTTCTTTTTGTGTTTAACATACGAGATGCTCTCAAAGAGCTATGTTGAACTGCTGTAATCTTGTTAATATATTACAATTAAAGTAGGGGCGAAACTACGTAGGTTGTATTTTAAATAAGGTCCGTTTTCGATTGAGAGTGAGATTGACGCGCGATCGCCGTGGCGTGCATGAGTTTCTGATTCCAACATTATTTGGCCGCTTTTTGACGCCTTTCCCAGCCGTATGGAATGCCTGTGAGCGGAGCTGCAGAACTTTAAAATGTTTAAGAAAATTGTGTCGCCCGCCGATGTTCCCGTGTGTCTGCACAAACACAAAGGCTAAACAGGTCTTTGGATGGAAACAACTGGATCATCCACCTTACAGTCCAAACCTTGCACCTAGTGACTATCGCATGTTTAGATGTTTAAAGGACTTTCTTGGTTGTCAATGGTTCACTGACAACAAAGAAATGAGAACTACAGTTAATGATTAGATTTCTTCACGGGCAGATTTCATTGACGTCTGAGTTCAAAAACTTGTTGCACGGTATAACAAATTTTGGAACAAAAATGAAAATATGTAGAAATGAAGATAAAAGTGTGTAGATTATTGAAAAAAATATTTTATGATATGTTCAATATTTTCCTTCTTATTAACAAACGGGTCTTATTTAAAAAATAACCCTCGTACAAAGGCATATTAAAGTTTGTGTCGTTCCAGGGTTTTAAGTAATATAAAAGATGTACCTTAGTCAAGAACGTTTTTCGTTGTGTGGTTAACACATCCCAAAAGTCATTAGAGAGTCTTATAATCAAAAAAAGTATCGTTTCCGTTAAAATTACATCAAAATTTCGTATAGAGCATACTAGAAAAATTCGTTCATTAAAATGGATTATTACGCACAATTAAATGTTTATTTCCCGAAGAATGTAACACTTTGCGCATCTGATTGTAATGTCACAAGTTATTAGCATTTTGCCGAAGAACAATCCTGTTATCACAATGTTTGTATTGATAAATGCATTTATTGCTTGCTAGAATGTTATAAATTGTTAAATGTCAGTGGTATCTAGTGTAATGAAATGCGTAAATATTAATGTAATGTAAATGAATTAATGTACAGTAAATGGGATTTTGATCGCGTATGAGCATGCAGTTACACAGCGATCTAAAATATTTTAAATAAAAATGTAGACATTAAACATTAGAGGGGTTGTTATTGGGAGGGGGTAGTAATCAGGAGGGTAGGAGGACAGTGAACAAGATGGATAAAGGAAGTAGTAGCAACTATGAATATGAACTGGTAAAACATATTAGAAACTGTACAAGACGGGACACTAGAGATATGCAATTAACAAGGCAGCAACAAACAGGGAGAGATAAAATGAATAAGGGATGGCAAGACCCTGCACATCTTGTTAAGAAAATCCGTAGAGGATCTCCAGGGGTCTTTCGCGACCTGACAGATTACTGCTACTAGTAATCACAGTAGTGCGGCTCAAATGAAGCTTGCTATCAGCGATGGTACGTAGTGCAATTTTGGCCTATTGCAATGAAATAGTTAAATTGTGCGAATCAAAATTCTTAAAATAGAGATTTAAAGTTTTAATCTTCTCTAAATTAAAAGTATTTTGAATAAAAATTTACGGAGCTATGGCTAATTGAAAAGTGTCTTTTTATATCGTTTTAACATAAACTTGACCATATTCGGACTGTTTAAGTTAAATAAGTAATGTTTGATAATCATAAAATTGTGGAATAAAGTGGACACCACCTCAGTCAAAAATAGGTTGATAAAATACCATTCAATATTTATTCGTTACTTTCTAAAAAGCCGCGAAAATGCCGAAAAAATTGTGGTGTTTATGGGGATTGTGGCACCTTGAAACGGTTTTAAAACGGTTTTATTGGTGCCGATGTTATTCTTGCATCGAAAACTAACTTTTTTCGTTAAGCCTCTACAAATAGCTTCAATACAGGCTAATAGTGAATAAAGAAATCATATAGAGAACTGCGGAACAAATGTGGGTCGTAAATGTGACGGCGCACGGCGCAATTTTAACTGGTTGCAGGGAAACAGTTAAATTGTGCAAAGTAAAGGTCTTAAGGTAGAGATTTCAAGCTCTAATCTTATATAAATTAAAATTATTTTGGATTACAAATTACGGAGCTATGGTCAATTGAAAAGTGTCTATTTCAATGGTTTTAACGTAAAATTGGCCATAGTCGAGCTAATGTGGCACACTGAGTCAAATAAGTATTGGTTGATGATCATAAAATTGTTGCGGGGTAACGCGGGCACCACCTCAGTTCAAAATCCGTTGATAAAAATCACTTTCAATAATATTTATTCATTATTTTCTGAAAAGTAGCAAAAAAGGTCGAAAAATAATGTGGTGTTTATGGGGTTTGTGGCACCCACCCCTAAACATTTTAAAAACGCTTTTATTGGTACCGATGTTGTTCTTGCATCGAAAACTTTTTTCACTGAGCCATTGAATTCTATTTTTGCGATATACAGTAATCCCTCAACATTCGCGAGAGTTATGTTCCCAAAAATCCTAGCGAATGTTAAATCCGCGAATGTTAATCTTTTAATGAAGAAAGGTGGGTTCGGTTGTTGAATATCGAAAAATTGTTTAAAAAAGAAAGAAAAAATCTGACAATTACAGAATAACTGATTAAACGCTATTACAAACAGAATTTACAATTAACATTCCAAAATGAAGAAATACAATAATGTTTGAAACTTATTTCGAAGTTGAAAATGATTGGATATAGGATTCGCTAATTTTTTTGTTTCATCACCTTTCTCGCTGTTCTAATATCCAAATATGAAAGAGTTCCTGCTTCTATTCTCTCTTAAATTTCGAAGTTATTTCCATGTTTCGATCACATTCAAATGCCAGTTCCACCAGAGCTTGTTGATTTTAGAACACCATCAACACTTTTGACATTGTAGTTGCTCCAGGATGCAGTTTCGCTTCCGTTACTTCATCATTACCGTTGATGAGGTTTTCTTCGCTGATTTCCCGAAGCTCCTCTACAATGAGCTCATTATATTGAGAGTTGCATTCATCCTGAATGGATTTTCTGTTCATTTGGTCAAAATCCTTACCTCCAATTTGACGCAACTGAATTGAATTATTTTACAATTGTGTTATTCTATGAATGTGAATTGACATTTCATCTGTGTAATTTTTGAAGAAAGTTATACTGCGAGCTCCGAGGTCTGCCGAGTTCGTTTCCCAGATGATGATGATAAAGGAAATGAAATGTTATCTCTATATTTTGTAAAGAAGTTAAGTACTCT
Source organism: Acheta domesticus (assembly GCA_031308135.1). Taxonomy (NCBI): domain Eukaryota; kingdom Metazoa; phylum Arthropoda; class Insecta; order Orthoptera; family Gryllidae; genus Acheta; species Acheta domesticus. The sequence goes on along the minus strand of JAHLJT010008446.1, from coordinate 68,631,158 downwards.
ATTGCTCGCTAGGTTGGGCTTCTGCAGATGTTAAGTAAGATAATTTTGAGCGTTAAGATGTACGACGGTTACTGAAAAAACATTTGCGACTGAATTTAGTTTGAATTTTGACAAGATGGCAGAATCATATAATTTCTAACGTAAATAAACGAACCTCTATGTGCAAGGCTTTTATTTGATTATCAAGGGAACTGGAATTCATGAGACAGTTTCTTGAAAACATTATTGCAGATTATAAAGCAGTTTTTATCATTCCCTCGCTCTGCAATAGGATTCTGCAAGATAAAAACTAGGAATTCGGAGAGAATTTAATTTATTTTGAGGTAATCGATGTTTTGTAAAGCAAACATCAACTTGACTTGGTTAGCATCCTAAATTGGTTGACATGCTTGGTTGACATGCATCCATCCTTATTGACATTCTGCCTAAATAAATTCGGCTTCATTTCAAAGAAATTGAACATTATCATTCATTATGCAATTTTTTAAGTGAATCTACACGGATATTTTTCTTCTGCATCAGACTGCTATAATTGCCACTTATCTCGATTTTACCCCGAGTGCGTAGCCGAAGGAAGTATCGCTTCCAGCAGTGAAGGGGTGAGGCAGGTGGAGCGCCAAGTAGAAGTGGATGAATAATGGGTGGGGGAGTTCAAGGATTAGATGCGGGGTAAGGTAACAGTGAATTTGAAGGAGGTCCGGAAGATGGAAGAGAACTAGATGTGGGTGGAGATGGATTTTGGGTAGGACACTGCGAAGGATGTGAAAAGACGTGAGTGTGTCGCCGTGGAGCATCACAGACATCCACCGTATATACAAGTTTATTTAAAACAAAATGCACAGCATTGACTCAACCTCCGTACACACATCCAGATATTTCCCGACCGCCAGCCGCGATCGTACACTCCTATGAATACTCCACATTTACGAGAGTGGTCCCGCCTCTGGAGTGCCCTTTTTACCGCGCCACTCATGCGCTTTTCGTCGCCCAAATCCGCCGTTCGTGCAACGCACGAACATGCGCTAGCCTGGGCGTGGATTTTGTGCAAAGCGCCAGGTTTTCAAGAGCAAAACCCTCCAGAGTGAGTCCGCGTATTTTATGCCCGCCGGCTAACCCCTACCTGGTCATCGTTGAGCTTAGGAGGGAGGTTTGCATACTACCATGTAATATCCTCGGAGAGCAAGTCGGTTGTCGAAACGTTGCCACCTAAAGTTCTAAAAGTATCTGAAGCCCCAACGCCGTGGCCACCCTAAGCTACTCATCTCTTTGGTATGCGAGCCTCTTCGCATCTGCCCACCAAACTCAGGGAACACGACGTGGCGCAAAAGGATGTGTTTTTGCAAAATCACTACCCAGTAAATGTTTTCCAGAAAGGTTTAGGCGAAGACTATGTTGGATGAAATGTTTTTCTGAGAGGAAGCTTGAGAAGAAAAGCTTGAATTGGTTGGTTGCGTGTTTAATTTTTTTGCACTGTGTATGTTGAACCAGAAGGGCGGAGACTATGTGTGTGGTTTGAGCAGCAAGTTGTAGTTTATCAATATGTTGGTCAGGTGTAAAGAGACTACCCAAGTTAATGTCATTCTGCGATCCTGTAATGACGACTGGGTCCCGTTTGTAAAGAGTTTTTGTGTGTGTACAACTTCTTGGTCACGTCGGCATATCTCCCCTAAGGTTTAAACACACACGTTCAGAGAAGTTTGAAAGTTCCTACTGAGCAAGGAGGATAGTTATCGTTCATAGCAAAAATTATTACCTTTTAGAGGGGTCAGTGCGAATGTCCTTGTTCACATTGGCAGTCTAGGTTACGAAAATTGTTCATTTGTTTGTTTACATTTGTTAGTTTGCATTGTTTTTTAAACGTGTCGATAATCGGCAGGGGCAGTGAAGACTAGGAAGCAACGAAACTCCGTGTCATATTTTAATGCAGAAAATACTTTTTCAGTTGTGATTGGTAGTGGTGATAGTGTTTTTTCTTTCGCGGATTGACGATGGAAAGGTTCCAGAATATTCCCTATTGTTGTCTAACCCTCTGATTTCGCACCCCTTCGAGCCTTCTATTTGGTTGGTTGGTTGTTAGTGATTTCTAGTGCGTCAACGGCGAAGGTCATTAGTGGTCTACATCGCAGGACAGTGAGATCCGGCGCCGACCAACCGTCAGCTAGCGGGTTTTTTCTCCAACCAGGTCTCTCACACCAGTGGGGCACCGCCCCAGTCGGGACAAGCTCTAAGATCCTGACCGGTCTCCCGGTCCTGTAGTGCATGCTAGTGTATGTATAAGGGGAGAGGATAGGTTAAGGAAGAGGAAGGAAAGGTCGCGCGCGGTCCTTGGCCCGTTTCTTAAGGTACTGCTCCGGAATTCGCCTGCTGTTAATCGGAGAAATCATGGAAAACTACCGATCAGAGCAACCGGCCGCTAGAATTTTCCTCCAGGCAGCGACTGAATTCGACCTAGCTGACAAGCTAGTGACCAGCTTAGTTGATGATCTGAACCACCTCTCCCGGTCTTTGAACCTTCCGACATGTTCTAGTTTATTGTTCACATATGTGAATGCTTTTGGAAAATCGGCATTGACAGTGTGTAGAGTAGAAAGCGTAGGTGGAATTGTCGCCAGGCAATAGTAACCAGCCAATAAATGAGAATTCAGAGGAGTGTAACCTCTTACCTATGTCTTTAAATTGAATTTACTCAATATATTTATGTTAGGTTATGTTTTTCAAGTAGAAGCTACAAGATTCTAATTATTATTTAAATGTCATTAATTGCGAAAAGAGTAATATGTTTTATGTACTACATCTAAGCTACGTAATAATAAATGGAAGTAGAAGCCTATATTATAACTTTTGTAAGACCACAAAATTTCTTTTGGTAGTGTAAAATACTTACTCAGTCTTATCATAGATAAATAAAATAAGTACTGGAAACTTGGAAAAGTGACCAGGGAGAAAAATGACCACCGTGGCATTTGAGCGATCACACCTGTCCATTTGGGGACAATCCGTGACAATTTAAAAAATATTTCTTTGAAGACACATCCTAGCAATATTCTGATGACTGATCGTGAGAGCGACTTCCAATCTGTCGAAACGTTGAAACATTTCGTTTACACAATTTTACTTATTTATATTTTGAATAAACAATTCAGGATATTTGCACCTTTCTATTAATATCAGGTTATGAAATTATTTTCAAACATTATTGTACATTTTGTACTGAAATTAGAACATTTACCGCCAGAGGTCAACAACTTTGACCCTTGTACTTGTGTTGATAGTCTCTTGTAATCCGGTTTGCAGAGCCCGCTTGTGTGCAAGAGTTAGCGCATTTGGGGTAGAATGTGCAGGAAGGTGTGTTCTCCACGCCCAAAGGCATCGTGATCAGGATTAGTTTAATACGACTATATTCCTTTAGACCAGGTCTAACGTTTTCAAGCGGGAGGGCTTTATGGTTCGTGCCCCGACAGTGGCTGATATTCTACACTAGCTATATAGCTAGATCAAATTCCAGTGGCCGGACGCTCTGATCGATAGTTTTCGTGATTTCTACGATTAATACCAAATGAATGCCGGAACAGTTCCCTAACAAACGGGCCACGAACAGCGCGCGATCTTTCCTTCTTCATCCTTATAACTCTCTCGCCCCTTAGACAATATACATGCACTAGGAAAACCCAGGAGACGTTGTTCTGCCCGTCATCTCCCTCTTTCTCTTCCCATCTCCGTTTCTCACTGTCTCTCCCTCCCTCCCTCGTCCTGTCCCTGTTTGTCTCTGTCTCTGCCGCTCTCTGTCCCTTTCATTCTCATTTACTTGCAGATTCTGCACGTCTCTGAGCAGGTGAGGTAATATCGGGAAGAGCCGGACCAGCAAAATGTAATAGAATGTTCAGGAAGAGTTTATTCTGTAGATTACGGTGTGATAAACGTTTCTTTGAGTCGGAGTTTTGCTCCTATACACATACCAATATCCTGTTTATATATGTGTGTATGTATATATATATATATATATATATATATATATATATATTACTATAGATGGCGGATGCCAGTCTGGGGCATGGAGACTCCGGGCTTCGGCAGTGCGTCGCTGCTGGAGATACCTGGGGAGGGACTCCGCAAGCCGACGTGAAGGTCGGAGGAACGGAGAGTCCGGCGTCCGGAGAAGGGGACGGCACCTCCAGGAATATAACGTGTAGTACACTAATGGAACTAATGACCTGAGTCGTGAATGCGTTCGGAATCAATACTCACTCCCTCTTCTCCAACGATAAAGGCAATGGAACACCTCTCGTTTGGCGGACTAGATACTGAACACTAGGTCAGGGTGGAAAAATCATTAAATGTTGTGGTATATTAGAATAAATATAACAATATTTGAAACTTTTGCACGATTTTCTTACAGAAAAGTTTTAAATTACGACATCCAAAATAATTTTTTTAATAGACAATTTATTTTTGAATAAAATTAATTACACCTCCAAAATTAAAAAATCGGTTAGATACAATTGAAATGTGGAAATTCAATGTGACTAATATTTCTTGTTTATTAACGAATATCCAACTGTCAACAGTTGGATACTCATGTCAGATTCGGCTCTAATTCTATATCTGTATTTGTTTTATTGATGTATTACACGATACTCATGTTTCACGTAGAGATACTCTGGGTCATTCCATGCAAAAAAGTAGGAAATCTGACACTACATCTCAGAATTTAAAAAATATTTTGCCACTTTACTTCTTATGATACCTGTATGAACCAGGTACAATATTTTTGTCACATCATCCATTGTTTAGCAACAATGGGCACTTGAAATTTTAGGTTAGCAGTCTGTAGACATTCCGTTATGATTTTTTTCGATGATACGCAAACAAGCAAAAAATATGAAAGTGACACCATTTGTAGAAGAAATGTAAAGGATAATTTTACGCTAAAGATATTTTTTTACCGTGAGTCTTTAACAATTAGGAAGTAAACAAATTCTAAAAAATGCAATAAATGGAAATATAATATTTTTAAATTCCTGAATTTTGGAAGAAAAATTGCTGAAACTACTTTCAAGCTACTCTGTAAATTTCATCATGGAATCTTGAATTGTTTTAAAGTTATGAATAAAAGTATCTTACTGGCGCTCCATTAACGAACTCGTCTCAGCTGCTGGAGCCGCCGCGCCACAGCGCTCCTCGTCAGCGCTCGGCGTTACAGTTTTCCTCCGCCGCGCTATGGTGGATTTCGCAAAACTACTTCTCTAGGTGTTAATTTTGCCGTAGGAGCTACATGAAGAGATACGCCAAATTTGACCATTATTTTTTGTTCACTCCAACTTTGTGGTAAACACGTTAAAATCATGTATTTCTCATTAGCTGTTTTCACGTTTGAAAATTTTTCTTTGAATTGTGTCAACATTTCTTCTCCATCATTGCTTTCTGTACTCACATGAAATAATTCAGAAACTGCTTTATTTACGGCACTCACCTTTCTCCTTGTGTACGATATCTCTCGGGTTTGTTTTCGCAATGACAATGGTGATTGACCCAGAGGATACAAAATGTTTACATTACTGATAGTGGCTTCCTCTGCAACTCCTGGGGCTACGTACTCCTCTTCACTTGACGTTTTCACTTCACTGTTTCAGTTGAGTCACTAAGATCTGCATTGGGCATTTTGGATATTTTGTGACGACACATCGCATATTGCTTCACCTGCCACTAAATTCGATATTTTCTTCCGCATCGCCTCTGTAATCTTTCTCTTACCCACCCGACTTTTGTGCTTCTCGAGTCCGAATGGATTGCAGCACCAAAGCCTGTTAAACGTATTCACAATCTTTGGCATTTTCTATCACGTTGTATCACTGAACAGTAACACGCGAAAACTAAGCCTGTAAACTGGTGCCAGGATCCCTTCGAAGGCATCGATGGATATCCCTAGGGAATGAACTTGGCGGTGCCTGCCTACGACCTTGCGTCACCCCTCGCTGGGCAAAGGCACGCGACTTTCAACCTTAAGAGCAAAATGCGCGTATACTTTTTATTTAATAACTTACGCATTTTTTAAGATTCCATTGCGACAGTTTGCAGAATGGTTATTTATTGGTTCTTCCTGCAGTATGTAAAATATGAAAGAAAAGAAAATATTATTTTTGAAGAAAAATGTATTTGTTTAATTTATTAGCATTTTTTATTATAAACAAATATCTCAATCCTTAATATATTATCAACTGCTTAAAATATGATCATTTATCTTCAAAATAGTGTGCCCGTTTTTAAAGTTTTATTCATTTTATGAACGTCATAATTATTATCATTATTGAGTACATTGTGTCATCGTCCATGTTTAACCCGTAATTGTTGCTAAACTGCTGAAGATATTAATTCCATAAATTGTCTTCTAACTGTTCATCATTAGTAGATTAATTTAATAAAATATGAAAAAAATCTGAGACTCACTGTCAGAAAACCTGAAATTTTGCATGGAATGACCCCTCTCCTTAAATTATCTAAACGTAGTAAAATTTCAGTGATAATGCTGTGAAGACTCATGAGGCTCACACAAAACACAAAACACTAATACAACCCTTGCGATAATTAATTTTACGCAGTACACAGTTTAGGAAACACCGTTCTAGAGGGGATCAGATTCCTTAAGATACTTCTAAAACTTCTAATGACAATTTCTAAAGATACTTATTAAAATACTACTTAAGATTTCCCACATCCCAGTTCGTAGCAATAAAGATGTCAGGTAATGAAGAAGCAATTGTGATTCAGCTTGTCATGTAGAACAATTTCTATCAGGACGTGTATTGCCCCAGGTGTAGGGAACCACTTCTGAAAATCGTTGTATGAGAGAAATTGATAGTGGATTTGGAGTGAAACAGGAGTATCTTTGGTCGTAAAAACAATGGGCTCTGAATGTTTTGAGATTTCGAAATTTGATATCCTTAAAACCTTTTTGAAATATATTTAATCTATTTTCAATAGAATTAATTCTCGGTTTATGCTTTTATGTTCTTACGAAAATGAGTTGACTAATTTTATGAACATTTAATTGCAGTAAAATCTGTTATTAACATGCAAATTGAAAATAAGTGATGTTCATATTCTTAAAAAATAACAACTTTCTAGGGTCATCCGTTCTTAATAATTAGAAATTGTTCCTATTACTGACACAATTACATTAATATTCTAGATTGTCTGGTGATTATTAGTTAAATAAAAGGAAATGTGCATTTTAAAATTTATTGGAATACAGAAATACAAGAATTGACAGAACAAGGATAAACAACATCTACAATTACAGTATATTCATATAATACAAATTACACTTGTAATTGCTTCATTATTATATTTACAATGTCTAGGAATATAGTGATTTGCACATACTAAAACAATTATTTAAAATCTGATTCAACATGCAGGTAAACTTTTAAAATTCATTATATTATTAGCACCAGTTTTGTTTTTTTTATCTCTGTGCATTAAATGGTATTAATTTTCTTTTATTACCCTACCAAATTTGTTTGAATATTTCAATATGTTTTGTAATAATTCTTTCTTTATAAACCATTATTGTCATTATTATTATTATTATTATTACTATTATTATTATTGGGGGGGCAATCGATGAACCGCCTCCACGTGGTGTCCCCTGGGTAACGCTAAAGGTTCGCAGTCTAGTGTAGCATTACTTCCACTTACTTATGCTACACTTCTTTCATCTTTCCTGTACAGTCTCTCTTGACCCCTTGCTGTTTTCGCCCCGATGCTATTAGGGTTATTCTCTTCGAGGGCTAGGGTGTTATTCTTTTCTGAGTCTTCTATTTACTGCATCTCTGTTCTTTTCTCTCTTCCTTCTTCCACTCTTCTCATTCTCTATTTTCCTTATATCCAGGGGTAGATGAGACTCCGCAGGTGTAGTGGAACCAACTCGTCTAAGGGAAACAACCCTATACAAATTCTGCTAGTCTGGGAGCAGAGAGGAAGCAGCCCTTCCATTGGACTTTCCCTTCGCAGCGCTCGTAACGCGGCCAGGGGAGATTTAATTACTGGTACACTCCTAAGTTATACCGGCCTCCTACCTATACGAACCAAGCTAAACGTTTAAAGGACAAGCGAAAAGGAATAGCGGAATTTACAAATATTGGAATCTGGAATGTTCGTGGTCTCTCCCAAAAACAACAAAAATTAGAATTAGAAACAAAAAATGCCAAAATGGACTTATAGATAATAATAGAGACAAAAAAGAAAGAAAAAGGAACAATGGACTTTGGATCTTATACAATGATATATAGTGGCATCCCAATAGATAAAAGAGCTACGGCTGGAGTAGGAATACTAATACATGAAAAGTGGAAAAGTAAAATATCATCTTACAGTTGGGTAAATGAGCGAATAACTACTTGCAGACTAAAAGCTGAAAGAGGATATCTAAGTGTTATAGCTGTGTATGCGCCAGAAGAGGGTAGGACAGAAGAATCATACTATTTCTACGACAAATTACAAGATGTATTAGATTCAATGAATAAAAATTATTATATCCTAATAGCAGGTGATTATAATGCAAGATTTGGACAACAACCTATCCCAAAACTAATTGGAACAAATGGCGAGCCGACATTGAACCAAAATGGAAAAATTTAGTGAGATTTATTAATTTTAATGATCTAAGAATAGAAAATTCCTTTTTTAAACATAAAGACATACACAAATACACTTGGGCAGCCAGAGGAAGTCGTTCATTAATAAATCTTTTTGTAACCAATGGAAAGTTAAGGAAAATGCTTTGAAGATGTAAGAGTACTAAGGGGGAAAGATGTAGGATCTGACCACTATCTTGTGAGAAGTAGAATAGGCCTCAAAACAAGATGGTTTTAAAGGTGGTAAAACGAATCGGACCTAAGTAATTTAAGTTGGAAAAGTTCTCTCCTAAAAGACCCTTCCATAGCAAGACTGTACCAAGAAAGAATAAAACAATATTTAAAAAATACAACAAATGAACCATGATATAGAAAATGAATGAAAAGATCTCAGAACTCTTATTGAAAAAGTTGCTGAGGAAGTACTAGGGAAAACGAAGAAAATGTCAAAAAGAAAAGAACTCTATATATGGAATGAAGATCTAAACAAAGCAGTAGGAGAGAAAAAGAATTTATACCTAAAATGGTTAGCCAACAAAGATCCTCAATCCTTAGAACTCTACAAGATCCAATGCAAGAAAACAAAATCCCTGGTAAAAAACACAAATAAAGACAGCTGGGATAAATATATATTAAATATAGAGCATGATATTCATGGGAGGCAACTGATGGCCTATAAAGCGATGAAATCTGAATAACGATGAAAAAGATGCTGCAAAATTACAGGTATTAAATGACAAAGAATGGCTAAAACACTGTAAAAACCTATGGCATGCTGATGAAGAGGAAGAAGAAAAAGAAATATCTGATTCACCAGTCCTTCATAATGCAGTGGATAAACTAGAATCTATTGAATTAAGAGAAGCACTAAGAAATACTAAAAATAAGAAAACACCAGGCCTCGATAATATCAACATAGAATTACTTAAATATCTCCCAGATGAAGCAAAATCTAAGCTGTTAGATCTGTTTAACAACTGCTGGACACACAACATAATACCAATGGAATGGAAGACTGCTCTGGTCATTCCTATATTTAAAAAAGAATTACGAACGGTATGTGAAAACTATAGAGGTATAAGTCTGCTGAATACAACTTATAAAGTTTATGCTAAAATCATTAATAATAGAATGAAGAAAATAATGGAAGCAATAATTCTGGAAGAACAAACAGGATTTAGAAAAGGGAGATCATGTTCTGATAATATGTTTGTGTTAAAACTATTGATTGAAAAGAGACGAGAATTCAATCTACAAACATATATGGTCGTCATAGATTATGTAAAAGCTTTTGATAACATTCTGAGACGAAAATTATGGTCAATTATGGACAGACGAGGCATATCAAAGCATCTAATCCAAGTTATTTGAAACATGTACAAAGATACCCAATTAATGTAAGAACGAAATCAGGTAAAATTCTCAAAGAGTTTATAAATAAAGGAGTGAGACAAGGGTGCTGCATGTCACCCACCCTTTTTAATATTTATCTTGACAATGCTATCAGAATATGGAAGCAGAAGATGAAGTTTTTAAATTTTACCGATAATTTTAATAATAAATAATTTATAATGACACTTCTATTTGCGGATGACCAAGTGATGATATCTGATAATGCAGGACACTTTACGAAGAGCTCTATATGAACTGCTGATGATCATTAAAGAATATAATTTAGAGATATCTGTCCAAAAAAACTAAGTCAATGGCATTCAAGGGAAATACCCATTAGATTGTAAATTAGTGGTTAATATCCAAAACATCAAACAAGTAATTTCATGTAAGTTCCTGGGTTGTGATCTGTCTTACAAAGGAGAAATTGATGCAGATACGAAAATTGAAAAATTTAACAGAATGTGTGGAACAGATTATTATTATTATTGTTTTGTTGTTTGAATTAATGATATTTATTGCTGAAAAGTTTAAATTTAAATTATTTCTTGCGTACTATGCACCAATAACGCCATTTCTCCTAAGCGTCATTTCCCACCATCCGTGGGATGAATTTTAGAGTTCTGTTGTATGTTTCTAGATGGCAAGTGCTTATCCTTTTTATTCCTGACAACACAGACAGTTTACTCTTAACACAATGATTAATATAGTTTTCTCTTAACACAATGATTATATTATTATATAGTTTACTCTTAAACACATATGATTATATAGTTTTCTCTTAACACAATGATTATATTATTATATAGTTTACTCTTAACACATGATTATATTATTATATCCCAGTTAACACAATGATTTTATTCTTATATCCCATTTCGTACTTTTCAAACTACAATTTTTATCATTCTTTTCAAATGACTGAAAAAAACCATTAAACGCAATTTACTCACACATAATGCAACATTTAAACATGATTTTGTTTAGCAATAGCAATGGTTCTGAATTATTAAATTGTTGGGTACAGGAATACCTCACAAGTAAATAATTTTTACAGGTTAGCCATGTGAAGCATGAATGTTTTTAGTTATGTTGCAAGTTCATTCTTCATTAGTCTCCAGCCCCTCTCTCATCTTTGCCCTTTTGTTGAAACGGTTTTAACTTGTTACAGATAAGTAATCTGATAGTTATTCTCGGGATGGGTACAAAATTACATATTCTCTGTGCTAAAAAAATATAGAATTAATGAGAAATGTGTAATAAGTACTTTGCTTTTAGATTCTGCATCTGAAAAAGCAGTGAAGAAATCCAGGCTTACTTAGTTCTGACGACTCTGCCTTTCTTGCAATTGAGCAAGCATTTTTTGCTGATTGGCTACTTGGCGCCATAAGGTTGCCACTTGTTCTTGCAATTGCTTGACCAATCTCTCTAAGCGGTCGTTCTGAAGAACATTAATTTGGTGCTGTGTCATCACATCGCGACGGATTTGCTTCATGTAAGACCTGAAATTCATGACATACTGCAGCACCATCAATTGAAGAGACACCTGATTTTGTGGGTTGTGGTCAAGCATTGCGTGAATATTGCCTAGATGGCCAACTAATGGTTGAGGATGTTGCTGCATCCATTGGAACCATTGGTGGAGACCTTGTTCCGATGAAGTAGAGCATGAGGGTCTCGATCATCAATTACCGGTAGGTCCAATTCTACATCTACTCCATGGGCACCATTAGCATGGACCTGACCCGGGGCATTGCCAGGAGGATTGGCAGGTAGTTGTACATGTAGTTGCTGTTCTTGCACTTCCTCCTGTGCTGCCTGTTCAAGCTCCTCAACCCGCGCTAGCATATCCTGTTGCATTTGATGTAGCTGATCTGTGAAATCCCTTTCATATTCCTGCTGTTGTTGGATATGTTCAATTTGATTGTATACAGTGGATTCGAATTCACGAATCTGCCTTAATATTTCATTGTTCTCAGCCCGCAAGGTCTGTTGCAATTGAAATTTCCGCTCTTCAAATTCCAAGCGGAATTGTCTCCGATCATTCTCCAAGCTGAATTTGGAACTGTCGAATTCCATATTGTAGCTCTTGAAATTGTTGATGTAAAGATTCATGAACATTACGTTGTCGGTAATGGTCCATTTCTTGAATTTGTTGATGTAACTGGTTTTGTCTCACAAGAAGAAGGTCTTGCAAACGCATCTGCTCCAAACGCTGTCTTTCGAGCTGATCAATGCGTTTTTCAAGAGCATTTGAATGAAGTTGATGAGAGGCATTGAATTGGCGTTGGCCCTGCTGCTGAATATGTTTTAGTTGAGCTTGACACTGCTGCTGCTCCTTGTAGAGATCTTGCTGTACTTGACTGTAATGTCGCCACTCCTCTTGCAGCCGCTTTAATTGACATTGCACATAATAACGATGGTGAAGAGATTGTTGATGCCAGTGGAAATGATAATTACGCAGGAGCCGTTCAAGATAGTCGAATAATTCTTTAAAGTTAGTTTGGCTCCGAAGATTTGGATCCCGAGTTGGGGCATCTGAAGAAGTTTGAGGTTGAGACTGGTCACCTGGAAGTTGAGAATAACTGTTGGTACCAGGAACAGATATTTCATTAGGATTTAATGGCTGGTTTTGATTTGGAGCAGGGTTTTGGAGCGTTGTAACTACGCTGTGATGATGTTGGACCCTCTTGCACATTGTGGGAAATTGAAGCTGCTGGGTTTCTTGAGCGACCACTGTAGTTACCCTCATGTCCATGGTCCAAAGCTGATCCTGGTGCACGTTGCTGGCCTAGAACAAAAAGGATGGCAAGAAAGTGTTATTAACAGTGTAAGGAGAATAAATACAGATAATTTCAGTTAATTAAATCCGAATGTGTCATACATTAATTCGAATACTGCCAACACACATGGGTACATATTATTTCTAAAAGGGCTTTCTATTTAATTTTTTATCAAATATGTATAAGAATTTAGTAAATGGTTTATCTCACATTAATGTTTTCATACCATATGAAAAGGACAGAGATTGTATGCAATCACATTTGGAGGAAGCTAGTAAAAATATAACAAATGTTTTTCCATGTCACAAGTTTTATTTGATGTTAGTGAACAATGAGAGGGATAATTGTCTTCTAACATATGGCACTCTTTCCGATATTTTACAGATATTTGCTTTGCTGATATTTAAAATGTATAATTTATTGCACGTGAATCTTATGATTCATATAATTAGTATTATGCCGATAAGAATAATTACACATATGTGGCAAACTGCACGAAAAATAAAATATTTACGTACCACTAACACCAGGCATAGGTGCTCGTCCAGGATAATAATCACTCATTCTTGCTAGGGAATATCTGCAATACAATAAATTCCCTAAAATTACAAATACAAGTCACAAGTGATTTTCATTTATCTATTAATGAATTTATTTAGTTTCTATATTTACTTGTTTATTCTCGGCAGAAAAATTATGTGACGTACAGGGAAGTACAATTTTGCGCATGTTTTCTTGAGTTACAAAATTCTTATACTTTCTCCCGAGGGTATCCTCGCACTTCAAACATTCATCGCAATTTCAAGAGTAGAAATACTGTATGAAACGAAAGAACATTATTTACTCATCTTTTCAATTATTTGCCAATTGGGCATGGGTACAGGACGGTTTGATCAAATGCCATCAACTCTTTCTCTTCTGTGTAAACGATATGCCCTCGATACCAACGGTGAGAACACCGTTTGTTTATGACTTCTTTCCAATAAAGAAAAGCAAATTGTACACTACTATATGTTTCAAATTGGTTTCGCAATAACAAACTAATAGTAAATGATGTAAAAACTATTTCAACGAATTTTGCCTTTCAAACAGGCTATCGTACGCCCCATTGAAAATGAACAAAATGCAGTTGGCTGATGTTAAAGTAACAAAATTTCTGAATCTCTCAATTCAGTTACACCTGAAATGATATAACCATACGCATTGAACACTAAATTAAGTTCGTTATGTTGTGGACTCAGAATTGCTTCAAATTCAGTCAGCCTTCATGCCGCTTGTTGCGTGTATCGCACATACATTTTTTTCTGTTTATTACTTAACCGTCCTATGTTACGCATTTTTTTTGCGCAACCGAGTATTAGAGTGTAGAATTTTGTACAAAAACGAGCTTTAAAGAAAATTCTGATTTTTTTCTTGGAAACATATGTTACTAATATTCGAAGACCTGAAATGCTTAAGAAAGTATTTTTTCAGCCGAAAATCGATCTTAGTGATGATGCCAACGCAGGATTTGAAGTACCGTATTCCTAATATCAGTTTCGGAAAATGTCGGTCCTATCGTGAATAACAGTATTCAACAAGCAAGTAGAAATAATTTTTCAAAATGAATATTCTGCTGTCGACACTAGGTATACTAACCAGTTCTCACAAATTTAGAGGATAACTATATATTACATTGACATACCTGAAAAGTACGCTTCATAACACTAAGATTTTGATTTTTAATAATGCTTATGAATTTTCGGAAAGAATAAATCTTCATATTTGCTTGAAACACCCCAGACATCTTCATTTTTGGAATTTTGAAGATTATATAATCGATTTTTTAATACAATTTTTTAAAAAATGTTCAGTAATAGTAATTACATCATAATAGTTTTCTCGTCGATTAAATTGTTACGAGATTTCCTTTTTTTTCAAATCAGATTTTGTTTTTATTATAAACAAAGTTTCAACTGATAGATAACATTTAATTGTCTGTTTGTAAATGTTTTAAGTATGTTTGATTTTTAAAATATTAAAATGTTTAAATGTTTTCAGACTTTTCAATTAATCTTGAACCATATTAAAATAGGATTGTATCTAATGACTTAATTAATCAACAGACATAGGCTCTAGCTGTGATCTCTAATGAATGCAATGAATATGAAGTTATTGACCGTTTAAGCAGTTTCTCCATTTGTTAATTGTAAGCATGAACTTAGTGACATGTGACAACAATAAACGAGGAAAAAATCTTAACAGATTTTTCATGTGCTCAGAAAACGCACGTTCACTTTATATTTACGTTTCATCAAGGTCGTTTTCGCTTGACGATTATCAAAATATTCCTTAAATGTTGACCGACCTGTATATCCTGCCACCGAAGACTCGTTAAACTCTTGTTGTGAGGTTAGAGTGCATCAAACCATACATGTTATTTCGTTGACTTTATTATTTTACTCTTAAAGTGGCGCATATGTGATATACGCGCACGTTTCCTGGAGCTCCGGAATACTTACCCTCACATCTTTACTAACATTAGTTGAATTATGTGATAACGAATATCGTTAACAAAATCTGATAACCAGATGTGTTTGCTCCGGTGCAATAGAAACTATTTTGCATCGCAAAATGAGATACAGACTTGATATTAGAGTTCAGTCGTCAAAATAACCAACCCCCACTACTCTCACATCAATCGAAATGAGGACTCAAGAAAACGCGCGCGGATGTTAATAAAGGCTTCAACCATTGTTTACTATTATATATTTCTTTTCATTGTGTAGTACATTAAAATGTTGATATAGATAAATAAGGAAAAGCGTTTTAATCGGTGTTCATAAAGAAAGAACAACTACATAACGAGTGCGCTGGACGGAGTCCAGCGCGCGAGTAGGCCAACTCGTGGTATGAATGGCCACGCGAATGACGAAATGTTAACAAGGGAGATCATTTGACGCTTAACTTTGAGTACTGGTTTTAAAAGACCATGAGTCCAGAACAAGAAATTTCTCAAAAAAAAAAAAAATCATTTTATGACGTCTAGACAATGCCTCAGTTAACTAAATGCAGAATGTCGAAGGCGGTGTCTCTGAATATTTTAGAAGAAATAGAACCGCTTTTGGAATACCTTTGAAATAGCAATAAGCCACTAACGCCCACGCAATAGCTTTAAGCTTTTGTGCTACAGGACATTTTCATCTTGTGGTTGGCGACTGCAATGGAATTTTGACATCAGCAGGTACTCTACCTATGCTGCACCTACGCCCGCGGGAGTGTTTGAAGTAGTGTGATGTACGAGTCAAGGACTACGCAATCCTCAAGCATACATGTGGCACTTGTCATACATATTTCGATTTTCACTCACCATTATTATACACTGAGTTTAATCAATCTACTGAATACGATGTCTACAAGAATTTGTGCTAAATGTTGAGGATAAATCAGAAAATAACGAAAAATCCCGGTTTTCAAATCAAATTCCCGATTTTTTTTCCGGTTCTCCCAGTTTTTTTTTTCTTCAAATTCCCGGTTACTTCCCGGTTTTCAAGGATTCCGGGTTCGCTGGCCATCCTGAGTCTTCCTTCAACCACCTTACTTTCTGGGTCTCACTCCAGAGACTATTGGCTGGTCCGTACTCTGAAAATGGGCCTCAAAGATAGACGTTTTGCAACCGTGGAGAACATGAAATCGAAAGCGACGGCTGACAGACGCCAAGACAAGACTTCTACCGCGTATTCTAACAATGGCAGGAACGATGGAGCACGTGTATGGGTGCGTAAGGATCCCACTTTGAAGGTGACTAGGTTATCATTGCCATAAGTTATAACTAGAGACCGGAAAAAATATGTAGTATTAAACGTCAAAATTTGTACATAAATATGTAATAAAAACAGTAATAATATGTAATAAATATGTAAAATCGGATATTAAATGTAATATTAAAATTCTCTAATTACAAATTTACATAGAAAGAAATTACACTTGTAAAAACTGCTCACTTTACATCATACAACTTTCTCGTCAGTAGTAAAAGCTTAATCTATTGTAATCCAGGACCGTAGTTTAGCAGCTGGACTAATCGCAATAGAAGCCATCGCACAAACTGGCGAGATCTACGACCAGGAATCATACACTGTAGCATCTTCATCGAAGTGTTACACGTCGGCGGTCGCAAATTTTTCTCGGAAATTAAGGTTACAGATCACAAAACGCAGTGTCAATGATATTTTGGACACCTAGATTGTAGAATGTAGATTGGGGAACAATAATGTAGGAATAATACTGATTTAAAAAAATGCATTTTTTTCATTAAAAAATATGGAATTAAATTGAAGAAAATTGATAAAATAAGAAATTATATTGTGAAAACAGCAAAATATGTAAAATATGTAATACAGCACTAAATATGTAAAAATATGTAACGAACAAATTGGATATTGTGTTAGGAGAGCGATGATTTGCCAAGATTAAAATTTAGAGGACGGTAAGTACAAAGACAAAAAAATGTAATTACATATAAATCCGGTCTCTTGTTATAACGAAGCTAAACCACCATTCCAGGATCATTTTGAACGCTCCTCGTGAAGGGAAGATAATGGTTTTATTTATTTATTTACGTCAAAAACAGTTAAAAAACTGCGTGTGACGAGCTATAGGGAGAAGTGAATTTTGTGCACGTTTTCATAATTCTGTGGTCTCTATCCTAAACCATATTCTAGTCGAATTTTGAATACAGAAAAGAGAGTTTTTTTCGAGTTTTGTTGACAAAATATTCGCTCCTATATAATAAATATTTTCAAAGGTAATTAGCTATAAATTCCTGCCCTGAACCCTCATGTTCTTCATGAAAGAATAATACTTTTTGCCGCGATAATATGAAAAACGATAATTTGAATAACTATATTTCCCACTGAAATTCAGAAGACGTGCACAAATAATGAAGTTACATTTATGTCCAGAAGCAAAACAAGGGACCATGTCAGCATTTGCTCAAGGATCAGGGAAAATGGACGAAAAACCTGATCGAGATGGGGGCCATCAACCCAGAAACTGTGGTACAATACTTGTTACAGGTTCTTTAGAATTATACAGTCCAAATGATAAATAATTACATTAACTATCATTGTTAAAATTAATTCTACATTCCTTTTTGATGCTCGGTATAGTCTCGAATTGTATAGAAACAGTTATGAAGCAGAAAAGATTTTACTTGGGACTTAAACTTTTCTATCGAATTTAATCGTTTAATGTCTTCTGGCAAAGTGTTGTAGAGTAATGTACATGAATTGTATGTGGATTTTTTGTAGTGAGCTGTTGATACTGCAACCTGGTGAATATGATTACTACGTCGTGTGTTATACTTATAGACATCGGAGTTTGCTGAAAATATATTCCCGCCCTTAAGTAAGTCATTTTTGACAAAAACTACTGATTCGTAAATCAGGAGGCAAGGTAATGGTAAAATTCCTAGATTAATAAAGAGAGACTTACAAGAATCACGTGGGTTGGATTTGCTTATTATTCGTAAAATTCGTTTTTGTAATCTGAAAGTCTGTGAGCTATAAGATGTGTTTCCCCAGAATATTATGCCATATCTCAGGCGGGAATGAACATTGGCAAATATACACAACGAGCTGTATGACGGCTGACGGAATTTGAAAGAATTCTGAACGCGTAGCTTAATGAACTTAATTTTGTGTTCAATTCATGTAAGTGGGCATTCCATTTGAGGTTTGACTGAATTGATAGACCTAAAATTTTGTTACATTAACATCAGTCAATGGCACGCCGTTCATTTTCAATGGAGTACAGAATTTTTAATTTGATATGGAAAACTGCATTGAAACAGTTTTCTTTTCATTTACTATTAATTTGTTATT
The DNA here is from genome assembly GCA_031308135.1 of Acheta domesticus. Classification (NCBI taxonomy): domain Eukaryota; kingdom Metazoa; phylum Arthropoda; class Insecta; order Orthoptera; family Gryllidae; genus Acheta; species Acheta domesticus. The sequence goes on along the minus strand of JAHLJT010008446.1, from coordinate 68,612,486 downwards.
ACGGAACCGATTTGAAATGTCTGATATTGTACTATTTACGGTTTCTTTGTTGCAAAGAATATTTGTATCATCCGCAAAGAGAACTGTTCTTCCGTTTTGAATCGCTAAGCGCATGTCATTTACGTGTAATAGGAAGAGAATAGAGCCTAAAATCGATCCTTGCGTGACTCCACGTGCAATTGGCAAAAAATTATTGCTCCATTTATGAAAAACCGTCTACAAAAAATTCCGTAAATATGCTACTGCTGGGTAGGGAATTATCACCCAGTCCAACAAATATATTTAAGACGAAAAAAATCAAAGGTTGTAGATTATGATGTAGAGATCACAGCAGATACTCACGCAGAACGCCACCCACGTGACACTACAACGGACGCATCATCGCAGATAACTCGGAATACGGTCCAGTCTCTTAAAATTACGTTTGTGTGTCGTGGAGCGCATGCCATATCACAATAAATCATTTCTGGGCGATCTGTTACATTTGTAGAGGGAACCCCTACTTCGTAGCAGCGATTGTCAAATACGTTCGATTTTAATTTCCAACATGTACGACGTTTGCGGCAAGTCAGGGGAACTATTTTTTTAAAGAAATATTATCGGATCACGCAATTTTGTTCGTCGAGTAAAAGAAACGCTGTATTAATGTTTGTTCACAACAACAGATAGCTCTGTGAGTGTTTCTATTAGCACAGAGAGCAATGTGAAATCAATCGTCTGACAACCGCCTTGCGAAATGAATGTAACGCGTTTTAAGCAGCGCTCATACAGCAAGATAACCGGGAGATGTGGCTCAGGGCAACTGATGTCACGGCAATGCCTCTGACCGGGAGGTCCTTGGTACCGATGGTGGCAGGATTTTCAACACTAGCTAGATAACTAGGTCGAATTCAGTCGCTGTCTGGAGGAGAATTCTAGCGGTCGGCAGCTCTGATCGATAGTTTTACATGCTTTCTCCGATGAACATCAGGCGAATGCCGGAGCAGTACCCTAACAAACGGGCCACGGACCGCGCGTATCTCTCCTTCCTCTTCCTTGTCCTATCCTCACCCCTTACTTACACACACACTCACATGCACTACAGTACCACACGTGTCGGGAGACCAGTCGGGAGCTTAGAGCTTATCGCGGGTGGGGCGGTGCCCCGCTGGTGGGAGATTCCTGGTTGGGAAAAACTCTGCTAGCCGACGATAGATCGGCGCCAGAGCTCACCATCCAGCGGGGGAAGATCAACGCCATCCCGATGAGAAAGCATGCACGACACTAACGGGAAGAGTGACCTCAGTAGTTGACTCGCCCGGAATCATGAATCAATCAGTACAGCAAGAGAGCCATTCTTCATGGGAGAAATGCCCGAGAATGTCGCAGGGAATTGGTGGAAGCACTTGGCAATAATGCCCTTCCATACCGGAGAGTCGCGAGATGGTCAGGAGAGTTTCTGTGAGGACGTGTAGTAATCGGTGATCAGCAAAGCACGTGACGAAGTGTGAGTGTTCGTACCGATATGGCACGTGCGGTAATCGATCGTCTGCCTAATTGGGCCTTTAGAACGGATTTTGAATGCTTTTGGAATGTTGTGAACTCATATATTCTAAAATGCTTTGAACCCCGTTTAGAAAGCATGCACTACAACATGAAACTAGTACAGTCATTTCAATTACCTTAAATATGAGAAACACAATATTGCCGAGTCATTAAATGTCCATGCACTTAGTTCATACCTTGTCCTTTCACGTATATTGCATATTTTGCCCACGTGCTCGTATTCTTACAAAAAAATCGTTGTCATGACTTATGCCTCAACCCTCATAGTTGTCTTTACTTTTAAAACAGCGAATTAAAAAGCGCGGAATATTTGCATGGGCTCTCCTGTTACCTACCCGTTATAAGTAGTACGAGTTATAACACCATTAATTTTAGTAATATTCGAATTTTTCTAAACACGAGCTTCTCGATTCACATTTCTTGAATAATCGAGGCTGGTTGTGAAACTTCATGTATAATGTAATAGATATACGTGCCAACTGCGTTGTATATCGTATTTCTGAAATTTCTGGAAGAATATAATAATGACTCGTATATTCTTCCAGAACTTTCAGAAATACGATACAACGCAGTTGGTTGTTCATTATTCTGCGCACTTAAGCAGGAGGAAGTGTCGTTTTACAGGTCTTTATAAGGTTTCAAAAAGCGACTCAAGTTTCCAAATTCTTTACCAATGTTTGTAGAACAATGGGTGGAGTTTCTCACAGTATCGGATGGCAATGACGATGTTAGAAATTCTTTCATGATTCACTTCTTCCTCGATGTTACCATTAATTGACGGGACAAATATTTGTAATATTTTCCAGAATGAGAAAACGCACCGATAACTTTAAATGTCTCAGTGTATAGGAGGATATTAGGCACTACCAGTGGCCTTCCGAAATGTAACACGCACGCTGCTCAAGAACAACAAATAAAATACGCTCGTATAATACAGCAATAAATTAAATATTTTAACAGAAAAAAGCCTTCACAAATACTGCAATAAAGTGTGGGAATTCTGATGTGGCATTGTCGACAGAATTACATGAAGAAATAAAAGAAGTCTTCTCCGGCAACTTTTATTTATTTAGAGAGCCATTCGACGTATTGCCGTTATCATTTGATTTAATTAGATTTATTTGGTCATAAAACAGTGAAAACTGTATATGATGTATGGAGGAGAAGATTGTTTGCACAGGTTTTTTTAAGTTCCACAATCCCTTCCCAACATTTTAACTATAAATACGATGGTTGAAAAACGAATAAAATATAAAAGATATAGTAATAAAATTTAAAAAAAACGCGAGATAAGCAACATTTTAAAAACTGGATATTTCTTACCCGAGTTAAAGAAAACATACTTGCAACGGTAAACGAAATGCAGATGCGATTTTTCTGCATTGCTAACAAAATAGTAACTCACCCTAACGTCTACTCCTACCACTAAAAGCAAAAGGAGTGCTCAAGAAAACGTGAGCACAGTGAAGCTACTTTTACGTCCACAAGCAAAACAAGGGGCCATCTCAACATTTGCTCAGTGGACCAGGGAAACTGAGTAAAACCTGATCGAGATGGGGGTCATTGACCCAGAAGTTGAAGTATATTATTTGTTACAGGCGTATTAAGTCCTTTTTTTAAATTATCAATATAAATGTAAACTAATTCACTATACATCATTGTTTTGTTAAAATGAACATTTTTTTTTTGATGGTCAGTATAGTCTCTAATTGTATAGAAACAGTTATGCAGCAGAAACGATTTTACTTTTAACTTAAATTTGTGTCCCGACTTTAATTGTTTAATGTGATCTGGCAATGCGTTGAAAGTAACATAATGTATTTTGTGTAGATTTAGTGTAGTAGTGAGTTGTTGATACTGACACTTGATGAACGTGATTTTACGAGTTTGTTGTAAATATAAATATCAGTATTGCATGAAAATATGTTCCCACCGTGAAGTTAGTCAGTTTTGACAAAGATTACAGATTCGTAAATAAATAGACAAGGCAATGGTAATATTCCAAGCTCAATAAAAAGGGGCTTGCAGGAATCACATGGATAGCATTTTTTCATTATTCGAATAATTTTCTTCTGCAATCTAAAGGTCTGGGTACTGCAGGATGAGCTTCCTCAGAAAATGTTCATTTGCAAAATACACGCAACGAGCTGCATAAATGCTTACAGAATTGAAAGAATTCTGAATGCGTAACATAATGAACTTAATTTAGTGTTTAATTCTTTTATATGTACATTCCATTTGAGGTTTGAGGTTTGGTCATCCGTCTCGGTGTGTGGCAAAAGTCGGAAGACTGTGCCCGACTCTTCCGACACAGTCTCCCGACTTTTGCCACACACAGCGAGACTGATGATGACGGCAACGACGTCGAAAGCCCGCTCTAAATAAATATATTAAGTTGAGGGAGATGACTTCTTTTGTTCTTCATACTGCAATAAAGTAGTAAAGTATGGAGCACAACGGTTCTTTACATACAATACTTGGTATCAAAAAGTTTTCTGTTCCCTAACACAACACGCAAATGGCAAATATTTAACTGCAGGCGGCCTCTCCCGTGGACGATTGCTATAGCATATCGTCAGCTGTTTCGTTAACAGTGACACCCTGAGTATGAGAATTCAGTCGGTAGGCGCAAATGAGTTTTGGCGGTTTAACACTATGAAATATTTACATTTTTTAGTCAAAATCGAAACTGTTTCATTGTTTTAATTTTTTCGAGTCACTGGGTATCTAACAAAACCATTCAAAAAGCCAGGGTTCTCTTTGAGAATTGGAAATTAGTAATATATTCTGAGTGACGCAATTTTGAGTGATGTAACTTCAGTTCTTTATTAATGTATTCAGTGGCAGATGGGGATGCCGTGCGCATGAGCTAGCGGTAGGTCCACACGGTGAAGACAGAATGAATGATAACAGAGAACAACTGATTGAGCTGTGTCAACATTTATTGGAAATAAGTAATGGATTATTCAAATATAATGATATACACCAACATACATAGATCTAACACACTCGGTACCTGAAATCCATTATATTGATTGATTAATTCGTGTTTCCGGGCGCGTCAACTACTTAGGTCATTATTCCCGTAAGTGTAGTGCGTGTTTTCTCGGGAGATAGCGATGATCTTTTCCCCGCTAGATGGCGAGATCTGGCGCCGATGTACCGTCGACTAGCGCCGATTAACCAGGCATCTACCACCAGTGGGGCACCGCCCCAGCCGGGACAAGCTGTAAGCTCCCGACCGGTCTCCCGGCATGTGTGGTAGTGTAGTGCATGTTAGCGTGTGTGTGTGCGTGTGTGTGTGCAAGGGGAGAGGATAAGACAAGGAAGAGGAAGGAAAGATCGCGCGTGGTCCGTTTGTTAGGGTACTGCTCCGGCATTCACCTGGTGTTGATCGGAGAAACCATGGAAAACTACCGATCAGAGCAGCCGGCCTCTAGCGTTCTCCTCCAGACAGCGACTGAATTCGACCTAGCTGACAAGCTAGTGTCGAAAATCCTGCTGCCGTCGGGACTCGAACCTAGGACCTCCCGGTCAGAGGGACTGCAGTGACATCAGGTTGATGCACTGAGCCATCTCTCCCGGTAAATCCATGATAGATTATATTGTAAAACAGTATGATACATAGTAAATATCGTAAATGGTCATAAGTAGTAAATTAATAGTAAATGGTATACGAGCTATGATATCCTCCTAATGATACTCGAGTGTGTCTTAGACCACTATTTTCTGTCATCGAATATGTATTTTCCATTTAGACAACCCTTCAAACTTTCATAAGACCAGACGTTACGTGATGGTGCGAAGGAATTTCCAACTACAAGATATAATCTGGAAAGTCTTGAGAATGAAGGGCAACGCGAATTATCTTTCGCTCTCCGGCCTTCGTAAGGAACAGTGCGTGTAAACACGCAAGACAGCGAATTGAACTTGAAAGCAATTGAATAGGTGTAATAATTGTAAAACGATGAATAGCTAAATTGAACTTCCCGAAAAGAAGTAATACTTGTTTTTAAATTCGTACGGAAAATATTAACGTCCGAATTATTTATTTTTAACTTCTAAATAAATGGCCAAACTACCGCCTCTAAACTTTGCCGCTCTAGGCTGCAGCCTACTCAGCCTATTTAGAAATCCGGCTCTGGTTCTGAAAGTTATTCGCATGTCCTTTCGCGGAAGGCGCTGCCTGCCCAGAACTCACTGTACACCTCCCCTTCCCTCCACAAGCGACACTTCCCGCGATAACTCTCGTGGCAGCTGGGAGCGGAGATCCAAGCACTGGCGTTTGTCTGAAGCCAGTTGGGCTGGCATTTATTATTTCAGAGCAAGCTTCAGGTTAATGCATTGACCAGTAAGATAAAGATTAAATTGACTCCCATTTTTGAACTTATTACAATAAAGCAGTGAACTTTGTATTTTTATCAATAAATAATTATAATATATAATTCTCGAACAGCGTGTTTGTTGTTAATATTTTGAGGCCCCCTAAGAGACCGAGGCCCCCGGCCGCCGCCGGGTTCGCCCATGCGTTAATACGGCACTGGATTTACTGTATAATTCCCAAGAAAACGATCACGATTTGGGTTGGCGAGTGCGGCCACGATGTAGGTTGGCTGGAAAGAGCTTTGGCCAGAGGCCCAAGAAGTAACCTTTTTTAAGCGTGCTCTAGCGCCTAAACCGTTAACAAATTTAAGTTTATATATGCATTTTATAGGACATTTTATCTACTTTATGTTTGTAAATAGCTATTGTATCGGTAGAACGCATAGTTTTGAAGATATAAGCGAAAAACTAGGGGCGAAATTTTTAAGATTTGTTTTGCAGTTTTCTCTGTGAAGCCGACCTCTTTTGAGGTGGCAAACATCTAATTCGAATTCATCACCCTCAAAAACATAGAACTGTTGAGAAAAAGAAATTCCGGAAGTTTTTCCTGAATCAGGCCTTTTTGAGCACTATTTGACTGGACTAATAAGCGTAATGTGTTCAGTAGCAAGACTGTATGGTAGGTGTGGTAGGTTGGTAGTATGGTAGGTGTGATGTATGGTATGTATGGTAGTTCTAGGTCATTGACCCGCATCTCGATAAGGTTTTTCGTCAAGTTTCCCTGATTCCTTGAGCAAATGCTGAGACGGCCTCTTGTTTTGCTTGTGAACATAAATGTAACTTCGTTATCTATGCACATCTTCTAGAATTCAGTGGGAAATATGGTTTTTCAAATTATCGTTCTCCATGTTGTCGCGGCAGAACTATATTCCTTTCCGAAGGACATGATGAGGGATAAGAACCCCAATCCAGAGCTGATCTGCCTTTGAAAATAGATTTTACTACATCGGACGTATTGTTAACAATTCTTGGCAAAAACGCTCATTTCTTTCTGTATTTAGAATTAAACTTGTATAATGTTTAGGGTAGGGATCCCTGTATTAAGGAACATTAGCACAGAATACACTTGTCCCCGTATCACGTCATACAGACACAAAAACAGAATATCTTCAGGGCAGGGATATCATGCATTAACGATATTTTTCATTTAAAAAACTTAACGGAGAAACATGCTGAGAGAGGTAAAGTAACCATATTGCATTCTACCTTCTCTCGGCGAGCAATCGGCCGCCTGGCAGTTCGATTCCATTCGCCAATGCGGACAGTCCCGCTCTATGAATGGCGAGGCGGGCGCCTCCGCGCAGGTCCCGACCACGGAACCTGAACCGGCGGTCGCCTCACGACCCTAGACCCCACGTCCCTACTACTTCCGGCTGAGCATACATCCAGGCGTGTTAAAACACCACGCCAAAGCAATTGAAATTCCACTGGTATGTTGGCTACAATCGACCGCGTCACAACCCTAAAGAGCAAAGTTGGCTACCAGGTATCAGCCTCCTCCCCAATTGCATATCGTGAAGCCGAGACATAAGCAAAGCTTCACAACATCTTTCTGTATGGGCTTCCACCCCCAACTCCCGAGAGTGAACGTACACACCGCGTGTACAGGTTGCACGCGGCGTCGCTGCTGACGAGATACGCGAGGAGCTTGCAGGCGCAGGCCTCCACCCGTTGGGCGTTCATCGTATTCGCCGCAAACCCTCCGAAACCGCCGCGGCTGTTTCGGCGAAGTTCCGGCGCACCGGAACTTCGGGCGGACGAGTTGCGCAAAGCTTTCGACATCAGGGCCATTGCTTCCTGCGACGTTAAAGTCGTTCGAGAGAAATGGATGCGCCCCTGCTTCTGCGAGAGATGCTCCAGATGGGGACATATTCGCAAAAATTGCGAATATCCCATAACATGCCAGATCTTTACGGGAGAGGGTCACCCGGCAGAGAAGCCCAGCACGAAGTACTGCTCCCGACGCGGTACTTCGGCCTGCCCGAAATGCTGCAATTGCGGCGGGCAGCACACAGCATCTTATACAAAATGCGGAAGTTGCAAGCCGTTACAGCGCTCACCAAGCACTAAACGAGTATCTGTCGAGAGGCTACAAGCCGCGACGCCCCATTGGGCGCGGCTCCTCGGCAGAGAGTACGCGACGTGGTGACCTGGTCAAAGGTGGCGGTTTGGATCCCGCTCAGGCCCCCGCTGCGCCGCAAAACAAAGAGCTGCAAGAGACGAGGTCTCGCGCTCTCGCTTCCCAACGGGGTACACTCTCCGAAAACCAGATTCGGGGAATGATCCTTCTTCTAAGCTCACTACTGCCCAACAATGGCGCAGAATAATCAAAAGTTTCCGTCTCACTGCGAAGCACCACTGCAAACATGCACCTGGAATGTTCAAAGTGCGTGCGGAAAGACCCAGGTAATACAGAACTTTGCTATCGAGCGACAACTCGACATTTTGGCGCTGGAGGAAATATGGTTTCACGAGCATCACACTGCCCGTATTCACGGATATGCAGTATATCGCCGAGGTCAAACGGGGGGGGGCGGTGTTGCGCCCGTGGTCCGGCGCGACCCCCAGCTCGAAGTAACGACCCCACCAGGCGCCTTGTGTTCTCTAGAGGCGGTCGTGGTAAGAGTTTGGACGGTTGGTGGCCGACTCACAGTTGCGTCCGTCTACTGCCCGAATCAGCAACCCGACACTGCCTGTATCGACGCGAGTTTTTGCTACCTCGAACGTTAAGCACTATCGATCTTCTGCGCATGCGCAGTCCAAGTTTCGCATCACTTTAGTGCATCTGCGCATGCGCAGAAGATCGATAGTGCTTAACGTTCAAGGTGGCAAAAACTCTCTATTAAAGTCCTCATTCTAGGGGACTTCAACGCAAGGAACAGACAGTGGGGCTGGCTCGTTGCAAACCGAAACGGTACCCGTTTAACCAACTACATTGCGACGAGACGTGGCGTATACGTATGCGCCCCGAAAGAACCTACGATCTATCCGTCGATTGGGAATCCGGGAATTATCGACCTTGCGATCGCGAAAGGAATCAATTACGCAGCACCGCTTTCAATCTCCTATCTCGTTTCCGCTCATATGCCGGTAACATTCATCGTTCGTCTCTCGCCGCAGCACACCTCAACAAATTCAAAATATCTCACAACACCAACTGGTCTAGTTTCACAGCTCACATAAGCATAGTGCTTGAGCGAAAACCGTTAAATTCACAGGACGAAATCGATAGCGCGGTGACTCATATCACCTACGCGATTCGAACGTCCTACAAATTAAACACCATAATTCCTCGCGAACCGGAATCACGTCCTGAGCTTACAGACGAGCAGAGAAGGACGCTGCGGGTGCTCCGCAGATGTACGTCACAGCCACTACGGCGATCCCGCGGACGAAGCGCGGGCGCGAGCTCTCAGCAGAGAATTCCGTAAATCTCTACAAGACGATAAAATCGCAAAATGGTCGCGCACGATCGACTACTGCAATCTTCGTGAAATAAACCTCTGGGGATTATCTAACACTAAGGCGCTGGGCCGCAAGGCGGGAGTAAACCGCCCGCTTCTCACCACCTCGACACCACAGCCGCCAGGTCACACCGCTCTGCAGCCGGACTACGTGTGGGAGGACGCCGCTGAAAGCGAACTCTTCGCGACAGCATCCATGATGGAGAAACTAATTAGAATCCAAAGTAATCCAAATCAACCAAACTAATTAGAATGAGAAAGTCTGTGCCATTCTGTAGCACCCTAGTTTCTTTTCTACTTCCACAAGACGATAGTCTACATTGAAAATTCGGTCTGCTACAAGTTGGGAAACCTATTCAAAAGCTACTTCCGCAATTTTACAAATGTATGAATCTGTATTAAAGTTGCCTTTCACCTTCAAGATTTACAAACATCGAACGGCAACACTGAGAGAAGAGAAAATAATTCAAGATAGCATGGAAGAAATTAAAATTGTCTTTACGCTGTTATTATTATACTGGAGCAATTTCATCGATGTAACAAATCAATTCAAAGAACTGAAACTTCTTTAAGCACCTGCGCCAAACTATTTACATCTCTATCTAGTTATTTTTTCAGCATGAAAGATACATTTGATGAAATGGAATTAAAGGCAAGGAAATGCTACCTAATACGGATTACTGCTGCTACTACTACTACTACTACTACTCTACACTACACTACTATACTATACTACTACATATGTATTTATACATGTCAGAACAGTGTGTCGAAACAGAAACATTTCTGTATTTTATTACATCCGCAGTTAATTTTTAATTTTATTTAACGCCAAAAAACAGTTAAAACTGTGTGACGTACTTTTGGGAAAAGTGCAATGTGTGCACAATTTCTTGAGCTATGCGATTTCTGCCCTAACTCATCTCTCTCTCTCTCAAGATATATATCGATGAGTCACATAACTTTAGCACATTCTCTACTTTTGAACGGTTGAAGATATTGCAATGCAGTTTTCACGGAAGTGGATGAGGGAATGACGCTAATTGTTATGTGTATTGATTTCTCTTTTATCTCTTGTATTTTACTAGATATTTGAGGTAACTATATTTTTTCAAATGGGACTATACAAATGTTTCAGTCTTTCGTGACAAGCGTAAAAAGACAAATCCAATGATATAAATATTGTCATATGTTAGGTAAGCAGTTTTTTGAGTAATTTTGATTTTTTTTGCGACTAGTGTTTAACGGATATTTTCAATGTAACAGTCAGCCCCACTAGGTCACGCAGCACTCCCCCAGCAAACGCGCGCTCGGGGAAGGGAAGAGATTTTAGTACTTGAAGATACGAAACATATTCCAAATATTCACAGAACTGTTGCATTTTTCCTGAACTCTGCTTTCCATCCTGCCCCATTTTCAGATATTTTGTGTTTCATAGGGACTGAAAATACGGATATGTCATTCGTAGTATGTATTGAAAAGGTTGATTCTATCCCTAAATTTTTATTATATGCTTATTAATAATGAAATTGTTTGCTCAAAATATGCAATATTTTTTGTCTCAATTATTTATTCTTATTGTGCTTTGTTTCAAGATCCCATTAATACGTATCTTATGATATGAAACCCCATTAAACCGAGTTGAAGTTATCAACAATTTTATTACAATACATACTTGTGACAAATCCGTATTTTCCATCCTTCAATTCCTTGAATCAAAGAAAGACATAAATCTGAAAATGCGGAAGGATGGAAAGCACAGTTCAGGAAAAAACTTAAATAGTTTTGTGAATATTTGGAATATGTTTCGTATCTTCAAAATCCCTTCCCTTCCCCGGGCGCGCGTGTGCTGGTGGAGCGCTGCGTGACTTTGTGTGGTTGACTATTTAAAATGTCCGTTAAAACCCAGTCGCAAAAATGAAAATTATTTTAGAAAATTCTTATCTAACATATGACAATATGTATGTTATTGGATTCGTCTTTTTACGCTCGTCATGATAGACTGGAAAAAATGTGTAGTTCCATTTGAAAAAACAAAGTTACCTAAAAAATCTCGTAAAATACACGTGATAAAATAGAAATGAATGCGCTTATCAATTAGCCCCTTTCCCTCATGCACTTCCGTGAAAATTGCATTGCAATAACTTCAACCATTCAAAAGTTACAGAAGGTGCCAAAGTTACGTGACTCACGCCGTTGGACTGATCTCTTTGAAAAGTGGCACTTCTACATGTTTTTTCACCCAGAAGGTTAATGTACTTTTAAACCTGTTGTGACTCCACTACATGGCGCTGTAGAACAAAACTAAATATTTACGTCAAATGCAAGCCGCAACACATTCGGTAGGATTTTGCATGAATATCGTTAACTAATTCCTAAACGAAACGTTCTAGGGCATCAAAAGCTAAAATTTTAAGGCCGAAGGCTTCAAAGAAACGTTTCTCACACCGTAATGTACAGGATAAAATCTTCATAAACATTCTATTACATTTTTGCTGGTCCGGCGCTTCCCGATATTACCTCACTTGCTCAAAGATGTGCAGAATTTGCAATTAAATGTGAATGAGAGGGACAGAGAGCGGTAGAGACAGACAGACAGGGACACGGTGAGGGAGGGAGGGAGAGGCATTGAGAGGGTGATGGGATGGGAAACTGGGAGATGAAGGGCGGAACAACGTCTGCCGAGTTTGCCTAGTATTCTTATGAAGATGAATTAGGAATACTAGCGTACCCATGCGAGAACTCTCACATGCTATACCCCACCCTCTTCATTTTCCCATTTCTATATTAAGCCTGTAATATACGCTCTCCAAGACCTTCTTATCCTTTGTCACTTCTTCTTTATGTCACCTTGTAATTGATAACAATATAATACATTCTTGTCAGTACAAACTATTTTTATTTAATCCTTCGAAACGTAGCCACAAGTGCAAGTTTGTAATGTTAAGTGTTTTAATATGTTTTAATAAAATTTAACTGTCCAAAATCTTTTATTGGATCCCTTTGAACTGTTGTATTTTTATTTTATTTTATTATCGAGCAAAGAGATACACCCGTGTAATTCAATCGCAAAGAATGTCAAGTAAGTAGTAATTTCACATACAGTTGCAAATTCTTCACGTTTTGAACAGATGGAGTATAATCGAGAAGCGATGAACCAGCGAAAATGTAATAGAATGGTCGAGGAGATTTTATCTTGTAGATAACGGCCGATTACGGAGAAACGTAAACGTTTTTTGAGGCCATTTGGCCTCAAAATGTTAGTTTTTAAGGTCAAGGACGCTTCGTTTAGGAGTTAGTTAACGATATAGATGCAAAATCCTGCAGAATGTGTTGCGGGTTGCATCCCACGTAAATATTTAGATTTGTTCTACAGCGCCATGTAGCGGAGTTACAACAGATTTAGCAGCACATAAGTTAAGGTTTGATGTTTAGTGCAGTTTCTAGTAAAGAAACAGTTATGCAGCAGAAAAGATTTTACTTGGCACATAAACTTGTGTATCAATTTTAATAATTTGATGGCATTTGGCAACGTGTTGTAAAATAATATACTGGTACATGTTTAGTAAGTTTTTATTGTGAGCTGTTGATTCTGACACTAGATGAATATGATTACTAAGCTGCGGATTTTTGCCTATTTTTTCCCTTCAATGGGAAACACAGTCTTTTAGGTTACTTATTCATTTTGAGGCATTATAGGAGAATTTTATAGTGCCTGTAAATGCCTATTTTAGGTATAAAAGCCTAAATTTTCCCTATTCTTGTATTTATTGATCAAAATGCAATTATCCTTAATAAACAATTTAAACAATTGTACTTTCTTTTTGTTTTTATCCTGCAGAGTACATAACAATCTTACAACTATCGATAAATCTATCCATTTTACTACCACCGCTAGTGCAGTCAAATTATTTATTATTTCAAATTTTTAATTGTTTTTTCTTTAAAAAGACTAGAAGTTTTTCATAAAACTTTTCCCCATATAAATCAAAGGATTGGTACCAGTTCCATTATTTGCGAACACTGTATTTTCGAAAATTGAAAAAAGCTTACATTGCAAAAGTACAAATTCAAATTCAGAGATTTTTGTCTTAAATGAAGTCTTCAAAAAAATATGATTAAAAAAAGGTAATGTATATTTTTTTAAAACAAGTCTTGTTTTGCAGAATTCCTGCTTGAAATTAATGCAGATCATTTTTTAAACAATCTCAAAACTCACTACAAATTTAGTAGTATTTTTTCCGACGGATAGAAAAAAGGATGCTTAAAAGAATGGCTCAGGTCTCATTTTAATTGAATTGTGTGAATTTTTGGTAAAATTGCAAATTTTGAAATATTTTTTCAGATATAATGTGAAAAGATATGTGCTGTTGTAACGCCACTTGTTACAACATTGTGTTATGCATGGCGATTCAAACAAATCATACAATTTAAATGTGAGAAGAAAAAGATTATGCTTTGCAGCATTAGAGTATTCGCTTGCATTTAATGAAAAGTAAGAAGGTAGCTACTTGCTTTTTTGTTCGAATTGTCCAACAATGAAAGACAGGATTTCTAGAAGACGTCAGAACAACGATGAAGACAAACATTCCATCAAGGTTATTATATTAGCTTTACTTAAGAAACTTTCTACACACGTATGTAAATAAATATGAATAAATGTGTAGTGCCATTTGAAATTCTTATTTAACACTTTTAAATGCCTTATTTAACTTTTTAAATGCCTATTTTACACTTTTAAATGCCTATTATGCTTGCCTATTTGCCTACAGTTTTTTGTGCCTATAAATCCGCAGCTTAATGATTACTATGCTTATGTTTCTCAACCAACGTGTTAACAATTGGAGACTTATAAGAATCACATAAGTTAAGTTATAAACCCGAGCACTGACTACGCCGATGCAGACAAGGCCTGATAAAGAACTTGAAAAATTTGATCGAAACTTTGGCTACACAGCCTTGTATGCAGCATTACCCGGACAGCCAAGATCTCATCACATGGGTTGGTTTTGCTTATTATTCGTACAATTCTTTTCTATTGTCTAAGTCTGGTAGTGATAGCAAACTATAGGATGTGTTTCCCCAGACAATTATACTACATCTCTGTCGGGAATGAACATGTGCAAAACATACACAATTAGCAGCTGATTGGATTTGAGAGAAATCAATAAAAACTTGAAAGAGAATTTCGTCATGTCACCTCTAATTGTTCACTTACTTTAATTTCTATTATAAGGAACACAGTGAAAGTGTTGTGTTGTTGAAACAAATTGAAGTTAAAATTTTACCAAGATACATTTTAGGGGATCCTTGATGGCGGAAAAACTTAATGAACTTAAACTTTCAAAATGTCTATAAACAACACTCGAATCTAAGCCATACATAGGATTATCTTAAACATGGATATTCTCCTAACGTTCTGGTGGAACTCAAGGCCCTACATTTTTCGAAAGGATCTTTTAAGTTTGGGGTATCTACTCCATATGAAGCCCATTAATGTCACTTTTTTAAAAGAAATGTACAATGACATATTCTAATATTGTAAGAGGACATTATAAACATAATTGAATTCCATATTAATTAAATAAAACAAGGCAGTCATATTAAAAAACTAAAATGTAATTTTACAAACCTGAAATGTCATTAAGCAAATATATTATTGAAAATTTTTAATTTTTCAAGAAAAATTATTTAATAGCAACAGAGACAAAGAAGAAGTTGCTATTTACTCAAGTTACAATTGAAAATTAAGCATTGCAATAATATAAAAGCGCAAAAAACTCAATACTTCTATTTTTAGAGAAATATCATGTGACTCAAAAGAAAGAAATTATGTCTCTTCTTAATTTGCAAACAAGATGAACACAGCCACTTTAATATTTTTATTTAAAGTAGAAAGTAAGTATCAAAATACAAATTTGGTGATTATTGAGAACCCAAATTGCTTCAGGCTTTTCTTCAGCTTCAGTTCAAGAACAGTTATTAAGAGATGACATGTCTTTGAATCAAATGATTCAGTACTGTAAAAGTGTTGAACTGTTTCAAATGAATATGAAAATGAAAGAGACATATTGCATTGTTGATGCAAGTCAACTTACATCAAACTATAAATGTAAAAGAAATACGAATCAATTAAACAGAAATGAGTGCTTTAAGTGTGTGAGGTGAGGTGGACTAAATCAAGGCTTTCAATATTGTTCAGCTTCAGGACAAAAGTGTAATTGGTATGGGAAAAAAATACTTTCACCAAGATGTGCCTTAAGAAATGGAGAGGTCAAGAGCATCCACTACCTTAAATAAATAATGCACTAGGGAATGACCAGTAACATTCAAGAGTCTTTAGATTCTGTTGTTGTTGTTTTTTATTTAATGATATTACAGCGAAAGCTTGATTTAAAGATATTTATGTAGATGAAAGACTCATACTTTTCAAGCTTGCTACTGGTGCTGAAATAAATATTATTCCTTTACTTACTGAAGGCAATGTAATTTAGCTAACAAAATGAAAAAGAATGTTCCACCAACAGTGGATTCAAAATCAGTCCAATAGGCATATATTTGAAAAAGTCAGCCGATGGGAATAATTAATTAAAGCCATTGGTAATAATTTGCTAACGTCATTACTATCATTACTAATAAAAGAGATGAGCCTGAATTTTGTTATCAGGCAAGGAGGTTCTGTTTCCATTTTAGGACTTGAGACTTATACAAGACTAGGGCATATCCAAAGAATTTATCATGGTACAAACTTTTCTAATAATATAAATAATAATAATTATGATATGAAAAGATTTATAATGAGTGTCAAGATGTATTTGATGGCTTAGGTTGTTATGCAAGCAAGTGTTCCATAAAATTATCTAGAGTGGAAATGTCACAACAGACAGTTTTACCAAGTTCTTATTACCATTAAACTTGCATGACAGATTTAAAGATAAATTAAAATATTAATCAATGAAATGATTATTGAAAAAGCAAATAAACCAGTGGAATAAGTATCAAATGTAGTTATAGTTGAAAAACCTGTCAAGAATTTAAAAATATCTATTGATCCACAATATATAAATAAATTTATTATCCAAGAAATATACAATGCCTATTAGAGACGAAATATCCCTGTGTTGGCAAACAAAACATGTTTTACAGTTCTTGATATAAAAGGTGGCTTTTATAATATCAAAATAGATCTTCATTCTTCTAAATTTTGCAATTTTCCCGCTATAGAGCTATTTGGCACTTATAGGTTCTTATGAGCTCCATTTGGCCAAGCAATTATACCAGAATTGTTTTATTAATTTGTTAATAGTTATTTTGAAGTATTCCTCATGTTACTGTTCATTTTGTTTCCCTCTCTCTCCTCTCTTCCTAAATATAGTTAAATATAAAATTTAATTTCAATATTGTCTTTGCAAAATCAAATAAACAGTCATGGTATTTGGTGAAGCAGGAGTGTGCTTTTTGTAGCTAAAAAAATTCAAGTTAAGAATTACTTAAAGAATCCAATAAATAAAACAAAATTAAAGAGATTATTAAGAATGGTGAATTTTCTTTGTTTATTTACTCCAAACTCATTTCAAATTAAATTTTTTTGTAGAGAATCGCTTTAGAAAGATATGTGGTTTTGACATCAAAAACATTATATCTGGGGATCAAGTGATAACTCCTTTTAACCTAAGTATTCCCTTATTAATTCAGTGTGAGGCTTCAGATGCTGTTCACTACAGAATAAACTACAGAATGTCTATATGTTTTGCTTCAAGATCATTGAATACTACTGTGAAAGTAAAATAGGCTCAAATTGAAGAAGAATTCATGACAGACTGAGGCCTCTAAAATTAAAATACTTGCTATATAGTTTTTAAACTACAATATTTACCTGGAAATAATAGATATATTGCTGATTTTTTGTCTCGGTGTAGCACTCAAACAATTGAGTAATTTGATTAATCTATGCTTGATATGGTTCAGTATGTAAATGAGATGGATTCTGTGCAAATGCAGATGGACATCTAAAAGGATTTAAGTGAGATTTTACAGGTTGATGTATGAAGTGAAGTAAACATCTATAAAGTCAGGAGGATAATTATATCAAGTTAAGCAATGGTATAGAATTGAGTAAAGGTTAATTACATTATTTAAATTGTTATCTTCTGAAAAAGCTAAAATGCTTGTTATTACAACATGTTTCACAAAGCACCTTAAGGAGAAAGGAAAATCTATTCTATTACAATACTATTAATGGTCATAATAAATAGTGAAGAAAATAATAGAATTTTGAATTATATGTCAGAAGTACAGAACATCTAATGTCCATCAGTCTCAAATGCGGCACAAAACACCAACTATCCCTTTCATTTAAATAGGTGCTGATATCGCACAAGTCAGGGAAGAACTTCTGTGGTAATTGTTGATTATTATTTACATTAGCTAGAAATAATTCAAATTATTGATTTAGTGGATCCATTAAAAATGCACTAGTTTAATTTTCACACAATTAGAAATACACGAAATGTTGATATCAGATAATGTTCCATTTATTTCTTATGAAATGAAAGAATTCAGTAAACAGTGAAATTTTTTAATACAATCAAGTCCCAAGTGGCTGAAATCTAATGGTGTGTCAGGAAAAGCAGGAAGGATAGCTAAGGGATCATCCATAACATTGCGTAATGCTAAAGAGGGGGGGGTCTGAAGCAAGCATTATGCTGCGTTACAGAGGGACATTATATTTAATTGTTACATAACATAGATATTTATTATTTTATATTTTTCATTATTTGCTGAAATAATTTCTTTTTGAGTCCCTGTACTAAAACATTAAAATTAGGTCCTGTACTAAAACATTAAAAAAGAAAATATATGATATGTAGAAAAAACAATCTGTAATATATTGTAGAATCCATTAAATTCGCACAGTAGACTCTTGCTCATGTGTCATTCATGACGGAATGAGCAGAGCTTGTGATCAAACATTTTCTCGCCCATGTGTCCTTCCTTCACTTACAACTTGCCCCAATCTTATTGTTACATGCAGCCAGCATCGACCACTAATTTCTACTTAATTTTAATATGCAACACAAGTAAAATAAATACAAATTGTTTTTATTGTCCTATAATTTACTTTCACTTCTTGCATTTACAAGGGGAGGAGTTGTAGCAAGCATTACACAATTATTTAGGGGGGGTGTTCGTGGGCACGTTATGGGTGTGTTACAGCGAGGAGAGGGGGTATTCAAAATACTCCATATTTGCGTTATGTAATTTACGGATGGCTCCTAACAAATTATTAAAATTTCATTAGAAGGTAAGCAAGATCTAAATTTTAGTTTATTAAATTAGTGTAGTTGCTGGTTTACATTATTCTGCAGCTCAATTTTTAATGGGGAAGGAATTAAAATTAAAAATTCCTATTCTTTGGAACAAATAATTACCTAAAGTTATTCAAACATTTTATGTTAAAACTAGTGCATGACAGAAAGGTATACCAAAAAAAGGCATGAAAAATATGTTCTAAAAATAAAATAAATTTACACAAAGACAAAAAATATATAATTAAAATACTATATATTGTGAGCCAGAGTTTGTATTAAATATTTAGGAGCTTTTAGGTCATATTTACTAAAAACTAAGAGTGACCTTTAGGAAATTTTTTTTTAAGAACCAAACAAATCAATTAAAAGAGGGAAAGTGTTTAGTACGTTTAGTTATCCCTTATTCTTTAAAAATGTTATTAGTAACCAGGTTGTTCTAAGAAACGACAATGTTTAACATAGGTGAGCTATGAAAGCACAAAATTTCCCGGATTGTTTCTAACTTATGCACCGGTTTAGGCAACACATGTCATCAATTGATGCCCTAGAGTTCAAGACCCGACAGTGGCAGGATTTTCGTCATTAGCTAGATAGATGCTGGCTAGTCGAGTTCAACCTCTGTCTGGAGGAAAATTCTACAGTCCGGCTGCTCTGATCGGGACTTCCGTGGTTCCTCCGATCAACACCAGGCGAATACCGGAGCAGTACCATAACAGACAGGCATATTGTACTGATGTCATTGCAGGACCTCCGACCAGGAGGGGGTTCGAGTCCCGACGATAGCAGGATTATCAACATTAGATAAGTAGGTCGGATTCGTCTCGAGCCAGTCTCGGGGAAATTCTAGAGGCCGGTTGTTCTGATCCGCCTTGTCCTATCCTCACCCTTACTTACACACACTTAATACACTTCACTACCACACATGATGGGGGCTTAAAGCTTGACCCAACTTGCGCGGTGTTCCGCTGGTGGGAGATACCTGGATAGGGAAAGTCCTGCAAGCTGATGCGTATTTAGGCGCCGGACCTCACCATGAAGTGAGGGGAGAACACCGCCATCTCCCGTGATAAATATCTTCACTACACGTACGGGACTAATGACCATAGTAGTTAGCACGCCCGGGAAGTGTGTTACGAATATATTCAGCGATATGACTGTGTTGTTGATCGTGAGATTCGACACTACGGCTAGAAGCAGGGGCGGGATTTCGAATCTTTTATTGGGGGGGCAAATTTGGGCGCTATTACAAATATCGAAATATTCGTTTACATGCTTTAAGTTAAGTAATTGTGCTGCAATTATACACATTGCTTTTAATTTTGTTAATTATTACTGAATGTTATTAATTATATTAGTTGCACACAGCAGTGAGATTCCGCATTGTTACTTGAACGGTCCGAGCTGTTAATTCAACGATACATTTTACTTTCCCGTATACACGGAGTGATATACGTAGTATAGGGAAAGTTATGTAATGCTGCGCGAAAAAATGGCCAATTTTCGGCGGAAAAAAATTAATTGCCGGGCCGTGAAAAGGAACTAGTGGTGCTACAGAATGGCACAGACTTTCCCGTATTAGTTTTCTATTTCCTTGGGTCGTCGCTAGCTATTCGGATTTGCCACATACTTTCTTGCCAGCTACCATCTATCACCGCCAAAAGTACATTTTTTTTGATTTTCTTAATTTTTTCGGTTTCCTATTGGTAGAATGAAAATATTAATTTTAGAATATTAAAGAACACAGAAACCTAGTCATAAATAGCAATTTTCTTTTAAAAATTATGTGCCGTTTAAGAGAAAATGGCGTTTTAGCGCTACTAAAATTGCGAAATTTGAAGCTCATTTTCGCAGACAATTTTTGAGTTTTCAAAATACTTTATTTGAAGTTATTTGAAGTACTTACACTCACAAATATAATAATATTTACAAATGCTGGTAATGTGCATATAAAAGATGTGAGAGATCTTTCAAAAAAATTACAATTATGTAATTTTTGAAAAAAACAATAAAATAACTCAAAATAAACTTTACGCCATACTAAAGAGTGTAATTATTACTATCCGTTACAAAAGTTTCAAGAAAAAATTTGCAGCCATATATGAGAAAATGGCGTTTGAGCGTTTCTGAAAATGCGAAATTTTGAGCTACTTTCACAGAAAACGGTTGTCTGCTTTTAAAGCCATTCGAAGCATTTTAACTTACAAATACAATAGTGTTGACAAATTCCTGGATATATGCATATTAACGGTGTGAGATATCATTAAAAAAATACATTTGTGTAATTTTGAGAAAACAAAAAATACCCTAATATGAACATATATTTCCGGGTTTGAAAATGTTTTACATTTTCCCGGTTTTCTAATAATTACACAATTAACACTTCCATATTAACAATAACAATAATGATATAATTAAAAATACAAATTTTGATAATTAACTTAATTAATTTCTTCCATTGTTCTCTACTGTACCTTTCATTTTCGTTTATTCCTTTTTCTTGCATAATATGAATGATATAATATAATATGAAGTTCGTCATATTAAAGAGTGAAAGAAAAATATTTTGAGCCATTTACCAGAAAATGACCTTTGAGCGTTTCTGAAAATGCGGAATTTTCAATTAGTTTTCACATAAAACGATTGAGTTTTCGAGAATTTTACTTGACATTACTTAAAGCACATGTACTCGTAAATATAATAATGTGAAAAAATCGCCGCTAATGTAAATATTATCGACGTGAGAAACATGTGACAAAATTTACATTTTTGTAATTTTTGGAAAAACCAACCTATACAGCAATATGGCTTTTATGTCATCTGATACAGTATATTTACCACGATCCCTACCAAAAGTTAAAAGAAAAAAATTGGACCCGTTTTTGAGAAAATCTTGTTTTTGTAATTTTTTAAAAGTGCACATATTGCAGGCACGAAAGTAATTGCACGAAAACTACTAAAATTTTGAAAAACATTTACATGACCTTTATGAAAGAATTCAATATGCAGAACAAATTTTATTTGAAGAAAAATCTCTATCTTCAATTTTGTAGTTGGAGAAAGACGCTGAAAACAATTCAAACTTTCACAATTTTCGAAAATTCAGAGTTATTCGTGAGAATCGGACCTATGCCATGTTAATAAGTGTATTTTACTCTATTCATATAAGAAATTTAAAGAAAAAAATTGGAGCCCTTTTTGAGAAAATGTTGAAATCCCCGGGGGGCTTCATATAAAGTACCTCCAAATTTGAAGAATCGTTTTCAAAATCTCAAAGCTTCGACTAGAATCAGATCGACCGGGGAATATCCATTTTGGAAGAAAACGTACGTATGGTTTAGGCGCTAGCAGTGTTCACAGACGGACAGACGGACGGAGTACAAAATTATTTATTGTGGTACAAAATTAGTAGACAAATAGAAGATAATAATTGGCTAGTTGGATTTGAATTTGTGACTAATGTGGGTGGCTTGGCAGGCACTTATGTTTCATGCCACACGCAATTTTTTTCTGTTTTTCGAGTGCATTATCTCCGTTGGGGGACCTGATATAAATTTTTGAAACAAATACTCCTGAAAGGTCACTATAGTAGCAAACCGCTGTATACATTTCAACTTCGAAGTGTGACTCCAAGGGGATTTAAAAAATTCGTCAGTATGTGCAAAAAGTGTATCTTTTTCAACCGTTTTTAAATTGGTTATAGGTGAGTACAAAATTTTTAATTGTGGTACAAAATTAGTACATAATTAGTAGACAACAATGGGTTACGTGATTTTGAATTTCTGAAAAGTGGGGGTCGTAGGTTGACGTCAAGCTAGCACCCCCACTTTTGAATGTCGTTTATTATTGGTTTATAGTTGAGTACAAAATTTTTTATTTTGGTACAAAATTAGTACATAGTTAGTTCAAATTATAGGCTAGTTAATTTTGAATTTCTGACAAGTGGGGGTTGCAGCTTGACGGAGGTCCGGCTCTTGCCGAGTCGGCAATGCCGACGGCCCTTTGCTCTCGACTCGTCTTTTGATGAACCCTGATTTACAGTGTACTACAAAAGGCGTTTAATAAAAGTAAATATATTCCATTTTAATAAACGAAAATATATTAAGCGAGAGAACAAATGGCCATCTTACAAGACGCCGTACAATTCAGCCCATTCACTAAGTTCATGTGCACGAATAATGTTACAGGAAGTAAATCGATTCAAGCGAAAACAATGTTATCAGAATATTATCGGAAATATTATGTTGGTATTGTCTTGACCCAATTCACGTTTCTTTCGAAAGAGAAATACACAAAAATAACTGACTTCGACCCACTTCTAGACAAAAACCTGTAATATACGCCGGTAGTTCTTAGCGATCTCGCACCGAAGGATCGCGGGTTCGACTCCCGCCTTGGGCATGGTTGCATTTCTATTCGTCCTTTCACCCCCTATCATCACCATATCATTTCATCTTCACAGTTACCATAACGTCACAGTTAACAAATAACAAAAAACAGACATGCAATTCCATGAAATCCCGCGGTCTAGATATTAGAATTGAATAAAGATACATAATTATTAATGTCAAATTTTGTGTGACGGTACACTTAAACTTTACACATAATATATTTTTTGACAAAACATGTAAAATTTTGCTTTCACTATTTTGTTCTTGTTTTTGAATAAATAATTACATGAATGTAGCAATTTTTTCACATGTTAAGTATAAAATTGAATATTGAAATTAAATTATTGGAGGAAAGTGACGATCAAATAATTTCCTTTACAAATAATGATCAGGTGTTAAGTATTAGAATAAATGATTGAAGTATTTGAATTGTAATTAAAATTTACAGTTTAATGACATACAAATTGCGTGCATTGAAGTACATAAATATTAGCTACGCAATGTTAAATCGACGAGATAAAAACATTCGACATTCTGGAAAGTGGACAAAACTGTCAGTTTGCTGAACTTTACCATGCACGAACTTCAACGATTCATAGCAATAACAAACCTTTTTTTAAATTATCGTAGTAAAAGTTGCTCTGTTGTCCAAAAAAGAACCCAAAAACTTTTTTGTTATAAAAACCTTTTTGTTATAATAATACAACCGACATTAGATTAAAACAACAGATTCCCATTTATAATAACAGAGAAGGGAAGTTATTATCAGTGGCCTAGCGTGATCATTTTCCTGGGTAGGCTGCAAAGCAGATTAACGTATTATTTGAAACTCCTCTGTCGTCATTAACGAAGAGATGTTATTCTCTCGATTACCCAGGGGATACTAGAATAACGTGAGTCAATGGCCACCGAAGTTTGCTATTTTGCTATAACTTCTAGGAGAACACAGTTTCTATGAGATTGTCGTCTGGTAAAGTCACATTTCCTTCAGTAAACAATAACACTTGTATTATTCATCAGCTTTTGATTAAATTCTAATTTGAACTAAATGCGATGAACAAACATTAATTTCTCACCTGTCAGATACAAGAGCTGAAATCTTCTTACTTTCTTGATCTGGCTCGTTTCACTATAATAAAAGCTCGTGCGTTCGCCAGTACTGCAAAAACTCAACTGAGCACTTATTCTTATGACGTCGCAGAGATGTCATCGTCACCTATACCGAAAGCCCTCTGACTGAGGACTAGGACAGTGGTCCGCATTCATGTTGGACAAACATTTATTTCACAGCCCCCAAAAACAATTTAAAAATGAGAGAACCAAATGGGTGGACAACAGGCTTATTATAATTAATGACTGATTTATTTTGCTCTCTTTTGTCCCTGTCACTCACGGCTGTCGTTAAGAAATTTTAATTTTCTTAATTATTAATAATAGAGTATTTATTTTGGTCTATAAGAAAAATCCTAAGAATCAACTTTCCACGCCATTTACAAGACATTTCTCATCACAAGTGTGAATTAAACGAATTACGTGTGAATAGTACCGATTATAATGAATCGTACCGCAAGCCGCCCACTGTTTCCTGACATCTCTTTCAGCGCCTGTGAGGTTGGTCATTCCGATAAGCTGATCTACAGTGCCGAAAGGACACGTACTGTGGATGCCGTTGAGGGCTCCGAAAGAACAGAGACTTCGTTCTCTCTTTCGCGTAAGTTCGAACTGAGTAGGAAGTACAAGATGTCAAACCTACCATGATTTTACGCATGAAACTGTTTAATTTCTAAGTAAATATCATTTAAATGTAAAATATAATTGAAGGATGTTTTTTTAAATACGGGATATTCACAGTAACGCTGAACATTATCCCGCGCGTTTTATAATATTGAACTAAAGTTTGCCAATTTATTTAAGCAGTATGGTATTATCTTAGCTTAATAAAATTATATTCCCTTAATTATTATTAAAATTCTTCTGAAAATACAGAGAAAAGTAAATCTTTTTTTTACATAAACTTGAATGCAATGTCTAAATATATTTTTTTAAATATGTCCGAACATATGGGGGGGCAGTTGCCCCCCCTTTGCCCCCCCCGAATCCCGCCTCTGGCTAGAAGGTATTTCCCGCTTCAGGTATCTCTGCCAGCGGGAGATCGCCGGAACAGTTCTAAGCTGCCGACTGGTCTGTCGATTATGTGTGTGTTGAGTGTGTGTGTGTGTGTGTGTGTGTGTATGTATGTGTGTGTGAGTGTGTGTGTGTGTGTGAGAAAGAGAGAGAGCAAGGAGATGAAAGACCAAGGATGAGAAAGGAAATATAGCAGCGCGGTTTCGTGACTCGTTTATTAAGGTATTGGTGCGGCATTCGCTTGGTATTGATCAGAGAGACAACTGAAATCGAATAAGTGATTATATATGTATTATTCATACCACATATGATATGAATGATGATATCTAGCAAGGGTAGAATGAGGGAAACTGGGAGAAGTCCGACCAAAACCTGGTGCGAATCCGTTCACCACAAAGTAAACATGGATCGAACTGAAATTTGAAATTATGTCCAAGCAGTGTGAGCCGGGCGATCGCACCAGTAAATCACTGGTCGTCTATAGGGTCCATAAATTGTGTTCCAGGTAGCCGGCTCCAACCACGCTACTTAGCTGGTCTAAAATTCGCCACCGTCCTAATCGGAATTTTTTCCTTCGAATGGCTTCCGAAATTTCCTTTCCAAATTTCCTTCGTTCGAATGCGAACTCGTAACTGCATACGAAAATTTATCCACTATATTTTGAGCATTATCCAAAGCACTTTTTATTAAAATTGTATATACTAGCGAGTATTAGAAGTAGCATTCCTGAGGCGGAGCTGCAGGAACGTATACTTCTTTCCTGGAGTCGGAAAGACGATGCTTCGACCAATGCCAAGGAAATTCCATTGGCATTTTATTAAGGAGTTGTCAAATTTCGTAGACTATCCTATTACGTAGCAGCTGCTGTTCTCTGCGTAGAAATTTTGACGTCTGCGCAATAACCCAGATCCATGAAAGAGATGGTTATAAGACAGTTTTTAAGGATAAGAAGAGATACAGCTCTAATACGACTCTTCGTGTTTTCGCTTTGTTATAGTACAATTTTGCGAGCTAAAATAATTGCGTAATTTTTTATCGAATCCCGAGGCAAAGTAAAATTGTTAATTTTGTTCGAAAATTGAAATTTGGGGCTCGAATTTTATTTTCTGTGTAAGCGGGCTTTCTTGTGTGTGTATGTTGTGTGGCCTGATCTTTGCCTTATGCTTTGATCATAAATACGTTTATGATCAAAGGTATTAAGGTATTACGCGTATGTTCGGCATCTGTTCTCTCCAAGTCTTCTTAGCCCTTTGACGACCAATTTTTTTTTCATACATCGAATAGTAAAGGGGGCAACGAAGTTACCTCACGGACAATTCAATATAGTGTCTATATTTTTACTAGAAATGCAATACCATTGTTTATGTTAGTCATATTAAAAAATAAGTGAATTTTGAAGTACGGATACATTTTTGTGATTTTAAAATATTCATACATAGTGGAAGTGCGAAGACGAGTCCACAACAACACTCTCACAACCTCTGATGTAGACATGACCTCAATATTATTATGAAAACACTTACCTAGACGATAACAGGATTCTATTATTTGCAAGCTGTAAGACTACATTCCAAAAAACGATGGTTTTCCAATGAAGTGACGGATTGAGGTGGCCAAGGGCATAAACTGATGTCACTGCAGTGACCTTTGGCCGGGAGGTCCTAGGGTTCGAATCCCATCGGTGGCGGATTTAGTCCATTGGGTCGAGTTTAGACACTGTCTGGAGGAGAATTTTAGCGACCGGCTGTTCAGATCGGTAGTTTTCCGTGATTTCTCCGATGAACACCAGGCGTTTTCTGGAGCAGAACCCTACGAAAAAGCCACGGACATCGCGTAATCTTTCCTTCCTCTTCTTTGTGTCTCCTAATCCCTGATTTCCACACCAAGCGAATGCTGGAGCAGTACCCTAATAAATGGGCCACGGACAGCACGCGATTTTCCCTTCTCCTTCTTTGTCCTCTCCTCACGCCTTACAACTACGATAGAACCGCAGGTAGATCGGTGTCGGTTCTTACCAATTCCGAAGAGGAAGATCGCCGCCACATCCCGAGAGGAAAAATATGTACTATATTACGTGACTAATGATTGGACAGTTCACGGGAGAGTTGACATGCCTGGATTCACTAATCAATCGATCAATCTTACACCGGGAGAGATGGATCAATTGATGGCATCAACTCAGGACACTGCAACGCCTCTGACCAGGAGGTCGTAGGTTCGGGTCCCGACTGTGGCAGGATTTGTCTGAAGGAGAATTATAGCGGCTGACTGCTCTGATTGGCAGTTTTCCGTGGTTTCTCCGAACAATACCAGGCGAATGCCGGAGCAGTACCCTAACATACGGGTCACGAACCGGGGCGCGTACTTTCCTTCCTCTTCCTTGTCTTATCCTCACCCCTTATTTACACACAGTCACACTTACATGCACTACACTACCACACATGTCTGGAGATCGCTCGGGAGCTTTGAGCTTATACCGGCTAGGGCGGTGCCCCACTGGTGGGAGATGCTTGGATGAGGAAAACCGC
The DNA here is from genome assembly GCA_031308135.1 of Acheta domesticus. Taxonomy (NCBI): domain Eukaryota; kingdom Metazoa; phylum Arthropoda; class Insecta; order Orthoptera; family Gryllidae; genus Acheta; species Acheta domesticus. The sequence continues at coordinate 68,584,743 of JAHLJT010008446.1, read as the reverse complement.
GCTAGCCGACGGTAGGTTGGCGCCAGATCTCACAATCAAGCGCGGGAAGATCAACGCCACCTCCTCCGATGAGAAAATATGCATTACACTTACGGGACTAATGACAGCAGTTGACGCGTACGGAATCACTAACCAATCAATCTTACATACACTTGTTCTTTAACGCCCGACGTTACTACACATGTTGAGAGACCGATCGGAGCTTAGAGCTTGTACCGCCTGGGACTATTGCCCCGCTAGTGGGAGATACCTGCATGAGGAAAACTGCGCAAGACGACTTGTAAGCCGGCGCCGGATTTCCCTGTCCAGCGGGAGAAACACCGCCCCATTCCCGTTATAGAAAACTTGCACTACAGTTATGGATTTACAGTTCTCATGTTCACTTATGACCCGATCTTTTTCATTTATAGACAGTAAACATTGAAATTTTTACATAACAATATTTATTACATTAGATTCATTATAAATAATTACATCACTTTGAGGTATCACAACGCGTTTCGGACTTCTTTTGTCCTTCATCAGGTGACATACAGACACAAAGAAAGTGACAAAAGAAGTCCGAACGCGTTGTGATACCTCAAAGTGATGTAATTATTTATAATGAATCTAATGTAATAAATATTGTTATGTAAAATTTCAATGTTTACTGTCTATAAATTAAAAAGATCGGGTCATAAGTGAACATGAGAACTGTGAACCTTCATATGTAAAGACAGTAATTTTAATCTATATAATTAATAACAGTTATGGATTTAATAGCGCGCCCCGAAAAACAAAATATTAACTCCTATAAACTGGCTGAGATTAGCCCAGAGCCAGCAATGCCGCTGCCTCAGCAGTGGCTCTGACCAGGAGGTTCCAATATACCAGTCCCAACGGTAGCGGATTTTCGACATTTGCTATATAGCTAAGTCGAATTCAGTCGCTGTTTGGAGGAAAATTCTAGCGGCCGCCAGCTCTGATCGGTAGTTTTCCGTCGTTTCTCCAATCCGTGCCATACAAATGCCGGAGAAGTACCATAACAAACGGGTCTCGGATCGTACGCGATATTTCTTTCCCTATCCTTTTTCCCCTTACACACACATGCACTACACTACTACATATGCCGGGAGACCAGTTAAAAGCTTAGAGGCTGTCCCGACTGTGGAGGTGCCCGGCTGCGATGTTACCTGGAGAGGGAAATCCCACATGCTGACGTTTAGTTGGCGCCGGATCTCACTACCCAGTTTGGAAAGGACACCGCCACCTACCGGTATCACCATTCACTATGCTGACGGGAATAGTGAATATAGTAATTGACATACCCGGAAACATCAATCAATCCAATAAGTTTTTTCAAGTAGTTAGCTAAGATACATGAGACATCGAAATAGTAAATGAATTGGGAAATAATTTAATATGGTAAATTACGCGGTTGAGTAAAAGTCATTTCTTTCGGTAATGAAGGAGCTAGCAAACAATTATTTTCGCATTCAATGATCTCCGGGCCATTCGAGACAAATACTCAAATATGGTATTTCACGCTTCAAGAGGCTATCACACGTCACCGACATTTTCCAGCACTCTCATCCTAATGTTAGTTTCACATGAAAATTTCACACTTCCACATTTCACACGAGAAAGAAGGTAAAGCGTGTTAACAAAAAAAGAAAAATGTACCGATTGCACTCGTGAATGAAGAAAGCCATTATTAAAAGCGTTTTATATTGCTTTCGCTGCATTAATTGATTGGATACAAATTCTCATATAATTTTGGATTCTCCCCACAATAAAATGCGAATTCATAATGTAAATCACATATTAAAATAGTTCATAAACTAAAACGCAAATGTCAAACGAACTGAAAAAACTTTACTTTTCTTATTAAATGGTGAACAAAGTATACCGATTGCACTTTCCCCACATTGTACGTCACACAGTTTTTAACAAATTGGGAGATAAGTAAATAAATAATTAAACAAAGCATTACCTCTACAACTTGCTACACTGACACACTTGGACGACGTGTAGATGTATCTTTACCAACTCGTTCTCTGCGACAGCTCTCTTACCGGCAGAGTACGTTCACAGCTCACCACTAACAGGAACTGCGTCTTCTCCCCCGTGTTTTCGAGTCAAGAGCTCGCCGTGATCGCGACTTTAGGGAAGGGGTATCACGTGATTACTTGTCGTCCCTTAGAACATAAAATGATTGGTTAGAGACGATGACGTACTGGATGATGACAGAGAGCTACGTCATCAGAAGTTGGATGGATTTGTATTAAATGAAGTCGTTTGAAAGTTGTCATTCGTTCGAAATTTGTATATCAAGTTGCCGTTTGAAATAATTCACTTTTCTCGCCATTTTAATCAATTTTGTGTCGTTTCCTGAAGAAGTTATTCGTGTATAAAAATGTGCAACTGAAACACGTGTCACTAAAAACTACGTTGGCAAACCTGCTTGGCAAACTGCAATTACAACGCCAGCGAACTCTATTGCCACCACCGAACACTACATTGACATTCCACTTCCATTCTTGTTTGCAATGAAGTCACGGAGAACGAGGAAACATACGATGTATTATTCAGTGAGATTAGAAATATATTTATTTCCGTGCGAATTTTGAAGAGAAATAACACTCCAAATATGCGCGCATGCAGTATCCATTTTAACGTTCCTCACATAAAATTTCCACCTTCTTAAGCAAAAATAAATGCAAAATGTTTGTTCCTAGAAATGCTTATATCATTTCTCCGACGATGCTATAGCATGGAAAAATATAATATTTACAAGTTTAAAGGTTCATGGTTTTTTTGAAAAATTAAATTTACTGGAAAATTACTCAGAAACAAAATTGTTTTCATCTAGTGGTCACGTGTGTGATCAAAAGAATCTAAATACGTTTTATTACAATCATTCGTTTTGTACTCAAATTTGTATTTTTTGCCACGAACATTGTAAGTTATAACGTGAATGTCTCTCCCCCTCTCCAATTATTTTTCTCCACTTAGAAATGAAATATTTGGTAGGAAAAGTCAGAAAATACATAATATTATGCTCAAATACTGTACATGTCAATGTATATTGCAGTTTCTATCAGAAAATGATGCTGAATCAATTCATAATAGAGTTCGAATAAAATTATAGATTAATACAGGTTGTAAAATGTACAAGTACTCCAATATTTGATGAGATAGATTTGAAAATGTTCTGAATGCCGGAGGAGTTATGTAACAGAAGTGATTTTTATATAACATTAACAACAAGATAAGGCTAATAAAGATCAAAAGAAAATGCAATCGTCAATCATGTATGGATTAATAAAAAGCATTTTTTAAACTTAGAATTATACAAGTGCAAATATAAAGTTGGGATTATGCAATGGACCCTGTAGATTTTGATTTCACGTTATTGAAAATGAATAAAATCTTACATAATCTGGCTTGAAAATTCGTGTTAATAGTAGACTGAAATATTTTGGAGACTGTTTTCTGCTTCAATAAACTGCTTAAAAAAAATATAAAGGGCGTTTTATATTGCTTTCGCTGCATTCGTTGAGATACCTACTAATGTAGTTAGGGATTCCTCCCAATAATAAAATTCGAATTCATAATGTAAATCACAAAAAAAAAAAAAAAAAGTTTAAAAAATAGTTCAAGTTTCAACAAAACGCAAATGTCAAAACGAACTGAAAATAATTTATTTTCTTATTAAAAGGTGAACAAAGTATACCGATTGCACTTCCCCACATTGTACGTCACGACAGTTTTAAAACAAATTGGGAGATACGTAAATAATAATTAAACAAAGCATTACCATCTATAACTTGCTGCACTGACACACTTGGACGACGTGTAGATGTATCTTTACCAACTCGTTCTCTGCGACAGCTCTCTTGCCGGCAGCGTACGTTCACAGCTTGACCACTAACAGGAACTGCAGTCTTCTTCCCTGTGTTTTCGAGTCAAGAGCTCGCCGTGATCGCGACTTTAGGGAAGGGGTATCACGTGATTACTTGTCGTCCCTTAGAACATAAAATGATTGGTTAGAGACGATGACGTATTGGATGATGACAGAGAGCTACGTCATCAGAAGTTGGATGGATTTGTATTAAATGAAGTCGTTTGAAAGTTGTCATTCGTTCGAAATTTGTATATCAAGTTGCCGTTTGAAATAATTCACTTTTCTCGCCATTTTTAATCAATTTTGTGTCGTTTCCTGAAGAAGTTATTGTGAATAAAAATGTGCAACTGGAACAAGTGTCACTAAAAACTACGTTGGCAAAACCTGCTTGGCAAACTGCAATTACAACGCCAGCGAACTCTATGGCCACCACCGAACACTACATTGACATTCCACTTCCATTCTTGTTTGCAATGAAGTCACGGAGAACGAGGAAACATACGATGTATTATTCAGTGAGATTAGAAATATATTTATTTTCCGTGCGAATTTTGAAGAGAAATAACACTCCAATATGCGCGCATGCAGTATCCATTTTAACGTTCCTCACATAAAATTTCCACCTTCTTAAGCAAAAATAAATGCAAAATGTTTGTTCCTAGAAATGCTTATATCATTTCTCCGACGATGCTATAGCATGGAAAAATATATTTTACAAGTTTAAAGGTTCATGGTTTTTTGAAAATTAAATTTACTGGAAATTACTCAGAAACAAAATTGTTTTCATCTAGTGGTCACGTGTGTGATCAAAAGAATCTAAATACGTTTTATTACCATCATTCGTTTTGTACTCAAATTTGTATTTTTTGCCACGAACATTGTAAGTTATAAACGTGAATGTCTCTCCCCTCTCCAATTATTTTTCTCCACTTAGAAATGAAATATTTGGTAGGAAAAGTCAGAAAATACATAATATTCAACTCAAATACCTGTACGTGTCAATGTATATTGCAGTTTCTATCAGAAAATGATGCTGAATCAATTCATATAGAGTTCGAATAAAATTATAGATAATACAGTTTGTAAAATATAGCGAGTAGTCCAATATTGTGATGAGATAGATTTGAATATGTTCTGTATGTCGGAGGACGTTATCTAACAGAATTGATTTTTATTAACCCTTACATACAATAAGATAAGGCTAATAAAGATCATAAAAACGCAATCGTCTATCATGTGTGGATGAATGAAAAAGCATTTTTAACTTTCCCGTATACACCGTATATACGGAGTAATATACATAGTATATGGAAAGTTATGTAATGCTGCGGAAAATCGATTTCGAGATTTTAACTGAAATACACGTTTTGGGGTCCCCTGATACCGAAAAAAGTGTTTTTGTTTCAAACGGCCGTCAGTCCGTCCGTCCGTCTGACCGTCAGTCTGTGAAACAACACTACTTACACTACACTTACACCATATGTGCGGTTTCTTTCAAATGAATATTCCCCGGTCAATCTGTGTCCATTCAATGCGCCGCGATTTTGAAACACTTTCTTCAAAATTTGGGGGTACTTTACATGATGCCCTCCGGACAGATTCAAAATTTTTCTGAAAACGGCTCCAATTTTTTTCTTTAAATTTCTTGTAAGGATAGAGTAAAATACACATAAGGTGGCATAAGTCCCGTTTTCACGGTTAACATCTGAATTTTCGAAATTGCAAAAGTTTGAAATTTGTTCGTCGTCTTTCTCCAACTACAAAATTGAAGATTTTCCTTCCAATAAAATTGTTGCCCAAAGTAAGTTCCTTCATTAGGGTCATACATTTTTGAAAAATGTTCGTAGTTTTGGGCAATATTGCACGCAATATTTTTAAAAATTACAAAAACCAGATTTTCTCAAAAACGGCTCCAAATTTTTTCTTTAAACTTTTTTGTAGGGATAGTGCTAAATGTTCTCTGTGAGATTCCATTAACGCCATATCTCTGTTCTTTTGTTTTTTTCAAAAATACAGAATGTATTTTTTGCTTTCTCACGTCGTTATATTCCATTAGTGGCTATTTTGTTCCCATATTATATTAATTCTACCTGTGTTTAATAATGTCAATTCAAAGTTTCTGGAAACTTGAATAGTTTTCTGTGAAACTATCTCAAATTCCTATTTTTAGAAACGCTCAAAGTAATTTCTCAAAATGGCTTCAAATTTGTTGTTCATTTTTTACTTTCCCGTATACGTACGTATACACGGAGTGATATACGTAGTATAGGGAAAGTTATGTAATGCTGCGCGAAAAAATGGCCAATTTTCGGCGGAAAAAAATTAATTGCCGGGCCGTGAAAACGAATAAGTGGATAAAACCAGTTGCTAAATTAAGAAAAAAAATCCCCTAACACGTGGTGTAGCCAGAAACCCTGTTTTGTAGGTCCTTGATACCGAAAACCAATTGAAAGGAAAACGTCCGTCTGTCCGTCCGTCCGTCTGTCCGTCTGTCCGTCTGAACACTAGCGCCTAAACCATACGTACGATTTCTTCCAAAATGGATATTCCCCGTCGATCTGATTCTAGTCGAAGCTTTGAGATTTTGAAAAAGATTCTTCAAAATTTGGGGGTACTTTATATGAAGCCCCCGGGGATTTTCAAAATTTTCTCAAAAACGGCTCCAAATTTTTTCTTTAAATTTCTTGTATGAATAGAGTAAAATACACTTATTAACATGGCATAGGTCCGATTTTCACGTACAGCTCTGAATTTTCGAAAATTGTGAAAGTTTGAATTTTTTTCGGCGTCTTTCTCCAACTACAAAATTGAAGATAGAGATTTTTTCTTCAAATAAAATTTGTTCTGCATATTGAGTTCTTTCATAAAGGTCATGTAAATGTTTTTCAAAATTTTAGTAGTTTTCGTGCAATATTGCGTGCAATATGTGCAATTTTAAAAAATTACAAAAACAAGATTTTCTCAAAAACGGCTCCAAATTTTTTCTTTAAACTTTTGGTAGGGATAGTGGTAAATGTACTCTATCAATGACATAAAAGCCATATTGGTCTATCGGTTGTTTTTTCAAAAATTACAAAAATGTAAATTTTTTACTTGTCTCTCACGTCGTTAATATTTACATTATCGGCGATTTTTTCACATTATTATATTTACGAGTATATATGCTTTAAATAATGTCAAGTAAAGTTTCTCGAAAACACTACCGTTTTCTGTGAAAAGTAGCTCAAATTTCGGCATTTTCAGAAATGCTCAAACGCCATTTTCTCATATATGGCTGCAATTTTTTGAAACTTTTGTAACGGATAGTGCTAATTACACTCTTTAGTATAGCGTAAAGTTTATTTTGAGTTTTTTTTGTTTTTTCAAAAATTACATAAATGTAATTTTTTGAAAGATCTCTCACATCTTTAATATGCACATTATTTGTAAAGATTATTATATTTGTGAGTGTAAGTGCTTCAAATAACTTCAAATAAAGTATTTTGAAAACTCAAAAATTTTCTGTGAAAATGAGCTTCAAATTTCGCATTTTTAGTAGCGCTAAAACGCCATTTTCTCTTAAACGGCACATAATTTTTAAAAGAAAATTGCCATTTACGGCTAGGTTTTTGTGTTCTTTAATATTCTAAAATTAATGTTTCCGTTCTACCAATAGGAAACCGAAAAATTAAGAAAATGACAAAAAAATGTACTTTTGGCGGTGATAGATGGTAGCTGGCAAGAAAGAGTATGTGGCAATTCCGAATAGCTAGCGAAGACCCAAGGAAATAGAAAACTAATACGGGAAAGTCTGTGCCATTCTGTAGCACCACTAGTTTTAAATAAATTAAATACTATTGCAATAATTTTATAAACATGAGTAGTTTTTCTTTAATTTTGTGAT
>JAHLJT010008446.1:68557096-68575974 GCA_031308135.1 Acheta domesticus | reverse complement strand
AGTTACACTTTTAACATGGCATAGGTCCAATTTCACATACAGCTCTGAATTTTCGAAAATTGTGAAAGTTTGAGTTTTTTCGGCATCTTTCTTCAAGTACAAAATTGAAGATAGAGATTTTCTTTAAAAAAATTTGTTTCTGCATATTGAGTTCTTTAATAAAGGTCATGTAATTTTTCACATTTTGGTAGTTTCGTGCAATATTGCGTGCAATATGTGCAATTAAAAAAGTTACAAAAACAATATTTTCTCAAAAACGGCTCCAAATTTTTTCTTAAACTTTTGGTGGGGATAGTGATAAATTTACTCTATCAATGACATAAAAGCCATTTTGGTCTATCGGTTGGTTCTGTCAAAAATTTAAAAAAATTTAAATTTTTTTACTCGTTTCTCACGTCGTTAATATTTACATTATCGGCGATTTTTCACATTATTATATTTACGAGTAAAATTGCTTTAAATAATGTCAAGTAAAGTTTCTCGAAAACACTACCGTTTTCTTGTGAAAAGTAGCTCAAATTTCGGCATTTTCAGAAATGCTCAAACGCCATTTTCTCGTATATGGCTGCAATTTTTTTGAAACTTTTGTAACGGATAGTGCTAATTACACTCTTAGTATAGCGTAAAGTTTATTTGAATTATTTTTTTGTTTTTTAATAAAAAATTACATAATTGTAATTTTTTGAAAGATCTCTCACATCTTTAATATGCCAATTTGTAAACATTATTATATTTGTGAGTGTAAGTGCTTCAAATAACTTCAAATAAAGTATTTGAAAAACTCAAATATTTTCTGTCGAAATGAACTTCAAATTTCGCATTTTTAGTAGTGCTAAAATGCCATTTTCTCTTAAACGGCACATGTTTTTTTAAAGAAAATTGCCATTTATGAATAGGTTTTTTGTGTTCTTTAATATCTAAAATTAATGTTTCCGTTAATACCAATAGGAAACCGAAAAATTAAGACATTCAACAAAATGTACTTTTGGCGGTGATAGATGACAGTGGCAAGAAAGAGTTTGTGGCAATTTCGAATAGCTAGCGAAGACCCAAGGAAATAGAAAACTAATACGGAAAGTCTGTGCCATTCTGTAGCACCCACTAGTTTAGAATGGATAGTGCTAATTGCACTCTTTAATATGGCGTGAAGTTAATTTTGGATTTTAAAAAAAATACACAAATGTAATTTTTTTGAAAGTGCTCTCATAATATTAAAATTGCACATTTCCAGCATTTATAAACACTACTGAATTTGTGAGTTTAAGTGTTTCAAATGACTTCAAATGAAGTTTTTCGAAAACTCAAATGTTTCTGTGAAAAAGAAGCTTCAAATTTCGCATTTACATTAGCGCTTAAACGCCATTTTTGTGAAAACGGCTCCAAATTTGTCAACGAAAAATTGCCATTAGGACAAGGTTTAACTGTTTTTTAATATTATTACAATCATAGTTTTGTTATACTATTATGAAACAGAAAAATTAATAAAATGTCAAAAAAATGTAGTTTGGGCGGCGATAGATGGCAGTTGGCAAGAGTAGTTGGCAAGTTCGGAATAGGTAGCCGAGACCAAACGAAACAGAAAACTAATACGGGAAAGTCTGTGCCATTCTGTAGCACCACTGTTTAGTCGTTAGGAATTATGCAAGTACAAAAATAAAGTCGGGATTATGCAATGGACCCTGTTGTTTGATTTCACGTTATTGAAAATGAATAAAATCTTACCTAATCTGACCTGAAAATTCGTGTCACTAGTAGACTGAATAATTTTGGAGACTTTTTTCTGCTTCAATAAACGTCTCTCTCACTAAGTACGATCCAAAGAGGTCGTTTCTCGAGAGGCACTGCGTGCCTTCCTGTTTTAAACTGTAAACAAAGTTTATTACGCAGAATGTGAAACGGATGTCACGTGGACACACTTTCGTTGTGAGTTGCGCGTACTATCTTGGTAGAACGGATCCAAGGGATGACGTTAGTTGAATATCACCAATAAGCACGAAGTATATTGTTTTCATCTAGGGTTTATTATGAAATGCGTCACTTTAATTGTGATGTCACGCTCTGGAGAATCATGTTTCAAAATTTTATTCTTGATTCAATACCTGTCATTTCCTGAGTTACATCACAGGAAAGACTCATCTAGTCATCTTCACCAAACTAATGAAACATCGTCATGCATCTAAGGGATTAATTCCAAAAACCTTCCTTGTTGGACGCAGTCATCGATAAGACTGAAGTAATTTCCTGTTTTACATATCAACTGTAGCAAAATGACATAATATTTAGAACTTGACTGTTTAAGATTAAATCATAATTTCAAATTCATGGTTGCCTCTCCTCGCCTAGAAACAGCACATATTATATATTAAGGAATAATAATTAGTTTTAAAGATTGTTTTCAATTTCGTTATAAATAATTGTAAATCAAGCCACTGGTCAATGACATGTTTAATGCTACTTCGTGAACTAAAGTAGTTTGCGTCGTTTTGAAACATAAATAAGGTATAATTCAAGTAAAGTAAAATTCAGTAAAATTTAATGTGAATATTCCCTAAGATAACTACTCTGGTGAAATGTTTTTATGCATCTTTTCAACGTTCGAATATCAATAGCAACAAAATATTACTAATCTATAATGTCGCAAATTAGATTTTCCTCTACATAACATGCAATGATTGTAAAAATGAACAGTGAACAGTTAATCAAGATTGTTATCCTACCTCAGCGGACCTAATAGTGACGCACTGGATTACGCCGAACTCTATCGCCATATCCTTACTAATCATTCGTCTTGAGAAAAAGTCAGTTTCTAGTCTCGTTTCGTATTTTCTTACACCTTCACGTCATCCATAAAGAAAACTAGTGGTGCTACAGAATGGCACAGACTTTCCCGTATTAGTTTTCTATTTCCTGGGGTCTCGGCTAGCTATTCGGAATTACTACATACTCGTGCCAGTTGCCATCTATCGCCACCCAAAGTACATTTTTTTTTACATTTTCTTAATTTTTCGGTTTTCTGATGCTTGAACGGAAATGTTAATTTTAAAATATTAAAGAACAGTAAAACCTCGTCCTAAGTGGCAATTTTCTTTGAAAATTTAGAGCCGTTTTAAAAAAATGACGATTAAGCGCTACTAAAAATGCGAAATTTGAAGCTCTTTTTCACAGAAAAGTTTTGAATTTTTGAAAAACTTTATTTGAAGCACTTACACTCACAAATACAAAAGTGTTTACAAAATGCTAGTAATGTGCATTTTAAAGGTGTGACATACCTTTTAAAAAAATTACATTTGTGTAATGTTTGTAAAACAAAAAATACCCCTAATTGAATTTTACGTCATATTAAAGAGTGCAATTAGCACCATCCGTTCGAAAAGTTTGAAGAAAAAAATTTGGAGCCATTTATGAAAAAATGGCGTTGGAGCGTTTCTGAAAATGCGGAATTTTGAGCTAGTTTTCAGAGAAAACGGTTGAGTTCTCGAGAAACTTTACTCCACATTATGTAAAGCACACGTATTCGTAAATATAAAAATGTAAACAAATCGCCGTTAATGTAAATAATAATGAATTGAGACTCAAGTCAAAAAATTACATATTTATAATTTTTGAAAAAACAAAAGTATGGAGCAATATGGCGTTTATGTCATCTCATAGAGTGCATTAGGCACTATTCTAACCAAACGTTTAAGGAAAAAATTTGGAGCCATTTTTGAAAAAAAATTGTTTTTGTAAATTTTTAAAATTGCAAATATAGCACGCAAAATTGCGCGAAAACTATTAAAATTTTCAGAAAAAATGTACAGGACCTTAAAGAATAAGCTGACTACAAAAAACAAAATTTTATTTGAAGGAAAGGTTTCTATCTTCAATTTTGTAGTTGTAGAAAGACTCCGAAAAAATTTCAAACTTTTGCAATTTTCGAAAAATCAGAGTTAACCGTAAAAATAAGACCAATGCCACCTTAATAAGTGTATTTTACTTTATCCTTACCAGAAATTTAAAGAATATGGAGCCGTTTTTCAGAATATTTCGAAAATGTCCGGGAGGCTTCATGTAATGTACCCCTAAATTTTGAAGAAATTTGTTCAAAATCGCGGCGCCACAAGTGGAAGCAGAATGAGCGGGGGAAATCCATTTTGAAAGAAATCATACGTATGGTTTGGCGCTAGTGTTGTTCAAAGACGGACGGACAGAAGGACGGATGGACGTTTTGAAAAAAACATTTTCAGTATCAGGGGACCCCAAAACGTGTATTTCCGTGAAAATCTCGAAATCTCGAAATCGATTTTCCGCAGCATTACATAACTTTCCCTATACTACGTATATTACTCCGTATATACGTACGTATACGGGAAAGTAAAAATTGGGAGAATATAGGACTCGACTTCTTGTTTTTAGGGACGCGCCAACTGATCATTAGTACCGCAAGTGTAATGCATGTGTTTTCACGGGAGTTGGCGGTTTCACCCCCGCTGAATGGTGAAATTCGGCGCCGACCAACACCTCGGCTAACGGGGTTTCCTCAGATTTCAGGTTACTCACTCCAGGTATTTCCCACCATGGGAGCACCGCCCCAGCCGGGACAAGCTCAAAGCTCCCGTCTGGTCTCTCGACGTCTCTGATAGTATAATGCATGTAAGTGAAAGTTTGTTTAAGTAAGGGGAGGGGGTAAGTACAAGGAAAAAGAAGGAAATATCTCGCGCAGTCCGTGGTGCGTTTGTTAGGGGACTGCTCCGGTAGTTGCCTGGTGTTGATCGGAGAAACCATGGAAAGCTAACGGTAAGTGCAGCCGGTCGCTATAATTCTCCTCCAGAAAGTGACTGAATTACAATAGCTGTCTAGCTAGTATCGAAAACCTTGTCACCGGCGCGACTCGAACTCGACTTTTTTGATACTGTCGTTTTTTGATAGTGTCGATCTTCCGCAGGACGTCCAACGTCCCAAATTTCCCGTGTGTATGTACTTGGTGCGACAGAACGTGAACGGGCTCAGGCTTCCCGGCGACGTCCTTGCCTCGCGGCCATGGCTTAAGGGGGTACGTGTGGTTAGCGCGTAGACATCCCAACGCCGTATTCCGGTCTTCTGAACCTGAGAAGTGAATTTTCTCATCGTCACACAGCAACATATACTGGGACATCGCATATACTGGGACACAACTACATGTACTGGGAAAACGCACACTATAGTCTTGCCTCGACCGGGAATCGAATCTGGGACCGCGTAGTGGAAAGTGAAAATATATTTTGTAATAAAGAAAATTGTCGCGGCACTACTGCGCAATAATTGGTATTGAATCTCAATGTCAATGATCATATCGCAGGCTCCGATGCAGAGAGTGGAGCGCATCCAAACCATAGTCCGTATCAAATCACACAGTGTGGCGTAATTTTTCTCTGAATAGTGCTAAAAATGAATTAAAAAATTGAAACAGAACGATTTGTTTATAATACTATAAGTTTCGCGAATCGCCCATCCTGGGTCCACGCGACACGTGCATGTCAACGGGGCTCAGACTTCGTTATCGGGGTAGGTGCACGTTACTTTTTCTATCAGAATTTTAATGCTGATTCCATTTTTATACCCCAGGGTTTTAGCCGCGGGGGATGGGATGAAATTATGATGATGATGAATGGTGAAATAGACACACACAACACACAAACATGCAGAGACACACACACACAACACAACCATTCCCGAGGCGGGACTCAAACTCGCGATCCTTCGGTCCGGGAACGCTACTGCACTACTGCTTTAGCGTTCTCGGCCACCGGTTAGGCATCACCATCATCATCATCATTATTATTATTATTATTATTATTATTGTTGTTGTTGTTGTTGTTGTTGCTCCATATCACGACTACAGATGTTATGAGTCGGCTGAGTATAAAATCTACTCCAGGTTGCAACCAGCTACCTAAGGAGCAGATCTAGGGACTGTCGGTGCCTCTACAATACTTTGCGCAAAATGTGAGCTGTGCCAAATAAAGCAATTTCTTGCACTTCCCAGTCCTTTGAATGACCTGGAAGTTTAGCCAAGTTCTTACACAAATTTTGCGGAACAAATCCCAGAGCTCCGATAACTATCGGTACGACCTATGCTTTTGCCCCACATTCGGCTGATCTCAATTTTCAAACTCTTGTATTTAAGACGTTTCTCTGCCTCCTTGGTTACGACATTTTGATCGCAAGGCACAGCAACATCCACAAGTAGACACGATTTGTTCTCCAAATCCCGGATAACAATATCCGGTTTGTTTGCTGCTATCGTGCGATCCGTTTGAATTTGTTGGTCGTACAATATTGTACACAATCCAACAGACGTCACCGGCTTCGGTGAGTGTTCGTACCAATTGGGGCATGTGTTCGGAACTTCGAGGGCGGTACAGATCTGCCAGTGGAGGTAACTGCACACCCTGTCGTGTCTTCTTAAGTATTCGGTCTTTGCTAGAATTGGACAAGCTGAGACAATATGATCAATGGTTTCTACTTGCTCCTGGCAAATTCGACATTTGTCATCTTGGGAAATTTTGAGAACCGCTTTATCATAATGTCGTGAGAACAGCTTTATCATAATGTCGTGTTCTTCCCCTTTTAAGCCACATAAATGACTGATCTTTATTGATCTTCACCTTGTCCATTCTTTTTAGATATTGTCCATGGAGGGGTTTGTCCCTCCACGACTTCTTTAATATTTTTTGTGTCTCACATTTCATGTTTAGTAGTACCAGAAGTTCAGTGTCTGTGTTATTTGACGTGTCTTGCATAGTTTTCTTTCCAATGCTTTTTGCTACACTAACAATGCCTCTGTTTCCCATTCTTTGCTCAGATTTCAAGACCTGCCTCATTAGAGGGTCATCTTGATGACTGACTACATACTTTCCCATTCCAACTATTGCATTGTGCCAGGAGGCTTCAATTTGTCTGAGGCCTCTTCCTCCTTCCTTACGTGATTCATAAAGTCTATGTACATCAGCTCGGGGGTGGGCGACATGATGCATTGTTAGCAGTTTTCTGGTTTTTCGATCCATTATGCGGATTTTTTGCTCAGTCTAGTCCACTAGTCCGGAACTGTACTCGACTACAGGCACCGCCAGACTACCAATTGCAGATATTTTATTCCTGGTTATTATTATAATTATTATTATAATTATTATTCCATTACATCACGACTAAAGATGTTATGAGTCGGCTGAATATAAAATCTACTCCAGGTTGCAACCAGCTACCTAAGGAGCAGATCCGGTGACTATCAGTGTCTTACAATACTTTACGCAAAATGCCGTCTGTTCCAAATAAAGCAATTTCTTGCACTTCTCAGTCTTTTGAATTACCAGGGAGTTTAGACAAGTTCTTCCTCAAATTTTGCGGAACAAATCCCAGAGCACCGATAACTATCGGAACGACCTGTGCTTTTACGCCCCACATTCGGCTGATTTCGATTTCCAAACTCTTGTATTTAAGACGTTTCTCTGCCTCCTTGGTAACGACGTTTTGATCGCAAGGCACAGCAACATCGACAAGTAAACATGATTTGTTCTCCAAATCCCGGATGACTATATCCGGTTTGTTTGCCGCTATCGTGCGATCAGTTTGAATTTGTTGGTCGTACAATATCGTACACAATCCAATAGACGTCACCGGTTTCGGTGAGTGTTCGTACCACTTGGGGCATGTGTTCGGAACTTCGAGGGCGGTACAGATCTTATTATTATTATTATTATTATTATTATTATTATAATTATTATTATTATCCGACTTTTTCACTCTGAACTATGTGCAGGAACATTCACCTGACTATTCCACCAGCCACCTCCGCCAGCCACCTCCCGAGGGGAAGACATGCACTACACTTACGGAACTAATGGTCTTTGGTAGTTGACGCACACGGAATCACAATCCACCAACCAACGAAAACTTGGATGAAGTTTTTAGTACCTGTAAGCAGTGAATTACTTCCTTTGCAACATTGTGTACACGCTGCGTTTACAAAGACAAAAGAAGTGGAGCCATTTTTGATGAATGTTG
This sequence comes from Acheta domesticus, assembly GCA_031308135.1. Taxonomy (NCBI): domain Eukaryota; kingdom Metazoa; phylum Arthropoda; class Insecta; order Orthoptera; family Gryllidae; genus Acheta; species Acheta domesticus. The sequence goes on along the minus strand of JAHLJT010008446.1, from coordinate 68,567,952 downwards.
AGACTTGCAGAGCCTTGAGCTCGTTCGGATTGATTGAGGAATATCAGTTTAGGAGAAAATCGTCTAAACGGTTTAGGCACTAGTGTTGACCACAAGCAGAGAGACGGGCAGACAGATATTTCGCCTGCAATTAATTTTTCGGTATTAAGGACCCATAAAACATGGAGTCTGGCTGCACAAGGTGTTATAGGAAGAAATATACTACATATAGAACAAGATTTATTCGCTTTTTCGTTACCAGGGCCCGGCAATAAACGTTTTTCTATCGAAAAATCGCCGTTTTTCACCCACAGCATTACAATACATCCTCTATTTGCGTTAACATTATGCGAGAAAGTAAAATAGCTTTCCTCTGTTGATAGCGCCATAGCGATAGGTAGCTATCGAACGTAAGTAAATATGCCTTTATACACATTTTTCTTACACTTTTACCGTCCAAATGATGTATTTATGAATTGTGAGGATACAATAGAAACTACTCGGGTGGAAGATAATTCATTCTATTTCATTTTGATTTTGTTCATAGCTTTTTGAGTGATAGCTGACCATTTGCGAGGCAGTCTAAAATACCGGAATGCAACGGCTTCATCAGGTGTGCGTGACGAGTGGCTCAGGAACATTAAGGATTAACCTTAAAAAATATTATCAAGATGGAAATTTGATCAAGCTACTCTTAATACCTACCGAATATCATCTAAAGATGCAAGAGTATGATCCGTGCAATTTCTCCATAAACATTCGTAGGGAATAAACTAATGATACAAATCATTTTCCATTGATACGATAATTTGCAAAGTACGTTAGAAATTGAATTTTTGTAGTTTACTCGGGCTGGAATGTAATAATAAATAAAATATTCATTAATAATAGTGGAAGAATTATCCTACAGATTTGATTTTTCTTCATCTCTCTTTAAAAATCTAAATATCTCCCAAACCGCCATAGCAATAGGTAGCTATCGAACGTAAGTAAATATGCCTTTATTCACATTTTTCTTATACTTTCACCATCCAAATGATGAATTTATGAATTGTGAGGAAACAATACATCAAGTAATTAATGTCCTAGAAGAGACACGTCATTCGAGAAAGGCGGAAGACCTCTTCCGTGATGTGCCTTGTCTTTACTTTCTCGCTCCCGCTTACACAGTAGAAAGTTAGCTAATGCTGCGCGAAAAAACGGAGTATATTCGGCAGAAAAACTCTTATTATAGGGCCCTGGTAACGGAAAAGTAGATAAATCCAATTGCTAAGTTTAAGAAAATTTTCTCCAACACATGGTAGAGCCAGAATCCATGTTTTGTGGGTCCTTGATACCAAAATACGAATGACGGTAACACGTCTATCTGTCTGTCCGTCCGTCTGTGATCAAGACTACCGGCTAAACAGTTCAGCCAATTTCCCCAAAATTTATATTCCCCATTGTGTGTGTCGCGGCCCCTTGAATTAGGAACCAATATGTTAATTAATGGGGAGTACTTTACATCAATAGCCAGGGACATTTTCCAAATTTTCAAAAAAATGGCTCCAACGGTTTTGATTAATTTTTTTGTAGGATAGCGTGAAGGACGTTTAAGAGAATGGTGCAGGTCTCATGATCGATGAAAACCCAGATTTTTCGAAATTCGCAAAAGTTCATATTTTTTCCAAGTCTTCCTACAACTACAGTTATGACGATAGAGATATTTTCCTTAATGAAATCTTTTTGTTGAAGATAGATTTCGAAATAAAGTCATGTACAATATTTTGAAAATTTGAGTACTTTTCGCGTAATTTTGCGTGAAGTACGGACGAGAAAATAAATGTTTTTAGCACTAGTTTCCATAACATGTAGTCGATTTTATCAAGCTGAAAACTGTAAGCATGCTGTCGAATCTTTGAATACCAATACTGTCTTCAGGTATGAAAAACTAGTGGTAGTTGTAGGAAGAAGCCGAAAAATTTGGAAATTTTGCGATTTTCGAAAAATCAGTGTTTTTTAACGCACTCGAGACCTGTACCATTCTCTTAAACGTCCCTAACACTATCCAGCAACAATATTTAATAAAATACGATGGAGCCATTATTTTGCAAATTTGGAAATGTCCCATGTAAATTACCCCAAAAATTAAAATATCGGTTTCAAATTCAAGGGGCAACGACATAAATCAGATCGATTGGGGAAAATCAATTTTGGAGAAAATTGGCTTGATAGTTTATCCGCTAGCGTTGTTCATAGACGGACAGACGTTTCGCCGTTATTCGATTTTTCGATATCAATTACCCACAAAACATGAATTTTGGTCAGCGGATTTTTTTCTAAATTTAGCAACTGGATTCATCCACTTTCTCGTTGCCACGACCCTGTAATAAGAGGTTTCCTGCCAAAAATTCGCCGTTTTTTCCCTCAGCATTACATAACTTTCTCTCTACTACGTAGTGAGAAAGTAAAAAGACGAAAGTTCCACAGCGAGGCGTCTGGACTGCTCACCGGTAGATCGAAAACCTTCGATCGCAAAATGCGCAAGAATTTGTTGGGTTTCTGCACCGGAATGCGGTCGCGCATGTCACGACTCAAAACATTGTCTCAAAACAGAGGATGCTTTCAGAACAGGACTCGCCTCTTCTTTTGTTGTGAGTAACTTTTCGCAGGTGATGTAATGTTTGACTCAGCTCAAAGATGCCACACCAGCTGAGGAGGCCAGGCCAAAGCCAATTTTCGCAAATTCAGGAAGTTCAACAAAAATTATAATTCCGCCATTCTTTTAAGCGTTCCTTCTTCTCTCAGTGGAAAACATTCGAAAAAATGGAGCGGTTTTTGAGAAAAATTTTTTTAATTGCATAAATTTTACTCGCAAATTACTCAAAAACTACTTGTTTTTCCAAAAATAGGCGCACAATTTCTTTTTAAGAGCCGTTATTTTAGAACAGATTTTGTTTAAGGGAAAAATTTCCAGGTTCAATTTTGTGGGTTTGAAATGTTAAAATTTTGTTGGTTTCAAAAATATAGAGAGTTCGCCGGAAATGAAACAGTTACCAATTTTTTACCGTCCTTTGATACCGTCCTTTGAGGAGCAAATTTAAAAGAAAACATTGGAGCCTTTTTTGAGAAAAACTTGTTTAAAATAATAAAGATTGCGTATATTTCACGCAAAATTACCGAAAAGCTTCTCATATTTTCGAAAAATTGTACATGACTTTATTACAAGATCTGACTTCAAAAACAGATTTCATAAAGGAAAAAGTATTTATCTTTAATATTGTTGTTGTAGGAAGACGACGAACGAAAATTGAACTTTTTCAATTTTCGAAAAATCAGCGATTTAAACGAAAATGAGAATGACACTATTCTCTTAAGCGTCGTTTACTCTATTAGAGGATAAAGTTTAATGAAAAAATTGAACAATTTTTTAGAAACTTTTGAAAATGTTGTTACACTATGTAATGTACCACCCAAAATCAAAATATCCGCATCTCGAGTTCATTTCAATGGATCAGAGAATTTTGTACAAACCCGGCTGAACGAATTATGCGCTAGATTTCGCCACAAACGGACGAATTGACAGACACGGACGGACAGACGTTTTGCCGTCAATCGATTTTTTTCGGAATCAATTAGCCACAAAACGTGGATTCTGACTACACTGGATTTTGGACTATTCTGGATGTGCTAGAGGAAGTAATTCACTAAATATCCGTAGGTACAACATTAATTCATGTTTTAGTTACCAGAACTCGGTAATAAGAATTTGTCTGTCGAAAATTTTCTGGTTTTTGGCACACGATTGCTATACTTTCTTTGCTTTCCTTTACAAAGTCAGGGCGAGAAAGTAAAAATGGTAAAAATAGTGAGATTATGCTCCCACAAAGATGACTGTAATGTGAGTGTTGAATGACATTGCTTTGCAACGTTTGATAGAAAGGAAACTTACGACAGGGTGTGGAGAAGAATTAAACGAATATCACTGAAAGCTAACCTTTAATCCTGTCAGAGATCTAATTATAAATCTAGGAAGTTATTTGAGTGGTCTGATAATAATGTGAAAAACACTACCTTTTATGTTTCAGCAGCGCTGAACATAACTTTGAAAGAAAGCTTGCAATAGTGGTATGAAAATACAACACCTGTAGACGTCACAACGATAATAGTTTCATTTCTTTTTGACGAAATTTGAAATGGATATTCTTTGCAAGGAGGAGCACAAGAAGTATCATTTTAATTAATTGACTCACTCTCTTATTAGTATAATTATTTCGTCCGTTTAATTCTAAATTGAATCTATTTTATACTTTTCACTTTAAATTTAATCGTCAATGGGAGGGCGAGAAAGTAAATGTAGTGGATGCAGCGCGGTGTGAGGTCCGTTCTGCGAAGCGACTACATACAGGGTCAGATCAGGTTTCAGGGGATTGTTTCGTAGGGGCAAATGAAAGTCAATGCACTTGTGAATAAATTAAATTTAATTCTTGAAATATAGATTAGTTAACAAGTAAGTAGTTAGGCAGTAAGCGGAGGACCATTGAATGTTTGTGATTTAAGTTTCTTCTTGCTTGAAGTTTACACTTACAGTTTGATGACAGTACAGCAAACACCAACCCAGGTCAGACGGCTGAGTGTGTGCGTGCCGTCCGTAGAAATGGGCTGCGGATGTTACGGCTGGTAGGCTGGATGTCACCATGGGCGCGTACTCGCGTGCTGGAGCGGCCCCGTACTGTTGATCGCGGCCTGCTGGCCGCGCCGATTGATTGCCGGAGCCTTGATTGGCAGAGCAAGGACAGCTGACTCGTTCGCAGGCTGTCCGACGAGTAGAGTAGTAGTTGTAGCAGCAGTAATAGTAGTTTGACGTAGAGTGACTGCGTAGAAGTAGCAGTGAGATTGACTGAAGAGTGACTGCGTAATAGTAGCAGTGAGATTGACTGGAGAGTGACTGCGCAGTAGTAGAGTTTTGACGTAGAAGTGTGACTGCGTAGTTTCACATAGTAGTGAACAGAGCAGTAATTGTAGCAGCAGTATAGTAGTTTGACTTAGAAGTTCGACATAGCAGTGACAGAGTTTGACATGGTAGTTTCACATAGTAGAAATGACATTGAAGTGCCTGCGTAGTAGCAGCGAAATTGACTGATAGTTTGACATAAGAGTAAGATTGACTGAAGAGTTTGACATGGTAGTGGCAGAGTTTGACTAATAGTTCGACATAACAGTTCGACATAACAGTGGCGCGTGGGAGCGAAGTTGCCGTATTTATTGAAACGTGTTTCTGAAAGCAGAGGGGGAAGAGTCACGTGACAATTGCAGCTAGCCTATGATGTACGGTGAGACGTAGTGTGCCACAAGAGATGCTCGCTATTCGTTGTTATGTTTTGAAGTGCGTCACGTGACTTGCGGGTGGCACTGGCTGTGCCCGCGATGGCTGCATCTCATTAGCAAGGTTTGGTATTTTCTCACGGGAACCGCGATGCTGGTTGAGAGAAAGGGCGCGGGCGCGGGCGCGGCTGCCTAGCAGATGCGTTCGTTGTCGGCGAATTCTAACGCCAATATTGGAGCGGGAGGCACGTAGCGATATCTGGAATGTTTGTAAATATGTCTGGCCGCCGAAGTCTGAGAAAAGCAGGTAAAAGGCTAATGGCTTGAAGGCCGCGCGCCCGCCGGGGGAGGCCGAGCCTGCCGCCCCTTCCCCGGCTTACAGTAAGTACGCGGCGGTTCGGCGCTTGCGGCCAGAGGGCTCAACGAGAGTCGTTTTGTTGCCTGAACATCTGTGTTTCATTTCTTTTGTTTTTGTATAAACGTGCTAGAGCCGTGAGAAACTTCGAAGGTGGGGCAGCCGAAGAATGTTGGCCGCGCGGGGGAAAGACAATTTGAGGCTGCACCCTGCTGGCGAGTTTCCTTGATTGTTCGCGAGATTGAACAGTAAAATTAGTGGAAATCTAGTACTACATTAATAATGCATTAATTTTTAAATGCTCATCGGGTCATTCTTTTCATATTCGATCAACAAAATTCCCGACAATCTTCAAAATATCTAAAACCACTTTTTTAACTATTGTTTTGTGGTAAAACTGTGAAAAAATACAATCTTATATTTTTCTTTTCGATATTTTCCATGCAGTCATTAAAAACAGTTTTTCGTGAAAATAAGACCTTCCTCTGCAGACGTCATGAACTAGGTAAAAAAGTATTAAGATTCTTTACGAAAATTTTCTTTGCGTATTTTTCAGATTCCTTGGAGTTCATTTAAGTGCAAAATAATAGAAATTACACATTTAATTGCGCTTCAGGTACATTTTTAACGGCATAATTGTAAAAGTTAAGAAAAATTTTCAACATTGATTTCCCAAAATACTCCGTCTTCGATTTTCAAATTCTGTAGCTTAAAATGAATGAAATAATGCAAGTTTCAGGGAAAATAAATTCAGCAATGGTTATTAATAATTGATCATGATATGGTTGTTTAAACTTGAAGGTTCAATTTTTGATTTTTGAAGTTTTTTACTGGTGTTCATAATTCATAATAATTAGAAACTTATTAATTAATTGTGTGATATATTAACAATTGAAAATTTTAATAGTTTTCACTGAATATTGCGTGCAATATGTGCTATTTTAAACAATTACAAAAACACGATTTTCTTAAAAACGCCTTAATTTTTTTTCTTTAAACGTGTGGTAAAGATAGTGCTAAATGTATTCTATGAGATGACATAACATTTCCAATATACCATTAGGAAACCGAAAAACTAATAAAAGTAAAAAAATGTACTTTAGGCGGCAATAGATGGCAGCTGGTCAGAGTATGTGGCAAGTACGAATAGCTAGCCGAGACCAAAGGAAATAGAAAACTAACACGGGGAAGTCGGTGTCATTCTGTAGCACCACTAGTTTAAGTTTCAAAAGCCTTTGTAATTCTGCCGACAACAATTTTATCATCTTCGTTAATATTCGCAAAAGCCAAACAATTTGAATAATCTTCATCCATTTTAGCTGCAAATTTGTTTATGATCTTCGCGTTACTGCTCATGTCACTCATGGGTTAATATTTGGATACAATTAGTGTGGCAAGAGAATGTTGTTCGGAAAACAATTTTTCATATTAACGCAATTCATTATGAACATTTTGTGGTACATTCTAACAAACTTACAGATTGGAAATAGTGTTAGAATTTTATTAAATTTTATTGTTGTATACAACATTATATGTTACTTAGTCTGGTTTGTAGTATTCCTCATTCACAGATGTTTACTGTTTCTGAAATTGAATGAATAGATCGTCAAAAATATATCGATAAAACGCGTTAATCTCAAAGGCAAAGAAGAAAATTTCAAATTTTAAAATGCTGCATCATTTCAAATTTTAAAATGCATGCATGTTTGTGTAGTACTTGGTATAACTAGTGTGTACACTCATCTATATTTTACAAAAAAAAATAGAAAAACCTAAAGAAATTCCTTTAACTGTGGAACTAATCTTATCTGGAAAGATAACGTTTTGCTAGAGTACAATCATGTCTGAATATTCTTTTAATTGGAAATCTGTCTTAGATTTAAATTTTAACTTACAGCGTCTGGAGGGAAATTAGTATCATTAAATCTGCAAGTGATTGATTGATAAATTTTGATAAATTTTGATTCATAAATTTTCATAAATTTGATTCATAAATTTTGATTCATTCTCCGATAATGTGCAACTATTGACATGAAAACGTTCGTTTTAAATATTGATGGCGCTACTACATTCAACTGCAGGAAAACAAGCAAAAGATGTTACAAGCGCTACAGTGAACACGTCGGCATTGGTCACATTTAAGGGGTGTTTATTTATTTATTTATTTATTTATTTATTTATTTATTTATTTATTTTACGTCAAAAACAGTTAAAAACTGCGTGTGACGAGCTATGGGGAGAAGTGAATTTTGTGCACGTTTTCATAATTCTGTGGTCTCTATCCTAAACCATATTCTTGTCGAATTTTGAATACAGAAAAGAGAGTTTTTTTCGAGTTTTGTTGACAAAATATTCGCTCCTATATAATAAAATATATTTTCAAAGGTAAATTAGCTATAAATTCCTGCCCTCAACCCTCATGTTCTTCATGAAAGAATAATACTTTTTGCCGCGATAATATGAAAAACGATAATTTGAATAACTATATTTCCCAATGAAATTCAGAAGACGTGCACAAATAATGAAGTTACATTTATGTCCAGAAGCAAAACAAGGGACCATCACAGCATTTGCTCAAGGATCAGGGAAACTGGACGAAAAACCTGATCGAGATGGGGGCCATCAACCCAGAAACTGTGGTACAATACTTGTTACAGGTTCTTTAGAATTATACAGTCCAAATGATAAATAATTACATTAACTATCATTGTTAAAATTAATTCTACTTTCCTTTTTGATGCTCGGTATAGTCTCGAACTGTATAGAAACAGTTATGCAGCAGAAAAGATTTTACTTGGGACTTAAACTTTTCTATTGAATTAATCGTTTAATGTCTTCTGGCAAAGTGTTGTAGAGTAATGTACATGAATTGTATGTGAATTTTTTGTAGTGAGCTGTTGATACTGCCACCTGGTGAATATGATTACTACGTCGTGTGTTATACTTATAGACATCGGCGTTTGCTGAAAATATATTCCCGCCCTTAAGTAAGTCATTTTTGACAAAAACTACTGATTCGTAAATCAGGAGACAAGGTAATGGTAAAATTCCTAGATTAATAAAGAGCGACTTACAAGAATCACGTGGGTTGGATTTGCTTATTATTCGTAAAATTCTTTTTTGTAATCTGAAAGTCTGTGAGCTATAAGATGTGTTTCCCCAAAATATTATGCCATATCTCAGGCGGGAGTGAACATTGGCAAAATATACACAGTGAGCTGTATGAAGGATGACGGAATTTGAAAGAATTCTGAACGCGTAGCATAATGAACTTAATTTTGTGTTCAATTCATTTAAGTGGGCATTCCATTTGAGGTTTGACTGAATTGATAGACCTAAAATTTTGTTACATTAACATCAGTCAATGGCACACCGTTCATTTTCAATGGAGTACAGAATTTTTTATTTGATATGGAAGACTGCATTGAAACAGTTTTATTTTCATTTACTTTTAATTTGTTATTACCGAACCAATTTGAAAGTCTGATATTGTACTATTTACGGTTTCTTGTTGCAAAGAATATTTGTATCATCCGCAAAGAGAACTGTTCTTCCGTTTCGAATCGCTAAGGGCATGTCATTTACGTATAATAAGAAGAGAATAGGGCCTAAAATTGATCCTTGCGGGGACTCCACGTGCAATTGGCAAAGAACCGGAAAGGTGTGTACATAAAGTTCCATCATTCCAGTAAGGTATTTCCACTCTCTGAGATCGTTGTTTAAGGTACGAACATAGCCAATCTATAGCAATACACGGATTCCATACGAAGGTAATTTTGAAAGTAAATGTTATGATCAATGACGTCAAAAGCTTTTGAAAGATCTAAAAATATTCCAATAGTTGCATCGTTTTGATCCAATGATGAGGCAACATCCTTAAGAAAAGAAAAAATGGCTGTTTCCGTAGATTTTGATTTCCGGAATCCATGTTGGCAATTTGAAACGCGTCGTGTTTATTGAGAAAAGTTTCCATTCGCACATAAAAAAGTCTCTCTAATATTTTCGAAAAAACTGACAAAAGAGAAATTGGCCGATAATTTTGAGCTTCATTTTTGTTTGCCTTTTTTGAAGAGCGGCTTAATCTTAGCTGTTTTAAAAATATCTGGAAAAATTCCGGTGCATAAGGATGCATTAAATATGTGAGTTAACGGGTGTATAATGGCTGGCGCGCACGTCTTTAACAAACAATCCGGAAATTCATCTAAACCGGCCGAATATTATTTTTTAATTTACCGATTATTTGAGAATTTCATAGGAAGAGGTTTCGGAAATGAACATAGTGTCTGAGATTTTTAGGGAAACGTCAGATGTTGAATTTTGTGGCTGAAACCCTTAGTGAGATCGACAGCAATTCTCGAAAAGTATTGGTTAAAGAGACTAGCCACTGTTGCCGGATCGTTCACATCTCTATCGTTATCTTTTTAAAACAACATTCTCTACAAGGTTTCTAGTTGGTTTGGTCGCATTTTTTACTATATCCCACATTGATTTTGTTTTGTTATTTGAGTTCAAATATCCTGATCGTGTTTCATGATTTTAGCCTGCCTTATGACTTTTCTTAACAATGATTTGTATTTTTTAAAGTACAGGAGGAAATCTTGAGATACGTATGATGCTTAGAAATGAAAGAAAGAACTAGTTTGTTTTTACATGATGTTCTAATCCCTTGTGTTATCCAAGAATTGTTTTTGCGTGAAATATTTAATTTCTTTTCTGAAGAGGAAAGCAAGTGTTAAAATGAAATGAAAGCGTTGAAAAAAAAAGAATAATATTTATCGTTTGTATCAATAGTATATAAACCGCGTCCCATGACTCCTGCAGCAAGTAATCAATGAATAATTTTATTTTACTTTTAGAAAACACTCTACTCATACGTGTATTATTTATTGTGTCATTGTTCGCATTTCGTATAATGGTAAGAATTTGTGCATCGTGGTCACTGTATCCTAAATCTTTTGTTTCAATTTCATGTCGAGTAGTGGTTTTGTTAATTATAATTTGATCGATTGCCTTCTTTGAATTTACTGTGATCCGTGTAGGTACTGTTATTGTAATATCTAAATTGAAGGAATTAATTAAGTTAAGAACTGCTCTTTCTCGCAAGATTCGACCAGAAAATCAATGTTAAAATCTCCACATACAACAATGGATTCAAAAGAGCGATTGATGGCTTTGATTAGTGTTATCTCTAGTTTTTCTAAGAACAAAATGTAATCTG